>CM056382.1:0-485995 GCA_029718625.1 Synaphobranchus kaupii
CAATTTACATTAACTAAACCGTGACTAGGCTACACTACAAACAGTTCAATCAGCTAACGCACAGCTGAACCAAATGAAAAAGACCATACTTAAGCCTATCCGACGGTAGATTGATAACACAGGTCTGCTTGCACTCTGAACTAGGAATGCAAAACACGCTATTTATTCACTCAGGTGAATCTATTTGCGATTAGCAACACAAAACACTAGCAATTTACTAGACCTAGAAACACAAAGCAAGTAAACAAGTGGTCGGTAATGCTGCAATTTACATTAACTAAACCGTGACTACACTACAAACAGTTCAATCAGCTAACGCACAGCTGAACCAAATGAAAAAGACGATACATAAGCCTATCCGACGGTAGATTGATAACGCAGGTCTGCTTGCACTCTGAACTAGGAATGCAAAACACGCTATTTATTCACTCAGGTGAATCTATTTGCGATTAGCAACACAAAACACTAGCAATTTACTAGACCTAGAAACACAAAGCAAGTAAACAAGTGGTCGGTAATGCTGCAATTTACATTAACTAAACCGTGACTACACTACAAAAAAAATATTTAAACACATAAAGGACCTTATAATTGACTTTCTCTACTGTCTATTTCTCAAAATCCACATAGTGGCAAAATTATGGTATGCTGCAAGCGAAGTACATGCCCCGCTGAGTTATCTGATAAAATAAACCTAAGATAAACCTACAAACTCCTCCGACGGCTTGTTTTAACCTCTTCCTACCAAACACTCCCTAGTGGTAACATGGACATTGCAAAAGTTTGATTTCATTCATTTTATAATATGATCACATCCATTCTTTCTGGGAATGTGGTTGTTAAACCCAAAAGTTATAACTTTGTTAATGTCTTTTGAAATGCCTATATAATTACCAAACATACTGTAAACACCATAAACAATCTGCTTGTAAACTGTTCCTCTTGATTATATTACATCTTAACTTTGGTTTGAAAAATCTTAATCTTCGTGCTTTAAGAAAAGAAAATGTCATAACTTTCTACATGGCTGTATATGATTTTTCAACTACATGGACTTGTGCTTTTCATCACTTGTTGCTAGTATTTTGTGTTGAGTTTGGCATTACATAAAACTAGCCAGTTGATGGTATGGCAACCTCTTAGGACAGTGATTCCCAAACCTCTCCTTGGGTACCCCCTGCCAGATCCAGGTATCTGATGTATTCCACCTCAAGCATACCTGATGCATCTACTCAAGCCCTTAGCTGCATCAGGTGTGTTTGAGGTGGAACACATCAGATACCTGGATCCGACTGGGGGTACCCAAGGAGAGGTTTGGGAACCACTGCCTTAGTATGTTTTTAACAAAGGGATTTTTAAACTTGCTTGCACAGTTTTATGCAAAACCGGCTTGGTATGCTCCCATTGTATTTAAAATTTGTCAATTTATCAAGCCAATAGCCAAGCCTGTAATCTTTGAAATAAGATCATCACATCAGCTTTTGCATAGTTGACTGAGTAATGTGTGGAAAGTTTTAGGGAAACATCAGGGTTGAGAACTGAGGATAACATAGGATAACCCCCTATAAAACAAAAGAAGACATCCGCTTTTGTATAGACCACCATGGTCATGTGTCACTGGGTATGTCCCAATACTCAAAAAATGCATCCTCCTTTCCACCACTACCACCTCCTCCCCCTCCATGCCCCGGAAACCGATCTTTGTTTCAGACTCTAATGTTGCTGATTAGGCTACATATTAATTACAAAAGGTTACAAATTAAATGTCTCTACATAAACCGCAACATCAGGTACATTGTATACTGTACATGCAACTACTTGAACTCAAAACGTTCAGGCAGCTTTGCATATTTCCGGGTAGGAGACGAGTAGTAGTGGGGGAGTGGAGGTAAGGATGAGAGGAGTGAAGAATATTAGGACGCACCCGAGGTGGTAGTGGAGGAAAGGAGGGTACATTTTTTCAGTCTTGGGATGCACTCTGGGACAGCTAATCTGCTTCTCCATCATCAAAATCGCTGTCGACTATTGATGAAGTTGCCCTATCCCAACTTTGACTGACGCCGAGCCCACAATGAGTCCCAATCACAGATCTTACGCATGGTCAACCAATTTAAAGCTGCAAAATAAGTTTCAAGTACAAGTAGACCCAGCTGCATGTACAGTATAAAAATGTACCTGACATTGCAGTTCGCGTTGAGGCATTAAGCAATGTGCAAGCAAATAAATGCTGCTTCCTCATCTTAAATTGCAGAATATGTCTGTAGGATATAAACCTCAAAAAGGAACTGGCGTTTTGTTATCCGTTGTAGGCAATCTAGTATTCAGGCAGGATGCTGTGTCCTATGTGTGATAGTAACCTACTGAAGCACACACAATTTAGGCTAAATATCTTGCAATGGGGCATCATTATTTTGGGAAAATTCATGCAGCTTAAGGCAGGGCTGCCCAATCCTGTTTCTGGAGATCTACCATCCTGTAGGTTTTCATTTCAACCCTAATTTGGCACATCTGATTCTACTAATTTGCAGCTTAATGAGATCTCTAGCTGTTGAATGAGGTGTGCTTTGTTAGGGTTGGAGTGAAAACCGGTACGGTAGATCTCCAGGAACAAGGTTGGGCAGCCCTAGCCTAAGGCATAGCTACTATGATGGCTACGCATCATCATTGTTGCCATCTTTCAATCTCTATGGACGTGAGCATGATGATGTCACCCAGAAATGTGGAAAAAAAACGTCTGCAGTAGGATACATCTGTAATGTTAAATAAAAACATTATTTGAAAGTTTATTTGAAACATGCAAGTGTTACTTATTAATGGGTGAAAATAACCTTTTTTACACCAATGGCCCATGTTTAACCCATGTTTAACTGAAGACACAGCTTGTGAAAGGGGTCATTCCAATGTCATTTCACACACCATGACAGCCAATGTCTCGGATTGTTATTAAATGTTTCCTGTACTAAGAAACAGTTAAGATAAGCATTCATGTAACATTATTTTATAGAAATATTATTTTGTCTGTGAGAAATCCAGCTAATTGGTTGCACCGAAATTTGACATTTTAGTTTGGTATGGTTCATATTATTTATTGTGTATGGTGACTTCACTTACTCTAGAAATGGAAGAGCGTGGTCAGGTTGGGGTAGAAGGGATGAGTCAGGGCTCTGGTGAGCACGGTCACGTTCTGAGAGAGAGAGAGCATCATGTTACAGTGTGTGTATGTCCAGTCGTGACAGTGTGCCAAACAGGCCTGTGTTGATTGTGTTTTTGCACTGAGGCTGTATGTGGCCTTCACTTACTTGCGTAAAGAGTGATAAAAAGGTGGCTCAGAGGGCTCTGGTGAGCACGGTCACGTTCTGAGAGAGAGAGAGCATCATGTTACAGTGTGTGTATGTCCAGTCGTGACAGTGTGCCAAACAGGCCTGTGTTAATTGTGTTTTTGCACTGAGGCTGTATGCCTTCACTTACTTGCGTAAAGGGTGATAAAAAGGTGGCTCAGGTGAGCACGGTCACGTTCTGAGAGAGAGAGAGCATCATGTTACAGTGTGTTTATGTCCAGTCGTGACAGTGTGCCAAACAGGCCTGTGTTGATTGTGTTTTTGCACTGAGGCTGTATGTGGCCTTCACTTACTTGCGTAAAGGGTGATAAAAAGGTGGCTCAGAGGGCTCTGGTGAGCACGGTCACGTTCTGAGAGAGAGAGAGCATCATGTTACAGTGTGTGTATGTCCAGTCGTGACAGTGTGCCAAACAGGCCTGTGTTGATTGTGTTTTTGCACTGAGGCTGTATGTGGCCTTCACTTACTTACGTAAAGGGTGATAAAAAGGTGGCTCAGAGGGCTCTGGTGAGCACGGTCACGTTCTGAGAGAGAGAGAGCATCATGTTACAGTGTGTGTATGTCCAGTCGTGACAGTGTGCCAAACAGGCCTCTGTTAATTGTGTTTTTGCACTGAGGCTGTATGTGGCCTTCACTTACTTGCGTAAAGGGTGATAAAAAGGTGGCTCAGAGGGCTCTGGTGAGCACGGTCACGTTCTGAGAGAGAGAGAGCATCATGTTACAGTGTGTGTATGTCCAGTCGTGACAGTGTGCCAAACAGGCCTGTGTTAATTGTGTTTTTGCACTGAGGCTGTATGTGGCCTTCACTTACTTGCGTAAAGGGTGATAAAAAGGTGGCTCAGAGGGCTCTGGTGAGCACGGTCACGTTCTGAGAGAGAGAGCATCATGTTACAGTGTGTGTATGTCCAGTCGTGACAGTGTGCCAAACAGGCCTGTGTTGATTGTGTTTTTGCACTGAGGCTGTATGTGGCCTTCACTTACTTGAGTAAAGGGTGATAAAATGGTGGCTCAGATGGGTTGGGGCTACAGAAATGTATTTGGGGCTCTGGTGAGCAGAGTCAAGTTCTGGAAGAGAGAGAGATTGAAGCATCATGTTACAGTTTGACAGTGTGCCAGACAGGCCTGTGTTGATTGTGTTTTTGCTCATTTAAGGGACATTGAAAAATAACATTATAATGACTTCATATCTTCTAGATATAGCTTTTTTGTATTTTCTAGGTGTGTATCACTGACACAGATCAGAAAATAATTCAGAATTATGGGTAGGCCTATTGTTAAAAGGATGAAATTACAATGAGTCAATTACTATTAACATGTAATTGATGCAACAGAATATTAATGTTCTAAGATTTCCGTAGCAAGTTAGTTGCATGCTTTTTTGACACCTTGTCCTTTTTCGCAATATCTATTGTCAACCATGTGTAACAGTGTAAATATAGTTCTGTTGTATTCGTGCATAAATTGAGAAAAGACCAACCATTGGCCGAAATAGCTAATTATGTATGAGATAATTATGGGTAATCGACAGCAGAACTAGAATTAGAAGCTGTAAGGCTCTGAATTTATATTTTCTATTTTTAACTCCGTTTGACTGTGTATTACTGCAATTACTGAAGGTTTGTTTTTTTTATTTTATCAAACACTATGCAACTTTTTTTTGTTGCATTTTTGTGGATCTTTCTGTTGATTGCAAGGGAAGGGAAGGGAAGCCAGTTCAAGAGGCTAACGTGGAAACTTGCTTAATTTTAAGATTGAAGATTTTCAAGAGTTGAAGTTTGATATAAGATTTAAGGTAGAGCTTTCCTGGATTTAAGATTTAAGTTTGAGCTGTAGGCTACCGGAGCATTTTCAACATTTCAACCATTTTGGTTTCTGTATGTTTGTGATATTCTCTGTGACGTCAGTTTCCAATATGGAAAGGTAGCAAAATTACGCAGTTAAAGATCGTGTCTGCCGCAATCGGTAGCTTTGTTATGCAATGGTTGTAGTAACTATTTTTGGACTCTATTAAATGGCGGTGCGGTGTAGGATACCGTACTATTTGTCCCATTGAGTCATATAAAAAGATGACTGGCTCAAAGGGATGCTTGTACAGAGGTATGTTTAACTCACTCACTGCCGAGGGCGCATATATGCGCCCAAACTGCCAACGTTCTAGACCGCCAGGGGCGAATATATGCGCCCAACACGCATCAAATGTTGAAGCTTAATTTTCTAGCCAATTACAATATTGTTGCAGGGTAAATATATCATGAAACATTGAATAAACGTGATGTGGTATGTCAACATGTGTTGTGATTGGTTGAAATTTCATATAATGATATTACGGAGCTACAAGTAAGCTAGCTAACTTGCTAGCAAATTTGAAGAGAGCCACCTTAGCGATCGTGTCTAGATAGGATAAAGGAGATTTCAAGAAGTGGTGCCCTAACCTATGACCACATTTGTTAGCCAAACTAAGTGAAAATCGTTTGGAAACTATAACCCAAGGTAACATTGAAGCTTAAAATCCCGTTTGATTTAACGTTACGTTATATGCTTAACTTCAACAAGCTGTAACGTTAACGTTAGTCAACTTTAACGGTAGACGCCTAACATTAGACAGCTAACTAGCAAACTAGCTAACGTTACCTAGGGTCTCCAGTTTCCCAACTTTTATTTGGACTTAACTTTCTGTCCAAACGATTTATCCTTCGTTTGGCTAACTTAATGCGCTATAGCCAGTGCTTGACGTGAGCCTGAACGAACCACTACACTGGCAAATAAAAGAAAAGAAAAAAGTTAACCTACCGGCAAATTTTCTCGCATTCGCTCTGCTACTTCTCATAAACTACATTCGCACGTGAGATTCTCTTTCTCAAGTTTCATTCCCACAACAGTCACTACGTAAATCCATAACGATTAATTCAAGTGAGCCAATCCATTGACATGCCATTCAAACGGTACATGCTTTCTAAAACGTATCTTTCCTGTTTTTTCACTGCTTTTCGACAACGTGAATTGTCTTTCCCACTTCAAACACTGGCTATAGCAAGCAAGATAGAAAGAGATGGGAGCAAGCTTTCAATTTGAATTGGGATATTGTGAGGAGTAGTTTTTGGGATTTGAAGATGAGGAAATAAATGAAGTGCTGAGAGGTGATCTGAAGAGGGAGCGGACGATTAATTGATTGGGCCGTTGAGAGATCTTATCAATCCTTATCTTATGCAATCCGTTCATGATCAGTGCTGACCTGTTCATTTTGAATATGCTTATATTTTCAAATGTCTAACGTTATTTAGTGTTAATTATTACTATTATTATATAACTTTACCAATCTACACATGTCTATAATTTATATTTATTGTTCATCATTACCAAATAAAAATATGTACAGATACAGTTACAATGTGCATTTGAACTCTCTGTCTTTACTAATATTTAATTTAGTCTCTGCTAATATGTGTAGCTATGAGGGCCAAGGAGTGGCAACACATTTACTAATGTCTACTAATCAACCAATTCCTAATAAAAATAAATGTCTAAAGCTAAAACAAGGTCCATGTACAAGTTTTAAACATTTGCCATGTCAGTTTAATCATTTAGAATGTTGGGCGGCCATATTGGCTTGGCAGTCTGAGTGCCCAGTGTTCCAGAATTCCATGGCAGTTAGTGAGTTAATATAGCCTATTTTTAATCAGAGGTGTAAAATCCAGGGGTCAGAAAGTAAATGTACTGCCATCTCTTCCACCCATGAACACAGCCAGCTGATTTCACTAATTAGTTCTATCTCCTGGCTGAAGTAGCCTATTGTGCTAATTAGCAAATTCAGGTGATTGGAACAAACATAAATGCAATATGATGAAACTGGTCAGCAATGCTACTTTTATAACAACTTACATTGTATATGTAGGCTACATTTAAAAGGAAAATTAGGCTATACCACTATAGGCTCCCGTCAATATAAAATGTGACAGCAGAGCTGGAATTACAAGCTGTGGATGGACTGTTAGCTGCACTGGAGTATTTCCAACATTTCCTTCATGGTTGTGTCTGTACGTTCCAAAATAAACTAGGATCGATCAAACTACCTCAAACTGTGTCAACCATCATATGAACGGACAGGATACTGTAAAAGTAGGCCACACGTAGCTAGCCTGGTACATGCATGAAACGCAGTAGCTATAGGCCTACTGGGAATGTAAGACAGGCCTACTTGTAAATTCTTTTTTTGAATATTCATTAATGGCGTAAATACTAGATTAGATGGTTATGTTACATTGTAGTTTTTTTTGTTTCGTTTTTGTCTTTTAACTTTTTTCTCCAAATTGGGAATGTCAAATCGTGCTATTTGTCGCTACAATCCACCGAACTATAACTGCATGATAGTGACAAATAGCACGATTGTGGCTGTGATCTCTGCAGCCTATTAGTCATGTTTCTCCTCCGAAACACGAGGTGTCGCCAGCTGCCGCTTTTCACACGGCAGCCAGATATGGGGGGCCAACAGTGGCAAAATTCTGTCGCTGTGAGTGCGACTGCGAATGCAATTGCCTTATACTGTGCGCTTTAATTGGTCACAACATCTCACTCGCAGGTTTACTCGTGTCACTCATCCGCACTAGCACTTGCACTGGCACTCGCAGTTGCATTCGCGTTGGCACTCGCACTCGCAGACGACAGAATTTTGGCACTGTTGCCCCCCCATAGCCAGATACTTCATATTGCAGGCACACCCTTCTCACTTCATGAGCAGCGTGGCAGCGTTTGCGAGCAGGCGCCGGGCATGCAGGCTGTGGATGGTCATGTGATGCAGTAACCGTTGCGCGTTTTCAGGAAAAAAAATTGTGACGCTAGGCTACGGTGCTATAACATTTTTTCTTCAGATTGGTTGATAAAATGTTGAATTCGGTTGTGTCCCTTAACTTTTATGAGAGATGGGTAGTCAGGCAAATGCATTTTTTGTTTAAATAACATTAACAGCAATCGAAATTAAGATGGGAAATTGTAGGCTTCTTTTTACTAGCGGACGTTTGGTTACGTGGCCAAGAAGCTGATGTAGGATCTTTGGCTAATAACGTTAATCAAGAGCTAGCACTGAAGATGTCGACCCCTGTATGTTCCCTAAAATCAAGGATGGAATCCGTGATATTGGCGTCAGGTAAGGAATATGTTTTTGGTTCATTGTTAGTCAACTTTTAGATGAGAGGGTCGACATACCCCAGGGGTATTCCCATGCGTAGGGGAAATACCCACTAGCTATAGCATTTCAATCAAAATTAGTTTGTAATTTATATTGCTATGCAACAACACACTTTAAATTAGTTTTCTAACACATTAACGTCATTTTAGGTCAAATAGAGCTTAATTTGTTGCATCAGTATATGCAGTTTGGATTTAAAGGAGCTAAGTCGCTAGCTGAACTTAACGTTAGGCCTATGGGCAACTGTCGAGTTCGCACATGGTAGGCCTAAAATTTACATTGCTCACTAAGTTAGTGAGGTCTGGTAAAATCTATGCGTGCCTGAGGGCTTTCTAGACAGATTTCTTCCCAGCTGTAGGCAGCAGTAGTGAGCGGATGATGAGTCGGAGTCTACTTCTGTCATCTCATCATACTTGCCTCCGTGAAACGAAGTGAATTGACGGCTAAGTTTAGTAATGCAAGACATTTTGATAAACGAACGGTCAATTAGCGAGTGTGATTCTTAGTCAGTTTGGGCGAAGGAATGGACTGTTTTAGGTTTTAGCCGGTTGATTTCTGAGTGCGTGGCTTTGTATTCGTGAAATCATGGGCGAGCTAGTGTCTTAAGGCTATTGTCAACCGTTAACCGCAAACTTGACAGGCTCGCGCAAGGCAGCAAAACAGCTACTTCATCTATTGAATTAAATGTTCAGGTTAAATTGAGACCAAATGTCTCTAACTGTGGTGAAGTACTGAATTGGCCCTTAGCTAATCCCGGAGGAATCTTCTAACGTTAGTTAAACTACCTTATCCCATGGTATGGGTGAATACTCGATTCTGATTGGTCAATGACTGGTCGTTATTCTGTATAACCGGTCAGTCATCCGGGTCACAAATGTAATCACAGTTCTAAATTAATGCGCTGCCTCCCTGGCCAGCTAGTACTAGCTACGCAACCTGGGAATGGCAAACGTGACCGGTCAATTCAGAGTCCAAGACGTTCTAGAAAATAAGTGGAATAAATAAAGTGAATTAATAAAGTAAACGAATGTAGCCTACCTACTTTTTTTTCCTCAATGACTAACGTTACTGTAGCCTACGGCAGACGGCTACTTCGCCTCGTAGGTATGCTGCAAATAGTAGGCTAACTTTGGCTACGATAAACTTTTGTCATTGTTTTTCAGATAATGCAAATGCAATACGTGGCGAGGTAACTATATAGCTAGCCATAGTTACATTATCACGGAGTTAGCAAAGCGCATGGTGTTTATGTGCACAGATGAAGTAGCTGTTTTGCTGCCTTGCGCGAGCCTGTCAAGTTTGCGGTTAACGGTTGACAACAATAGCCTTAAGACTTATCTAACGTTATGCTTGTTTTCGTGAGATGACGAGCTGTAACGTTAGCTAAAATCGCCACAAAGCCAGTAACTTTGTAAGCAATAATATAACTTAGCAAACATCCACAAGCTTTGATAGGTCACTGTAGCCTGTAACGTGTTGAGTTAAAGTAACTTAACGTTAGCTATAGCTACGTTTGTAGCGTTAGCCTAGAGCTAGACACTGACTGTAACAACCGATCTACTAAAGAAATTAGTGGTGACGATAATGAATAGTTGTCTTGGAATAACGTTATATTCCACTAACGTTACCCTTATAGCCACTTTACCGTTAACTTTATTAGCAATTTATACATCTTAATGTTAACTATAAGCTGATGTCGCTTCCGTTAATTTACCTCAGAACCAGGAGATCAGGACAAGTTCTGAAAGAGAGATAACGTTAATGTTTTTTTCAGAATTTTGTGAATATCAACAGACAACCAGAATATAAACTGTTTAGTTAACATTATATACATCTTAAATTAATAAAATTGAACACTAAAAATTAGTTTTACTAACGTTAAATAGGATAAGAAACTTATAGTCATCGGATACTTACCCAACTGTGCGCTTCTGTCAAGAGTGATGAGAGACTGTTTCACGTGCGGTTTATTCCATTTCAGTTATTCTTGCGATCGGTGGCTCAGAATGACACTAACTGTCATTTATGTTTTTACCTCATGACCAAGTGTGACTGAAGTTGTGCTGCTACAGGATGAGTGTGTGAACACCTTTAGCAGGAGCGCGCATATGCAGTCCTTTGTAAATTTGAATCAATATTTCTCAAAAGAAGAAAATAACTGGTGGCTGTTTGCAGGCTAAACACTCTTATTTTCTTAAATAAATAAATTCAATAGCTAGGGTAGGCTACATAACTGTAAGATCACTTGGCTGCTGATTGATGGAAAGATGCTTCAAACATAGAAAAGCACATATACATGTTTAACCAGAAATTGTTTTATTTTTAACTGTTGCCAGTTTTCACACCATGCCGAGCAATAACCAGAATCGGCCCGATTCACGTTTGCCAGTTCTGGGCCAAACACCCCAAACCAGAATCGGCCCGAGTGTGGCTAGCCACAGCCTGGCCGCAGCTTATCAGACGACGCACGCTGCCGAATGTCGGCCGGAATCGGCCCAGATAACTGTCGCCGTAGCCGACACTCAGCCGACAGTGCCGACACTCAGCCGGAATCGGCCCGAGTCATCCTGCTACCTGGGTACTTAAGCCTATCCGACGGTAGATTGATAACGCAGGTCTGCTTGCACTCTGAACTAGGAATGCAAAACACGCTATTTATTCACTCAGGTGAATCTATTTGCGATTAGCAACACAAAACACTAGCAATTTACTAGACCTAGAAACACAAAGCAAGTAAACAAGTGGTCGGTAATGCTGCAATTTACATTAACTAAACCGTGACTACACTACAAACAGTTCAATCAGCTAACGCACAGCTGAACCAAATGAAAAAGACCATACTTAAGCCTATCCGACGGTAGATTGATAACGCAGGTCTGCTTGCACTCTGAACTAGGAATGTAAAACACGCTATTTATTCACTCAGGTGAATCTATTTGCGATTAGCAACACAAAACACTAGCAATTTACTAGACCTAGAAACACAAAGCAGGTAAACAAGTGGTCGGTAATGCTGCAATTTACATTAACTAAACCGTGACTACACTACAAACAGTTCAATCAGCTAAGGCACAGCTGAACCAAATGAAAAAGACGATACTTAAGCCTATCCGACGGTAGATTGATAACGCAGGTCTGCTTGCACTCTGAACTAGGAATGCAAAACACGCTATTTATTCACTCAGGTGAATCTATTTGCGATTAGCAACACAAAACACTAGCAATTTACTAGACCTAGAAACACAAAGCAAGTAAACAAGTGGTCGGTAATGCTGCAATTTACATTAACTAAACCGTGACTAGGCTACACTACAAACAGTTCAATCAGCTAACGCACAGCTGAACCAAATGAAAAAGACCATACTTAAGCCTATCCGACGGTAGATTGATAACGCAGGTCTGCTTGCACTCTGAACTAGGAATGCAAAACACGCTATTTATTCACTCAGGTGAATCTATTTGCGATTAGCAACACAAAACACTAGCAATTTACTAGACCTAGAAACACAAAGCAAGTAAACAAGTGGTCGGTAATGCTGCAATTTACATTAACTAAACCGTGACTACACTACAAACAGTTCAATCAGCTAACGCACAGCTGAACCAAATGAAAAAGACCATACTTAAGCCTATCCGACGGTAGATTGATAACGCAGGTCTGCTTGCACTCTGAACTAGGAATGCAAAACACGCTATTTATTCACTCAGGTGAATCTATTTGCGATTAGCAACACAAAACACTAGCAATTTACTAGACCTAGAAACACAAAGCAAGTAAACAAGTGGTCGGTAATGCTGCAATTTACATTAACTAAACCGTGACTACACTACAAAAAAAATATTTAAACACATAAAGGACCTTATAATTGACTTTCTCTACTGTCTATTTCTCAAAATCCACATAGTGGCAAAATTATGGTATGCTGCAAGCGAAGTACATGCCCCGCTGAGTTATCTGATAAAATAAACCTAAGATAAACCTACAAACTCCTCCGACGGCTTGTTTTAACCTCTTCCTACCAAACACTCCCTAGTGGTAACATGGACATTGCAAAAGTTTGATTTCATTCATTTTATAATATGATCACATCCATTCTTTCTGGGAATGTGGTTGTTAAACCCAAAATGTCAAGTTATAACTTTGTTAATGTCTTTTGAAATGCCTATATAATTACCAAACATACTGTAAACACCATAAACAATCTGCTTGTAAACTGTTCCTCTTGATTATATTACATCTTAACTTTGGTTTGAAAAATCTTAATCTTCGTGCTTTAAGAAAAGAAAATGTCATAACTTTCTATATGGCTGTATATGATTTTTCAACTACATGGACTTGTGCTTTTCATCACTTGTTGCTAGTATTTTGTGTTGAGTTTGGCATTACATAAAACTAGCCAGTTGATGGTATGGCAACCTCTTAGGACAGTGATTCCCAAACCTCTCCTTGGGTACCCCCTGCCAGATCCAGGTATCTGATGTATTCCACCTCAAGCATACCTGATGCATCTACTCAAGCCCTTAGCTGCATCAGGTGTGTTTGAGGTGGAACACATCAGATACCTGGATCCGACTGGGGGTACCCAAGGAGAGGTTTGGGAACCACTGCCTTAGTATGTTTTTAACAAAGGGATTTTTAAACATGCTTGCACAGTTTTATGCAAAACCGGCTTGGTATGCTCCCATTGTATTTAAAATTTGTCAATTTATCAAGCCAATAGCCAAGCCTGTAATCTTTGAAATAAGATCATCACATCAGCTTTTGCATAGTTGACTGAGTAATGTGTGGAAAGTTTTAGGGAAACATCAGGGTTGAGAACTGAGGATAACATAGGATAACCCCCTATAAAACAAAAGAAGACATCCGCTTTTGTATAGACCACCATGGTCATGTGTCACTGGGTATGTCCCAATACTCAAAAAATGCATCCTCCTTTCCACCACTACCACCTCCTCCCCCTCCATGCCCCGGAAACCGATCTTTGTTTCAGACTCTAATGTTGCTGATTAGGCTACATATTAATTACAAAAGGTTACAAATTAAATGTCTCTACATAAACCGCAACATCAGGTACATTGTATACTGTACATGCAACTACTTGAACTCAAAACGTTCAGGCAGCTTTGCATATTTCCGGGTAGGAGACGAGTAGTAGTGGGGGAGTGGAGGTAAGGATGAGAGGAGTGAAGAATATTAGGACGCACCCGAGGTGGTAGTGGAGGAAAGGAGGGTACATTTTTTCAGTCTTGGGATGCACTCTGGGACAGCTAATCTGCTTCTCCATCATCAAAATCGCTGTCGACTATTGATGAAGTTGCCCTATCCCAACTTTGACTGACGCCGAGCCCACAATGAGTCCCAATCACAGATCTTACGCATGGTCAACCAATTTAAAGCTGCAAAATAAGTTTCAAGTACAAGTAGACCCAGCTGCATGTACAGTATAAAAATGT
Source organism: Synaphobranchus kaupii (assembly GCA_029718625.1). NCBI lineage: Eukaryota > Metazoa > Chordata > Actinopteri > Anguilliformes > Synaphobranchidae > Synaphobranchus > Synaphobranchus kaupii. The sequence continues at coordinate 13,973 of CM056382.1, forward strand.
ACCTGACATTGCAGTTCGCGTTGAGGCATTAAGCAATGTGCAAGCAAATAAATGCTGCTTCCTCATCTTAAATTGCAGAATATGTCTGTAGGATATAAACCTCAAAAAGGAACTGGCGTTTTGTTATCCGTTGTAGGCAATCTAGTATTCAGGCAGGATGCTGTGTCCTATGTGTGATAGTAACCTACTGAAGCACACACAATTTAGGCTAAATATCTTGCAATGGGGCATCATTATTTTGGGAAAATTCATACAGCTTAAGGCAGGGCTGCCCAATCCTGTTTCTGGAGATCTACCATCCTGTAGGTTTTCATTTCAACCCTAATTTGGCACATCTGATTCTACTAATTTGCAGCTTAATGAGATCTCTAGCTGTTGAATGAGGTGTGCTTTGTTAGGGTTGGAGTGAAAACCGGTACGGTAGATCTCCAGGAACAAGGTTGGGCAGCCCTAGCCTAAGGCATAGCTACTATGATGGCTACGCATCATCATTGTTGCCATCTTTCAATCTCTATGGACGTGAGCATGATGATGTCACCCAGAAATGTGGGAAAAAAACGTCTGCAGTAGGATACATCTGTAATGTTAAATAAAAACATTATTTGAAAGTTTATTTGAAACATGCAAGTGTTACTTATTAATGGGTGAAAATAACCTTTTTTACACCAATGGCCCATGTTTAACCCATGTTTAACTGAAGACACAGCTTGTGAAAGGGGTCATTCCAATGTCATTTCACACACCATGACAGCCAATGTCTCGGATTGTTATTAAATGTTTCCTGTACTAAGAAACAGTTAAGATAAGCATTCATGTAACATTATTTTATAGAAATATTATTTTGTCTGTGAGAAATCCAGCTAATTGGTTGCACCGAAATTTGACATTTTAGTTTGGTATGGTTCATATTATTTATTGTGTATGGTGACTTCACTTACTCTAGAAATGGAAGAGCGTGGTCAGGTTGGGGTAGAAGGGATGAGTCAGGGCTCTGGTGAGCACGGTCACGTTCTGAGAGAGAGAGAGCATCATGTTACAGTGTGTGTATGTCCAGTCGTGACAGTGTGCCAAACAGGCCTGTGTTGATTGTGTTTTTGCACTGAGGCTGTATGTGGCCTTCACTTACTTGCGTAAAGGGTGATAAAAAGGTGGCTCAGAGGGCTCTGGTGAGCACGGTCACGTTCTGAGAGAGAGAGAGCATCATGTTACAGTGTGTGTATGTCCAGTCGTGACAGTGTGCCAAACAGGCCTGTGTTGATTGTGTTTTTGCACTGAGGCTGTATGTGGCCTTCACTTACTTGCGTAAAGGGTGATAAAAAGGTGGCTCAGAGGGCTCTGGTGAGCACGGTCACGTTCTGAGAGAGAGAGAGCATCATGTTACAGTGTGTGTATGTCCAGTCGTGACAGTGTGCCAAACAGGCCTGTGTTAATTGTGTTTTTGCACTGAGGCTGTATGCCTTCACTTACTTGCGTAAAGGGTGATAAAAAGGTGGCTCAGAGGGCTCTGGTGAGCACGGTCACGTTCTGAGAGAGAGAGAGCATCATGTTACAGTGTGTTTATGTCCAGTCGTGACAGTGTGCCAAACAGGCCTGTGTTGATTGTGTTTTTGCACTGAGGCTGTATGTGGCTTTCACTTACTTGCGTAAAGGGTGATAAAAAGGTGGCTCAGAGGGCTCTGGTGAGCACGGTCACGTTCTGAGAGAGAGAGAGCATCATGTTACAGTGTGTGTATGTCCAGTCGTGACAGTGTGCCAAACAGGCCTGTGTTAATTGTGTTTTTGCACTGAGGCTGTATGTGGCCTTCACTTACTTGCGTAAAGGGTGATAAAAAGGTGGCTCAGAGGGCTCTGGTGAGCACGGTCACGTTCTGAGAGAGAGAGAGCATCATGTTACAGTGTGTGTATGTCCAGTCGTGACAGTGTGCCAAACAGGCCTGTGTTGATTGTGTTTTTGCACTGAGGCTGTATGTGGCCTTCACTTACTTACGTAAAGGGTGATAAAAAGGTGGCTCAGAGGGCTCTGGTGAGCACGGTCACGTTCTGAGAGAGAGAGAGCATCATGTTACAGTGTGTGTATGTCCAGTCGTGACAGTGTGCCAAACAGGCCTCTGTTAATTGTGTTTTTGCACTGAGGCTGTATGTGGCCTTCACTTACTTGCGTAAAGGGTGATAAAAAGGTGGCTCAGAGGGCTCTGGTGAGCACGGTCACGTTCTGAGAGAGAGAGAGCATCATGTTACAGTGTGTGTATGTCCAGTCGTGACAGTGTGCCAAACAGGCCTGTGTTAATTGTGTTTTTGCACTGAGGCTGTATGTGGCCTTCACTTACTTGCGTAAAGGGTGATAAAAAGGTGGCTCAGAGGGCTCTGGTGAGCACGGTCACGTTCTGAGAGAGAGAGCATCATGTTACAGTGTGTGTATGTCCAGTCGTGACAGTGTGCCAAACAGGCCTGTGTTGATTGTGTTTTTGTACTGAGGCTGTATGTGGCCTTCACTTACTTGCGTAAAGGGTGATAAAATGGTGGCTCAGATGGGTTGGGGCTACAGAAATGTATTTGGGGCTCTGGTGAGCAGAGTCAAGTTCTGGAAGAGAGAGAGATTGAAGCATCATGTTACAGTTTGACAGTGTGCCAGACAGGCCTGTGTTGATTGTGTTTTTGCTCATTTAAGGGACATTGAAAAATAACATTATAATGACTTCATATCTTCTAGATATAGCTTTTTTGTATTTTCTAGGTGTGTATCACTGACACAGATCAGAAAATAATTCAGAATTATGGGTAGGCCTATTGTTAAAAGGATGAAATTACAATGAGTCAATTACTATTAACATGTAATTGATGCAACAGAATATTAATGTTCTAAGATTTCCGTAGCAAGTTAGTTGCATGCTTTTTTGACACCTTGTCCTTTTTCGCAATATCTATTGTCAACCATGTGTAACAGTGTAAATATAGTTCTGTTGTATTCGTGCATAAATTGAGAAAAGACCAACCATTGGCCGAAATAGCTAATTATGTATGAGATAATTATGGGTAATCGACAGCAGAACTAGAATTAGAAGCTGTAAGGCTCTGAATTTATATTTTCTATTTTTAACTCCGTTTGACTGTGTATTACTGCAATTACTGAAGGTTTGTTTTTTTTATTTTATCAAACACTATGCAACTTTTTTTTGTTGCATTTTTGTGGATCTTTCTGTTGATTGCAAGGGAAGGGAAGGGAAGCCAGTTCAAGAGGCTAACGTGGAAACTTGCTTAATTTTAAGATTGAAGATTTTCAAGAGTTGAAGTTTGATATAAGATTTAAGGTAGAGCTTTCCTGGATTTAAGATTTAAGTTTGAGCTGTAGGCTACCGGAGCATTTTCAACATTTCAACCATTTTGGTTTCTGTATGTTTGTGATATTCTCTGTGACGTCAGTTTCCAATATGGAAAGGTAGCAAAATTACGCAGTTAAAGATCGTGTCTGCCGCAATCGGTAGCTTTGTTATGCAATGGTTGTAGTAACTATTTTTGGACTCTATTAAATGGCGGTGCGGTGTAGGATACCGTACTATTTGTCCCATTGAGTCATATAAAAAGATGACTGGCTCAAAGGGATGCTTGTACAGAGGTATGTTTAACTCACTCACTGCCGAGGGCGCATATATGCGCCCAAACTGCCAACGTTCTAGACCGCCAGGGGCGAATATATGCGCCCAACACGCATCAAATGTTGAAGCTTAATTTTCTAGCCAATTACAATATTGTTGCAGGGTAAATATATCATGAAACATTGAATAAACGTGATGTGGTATGTCAACATGTGTTGTGATTGGTTGAAATTTCATATAATGATATTACGGAGCTACAAGTAAGCTAGCTAACTTGCTAGCAAATTTGAAGAGAGCCACCTTAGCGATCGTGTCTAGATAGGATAAAGGAGATTTCAAGAAGTGGTGCCCTAACCTATGACCACATTTGTTAGCCAAACTAAGTGAAAATCGTTTGGAAACTATAACCCAAGGTAACATTGAAGCTTAAAATCCCGTTTGATTTAACGTTACGTTATATGCTTAACTTCAACAAGCTGTAACGTTAACGTTAGTCAACTTTAACGGTAGACGCCTAACATTAGACAGCTAACTAGCAAACTAGCTAACGTTACCTAGGGTCTCCAGTTTCCCAACTTTTATTTGGACTTAACTTTCTGTCCAAACGATTTATCCTTCGTTTGGCTAACTTAATGCGCTATAGCCAGTGCTTGACGTGAGCCTGAACGAACCACTACACTGGCAAATAAAAGAAAAGAAAAAAGTTAACCTACCGGCAAATTTTCTCGCATTCGCTCTGCTACTTCTCATAAACTACATTCGCACGTGAGATTCTCTTTCTCAAGTTTCATTCCCACAACAGTCACTACGTAAATCCATAACGATTAATTCAAGTGAGCCAATCCATTGACATGCCATTCAAACGGTACATGCTTTCTAAAACGTATCTTTCCTGTTTTTTCACTGCTTTTCGACAACGTGAATTGTCTTTCCCACTTCAAACACTGGCTATAGCAAGCAAGATAGAAAGAGATGGGAGCAAGCTTTCAATTTGAATTGGGATATTGTGAGGAGTAGTTTTTGGGATTTGAAGATGAGGAAATAAATGAAGTGCTGAGAGGTGATCTGAAGAGGGAGCGGACGATTAATTGATTGGGCCGTTGAGAGATCTTATCAATCCTTATCTTATGCAATCCGTTCATGATCAGTGCTGACCTGTTCATTTTGAATATGCTTATATTTTCAAATGTCTAACGTTATTTAGTGTTAATTATTACTATTATTATATAACTTTACCAATCTACACATGTCTATAATTTATATTTATTGTTCATCATTACCAAATAAAAATATGTACAGATACAGTTACAATGTGCATTTGAACTCTCTGTCTTTACTAATATTTAATTTAGTCTCTGCTAATATGCGTAGCTATGAGGGCCAAGGAGTGGCAACACATTTACTAATGTCTACTAATCAACTAATTCCTAATAAAAATAAATGTCTAAAGCTAAAACAAGGTCCATGTACAAGTTTTAAACATTTGCCATGTCAGTTTAATCATTTAGAATGTTGGGCGGCCATATTGGCTTGGCAGTCTGAGTGCCCATTGTTCCAGAATTCCATGGCAGTTAGTGAGTTAATATAGCCTATTTTTAATCAGAGGTGTAAAATCCAGGGGTCAGAAAGTAAATGTACTGCCATCTCTTCCACCCATGAACCCAGCCAGCTGATTTCACTAATTAGTTCTATCTCCTGGCTGAAGTAGCCTATTGTGCTAATTAGCAAATTCAGGTGATTGGAACAAACATAAATGCAATATGATGAAACTGGTCAGCAATGCTACTTTTATAACAACTTACATTGTATATGTAGGCTACATTTAAAAGGAAAATTAGGCTATACCACTATAGGCTCCCGTCAATATAAAATGTGACAGCAGAGCTGGAATTACAAGCTGTGGATGGACTGTTAGCTGCACTGGAGTATTTCCAACATTTCCTTCATGGTTGTGTCTGTACGTTCCAAAATAAACTAGGATCGATCAAACTACCTCAAACTGTGTCAACCATCATATGAACGGACAGGATACTGTAAAAGTAGGCCACACGTAGCTAGCCTGGTACATGCATGAAACGCAGTAGCTATAGGCCTACTGGGAATGTAAGACAGGCCTACTTGTAAATTCTTTTTTTGAATATTCATTAATGGCGTAAATACTAGATTAGATGGTTATGTTACATTGTAGTTTTTTTTGTTTCGTTTTTGTCTTTTAACTTTTTTCTCCAAATTGGGAATACATCTGTAATGTTAAATAAAAACATTATTTGAAAGTTTATTTGAAACATGCAAGTGTTACTTATTAATGGGTGAAAATAACCTTTTTTACACCAATGGCCCATGTTTAACCCATGTTTAACTGAAGACACAGCTTGTGAAAGGGGTCATTCCAATGTCATTTCACACACCGTGACAGCCAATGTCTCGGATTGTTATTAAATGTTTCCTGTACTAAGAAACAGTTAAGATAAGCATTCATGTAACATTATTTTATAGAAATATTATTTTGTCTGTGAGAAATCCAGCTAATTGGTTGCACCGAAATTTGACATTTTAGTTTGGTATGGTTCATATTATTTATTGTGTATGGTGACTTCACTTACTCTAGAAATGGAAGAGCGTGGTCAGGTTGGGGTAGAAGGGATGAGTCAGGGCTCTGGTGAGCACGGTCACGTTCTGAGAGAGAGAGAGCATCATGTTACAGTGTGTGTATGTCCAGTCGTGACAGTGTGCCAAACAGGCCTGTGTTGATTGTGTTTTTGCACTGAGGCTGTATGTGGCCTTCACTTACTTGCGTAAAGGGTGATAAAAAGGTGGCTCAGAGGGCTCTGGTGAGCACGGTCACGTTCTGAGAGAGAGAGAGCATCATGTTACAGTGTGTGTATGTCCAGTCGTGACAGTGTGCCAAACAGGCCTGTGTTGATTGTGTTTTTGCACTGAGGCTGTATGTGGCCTTCACTTACTTGCGTAAAGGGTGATAAAAAGGTGGCTCAGAGGGCTCTGGTGAGCACGGTCACGTTCTGAGAGAGAGAGAGCATCATGTTACAGTGTGTGTATGTCCAGTCGTGACAGTGTGCCAAACAGGCCTGTGTTAATTGTGTTTTTGCACTGAGGCTGTATGCCTTCACTTACTTGCGTAAAGGGTGATAAAAAGGTGGCTCAGAGGGCTCTGGTGAGCACGGTCACGTTCTGAGAGAGAGAGAGCATCATGTTACAGTGTGTTTATGTCCAGTCGTGACAGTGTGCCAAACAGGCCTGTGTTGATTGTGTTTTTGCACTGAGGCTGTATGTGGCCTTCACTTACTTGCGTAAAGGGTGATAAAAAGGTGGCTCAGAGGGCTCTGGTGAGCACGGTCACGTTCTGAGAGAGAGAGAGCATCATGTTACAGTGTGTGTATGTCCAGTCGTGACAGTGTGCCAAACAGGCCTGTGTTAATTGTGTTTTTGCACTGAGGCTGTATGTGGCCTTCACTTACTTGCGTAAAGGGTGATAAAAAAGGTGGCTCAGAGGGCTCTGGTGAGCACGGTCACGTTCTGAGAGAGAGAGAGCATCATGTTACAGTGTGTGTATGTCCAGTCGTGACAGTGTGCCAAACAGGCCTGTGTTAATTGTGTTTTTGCACTGAGGCTGTATGTGGCCTTCACTTACTTGCGTAAAGGGTGATAAAAAGGTGGCTCAGAGGGCTCTGGTGAGCACGGTCACGTTCTGAGAGAGAGAGCATCATGTTACAGTGTGTGTATGTCCAGTCGTGACAGTGTGCCAAACAGGCCTGTGTTGATTGTGTTTTTGCACTGAGGCTGTATGTGGCCTTCACTTACTTGAGTAAAGGGTGATAAAATGGTGGCTCAGATGGGTTGGGGCTACAGAAATGTATTTGGGGCTCTGGTGAGCAGAGTCAAGTTCTGGAAGAGAGAGAGATTGAAGCATCATGTTACAGTTTGACAGTGTGCCAGACAGGCCTGTGTTGATTGTGTTTTTGCTCATTTAAGGGACATTGAAAAATAACATTATAATGACTTCATATCTTCTAGATATAGCTTTTTTGTATTTTCTAGGTGTGTATCACTGACACAGATCAGAAAATAATTCAGAATTATGGGTAGGCCTATTGTTAAAAGGATGAAATTACAATGAGTCAATTACTATTAACATGTAATTGATGCAACAGAATATTAATGTTCTAAGATTTCCGTAGCAAGTTAGTTGCATGCTTTTTTGACACCTTGTCCTTTTTCGCAATATCTATTGTCAACCATGTGTAACAGTGTAAATATAGTTCTGTTGTATTCGTGCATAAATTGAGAAAAGACCAACCATTGGCCGAAATAGCTAATTATGTATGAGATAATTATGGGTAATCGACAGCAGAACTAGAATTAGAAGCTGTAAGGCTCTGAATTTATATTTTCTATTTTTAACTCCGTTTGACTGTGTATTACTGCAATTACTGAAGGTTTTTTATTTTTATTTTATCAAACACTATGCAACTTTTTTTTGTTGCATTTTTGTGGATCTTTCTGTTGATTGCAAGGGAAGGGAAGGGAAGCCAGTTCAAGAGGCTAACGTGGAAACTTGCTTAATTTTAAGATTGAAGATTTTCAAGAGTTGAAGTTTGATATAAGATTTAAGGTAGAGCTTTCCTGGATTTAAGATTTAAGTTTGAGCTGTAGGCTACCGGAGCATTTTCAACATTTCAACCATTTTGGTTTCTGTATGTTTGTGATATTCTCTGTGACGTCAGTTTCCAATATGGAAAGGTAGCAAAATTACGCAGTTAAAGATCGTGTCTGCCGCAATCGGTAGCTTTGTTATGCAATGGTTGTAGTAACTATTTTTGGACTCTATTAAATGGCGGTGCGGTGTAGGATACCGTACTATTTGTCCCATTGAGTCATATAAAAAGATGACTGGCTCAAAGGGATGCTTGTACAGAGGTATGTTTAACTCACTCACTGCCGAGGGCGCATATATGCGCCCAAACTGCCAACGTTCTAGACCGCCAGGGGCGAATATATGCGCCCAACACGCATCAAATGTTGAAGCTTAATTTTCTAGCCAATTACAATATTGTTGCTGGGTAAATATATCATGAAAAATTGAATAAACGTGATGTGGTATGTCAACATGTGTTGTGATTGGTTGAAATTTCATATAATGATATTACGGAGCTACAAGTAAGCTAGCTAACTTGCTAGCAAATTTGAAGAGAGCCACCTTAGCGATCGTGTCTAGATAGGATAAAGGAGATTTCAAGAAGTGGTGCCCTAACCTATGACCACATTTGTTAGCCAAACTAAGTGAAAATCGTTTGGAAACTATAACCCAAGGTAACATTGAAGCTTAAAATCCCGTTTGATTTAACGTTACGTTATATGCTTAACTTCAACAAGCTGTAACGTTAACGTTAGTCAACTTTAACGGTAGACGCCTAACATTAGACAGCTAACTAGCAAACTAGCTAACGTTACCTAGGGTCTCCAGTTTCCCAACTTTTATTTGGACTTAACTTTCTGTCCAAACGATTTATCCTTCGTTTGGCTAACTTAATGCGCTATAGCCAGTGCTTGACGTGAGCCTGAACGAACCACTACACTGGCAAATAAAAGAAAAGAAAAAAGTTAACCTACCGGCAAATTTTCTCGCATTCGCTCTGCTACTTCTCATAAACTACATTCGCACGTGAGATTCTCTTTCTCAAGTTTCATTCCCACAACAGTCACTACGTAAATCCATAACGATTAATTCAAGTGAGCCAATCCATTGACATGCCATTCAAACGGTACATGCTTTCTAAAACGTATCTTTCCTGTTTTTTCACTGCTTTTCGACAACGTGAATTGTCTTTCCCACTTCAAACACTGGCTATAGCAAGCAAGATAGAAAGAGATGGGAGCAAGCTTTCAATTTGAATTGGGATATTGTGAGGAGTAGTTTTTGGGATTTGAAGATGAGGAAATAAATGAAGTGCTGAGAGGTGATCTGAAGAGGGAGCGGACGATTAATTGATTGGGCCGTTGAGAGATCTTATCAATCCTTATCTTATGCAATCCGTTCATGATCAGTGCTGACCTGTTCATTTTGAATATGCTTATATTTTCAAATGTCTAACGTTATTTAGTGTTAATTATTACTATTATTATATAACTTTACCAATCTACACATGTCTATAATTTATATTTATTGTTCATCATTACCAAATAAAAATATGTACAGATACAGTTACAATGTGCATTTGAACTCTCTGTCTTTACTAATATTTAATTTAGTCTCTGCTAATATGTGTAGCTATGAGGGCCAAGGAGTGGCAACACATTTACTAATGTCTACTAATCAACTAATTCCTAATAAAAATAAATGTCTAAAGCTAAAACAAGGTCCATGTACAAGTTTTAAACATTTGCCATGTCAGTTTAATCATTTAGAATGTTGGGCGGCCATATTGGCTTGGCAGTCTGAGTGCCCAGTGTTCCAGAATTCCATGGCAGTTAGTGAGTTAATATAGCCTATTTTTAATCAGAGGTGTAAAATCCAGGGGTCAGAAAGTAAATGTACTGCCATCTCTTCCACCCATGAACCCAGCCAGCTGATTTCACTAATTAGTTCTATCTCCTGGCTGAAGTAGCCTATTGTGCTAATTAGCAAATTCAGGTGATTGGAACAAACATAAATGCAATATGATGAAACTGGTCAGCAATGCTACTTTTATAACAACTTACATTGTATATGTAGGCTACATTTAAAAGGAAAATTAGGCTATACCACTATAGGCTCCCGTCAATATAAAATGTGACAGCAGAGCTGGAATTACAAGCTGTGGATGGACTGTTAGCTGCACTGGAGTATTTCCAACATTTCCTTCATGGTTGTGTCTGTACGTTCCAAAATAAACTAGGATCGATCAAACTACCTCAAACTGTGTCAACCATCATATGAACGGACAGGATACTGTAAAAGTAGGCCACACGTAGCTAGCCTGGTACATGCATGAAACGCAGTAGCTATAGGCCTACTGGGAATGTAAGACAGGCCTACTTGTAAATTCTTTTTTTGAATATTCATTAATGGCGTAAATACTAGATTAGATGGTTATGTTACATTGTAGTTTTTTTTGTTTCGTTTTTGTCTTTTAACTTTTTTCTCCAAATTGGGAATACATCTGTAATGTTAAATAAAAACATTATTTGAAAGTTTATTTGAAACATGCAAGTGTTACTTATTAATGGGTGAAAATAACCTTTTTTACACCAATGGCCCATGTTTAACCCATGTTTAACTGAAGACACAGCTTGTGAAAGGGGTCATTCCAATGTCATTTCACACACCATGACAGCCAATGTCTCGGATTGTTATTAAATGTTTCCTGTACTAAGAAACAGTTAAGATAAGCATTCATGTAACATTATTTTATAGAAATATTATTTTGTCTGTGAGAAATCCAGCTAATTGGTTGCACCGAAATTTGACATTTTAGTTTGGTATGGTTCATATTATTTATTGTGTATGGTGACTTCACTTACTCTAGAAATGGAAGAGCGTGGTCAGGTTGGGGTAGAAGGGATGAGTCAGGGCTCTGGTGAGCACGGTTACGTTCTGAGAGAGAGAGAGCATCATGTTACAGTGTGTGTATGTCCAGTCGTGACAGTGTGCCAAACAGGCCTGTGTTGATTGTGTTTTTGCACTGAGGCTGTATGTGGCCTTCACTTACTTGCGTAAAGGGTGATAAAAAGGTGGCTCAGAGGGCTCTGGTGAGCACGGTCACGTTCTGAGAGAGAGAGAGCATCATGTTACAGTGTGTGTATGTCCAGTCGTGACAGTGTGCCAAACAGGCCTGTGTTAATTGTGTTTTTGCACTGAGGCTGTATGTGGCCTTCACTTACTTGCGTAAAGGGTGATAAAAAGGTGGCTCAGAGGGCTCTGGTGAGCACGGTCACGTTCTGAGAGAGAGAGCATCATGTTACAGTGTGTGTATGTCCAGTCGTGACAGTGTGCCAAACAGGCCTGTGTTGATTGTGTTTTTGCACTGAGGCTGTATGTGGCCTTCACTTACTTGAGTAAAGGGTGATAAAATGGTGGCTCAGATGGGTTGGGGCTACAGAAATGTATTTGGGGCTCTGGTGAGCAGAGTCAAGTTCTGGAAGAGAGAGAGATTGAAGCATCATGTTACAGTTTGACAGTGTGCCAGACAGGCCTGTGTTGATTGTGTTTTTGCACTGAGGCTGTATGTGGCCTTCACTTACTTGCGTAAAGGGTGATAAAAAGGTGGCTCAGAGGGCTCTGGTGAGCACGGTCACGTTCTGAGAGAGAGAGAGCATCATGTTACAGTGTGTGTATGTCCAGTCGTGACAGTGTGCCAAACAGGCCTGTGTTGATTGTGTTTTTGCACTGAGGCTGTATGTGGCCTTCACTTACTTGCGTAAAGGGTGATAAAAAGGTGGCTCAGAGGGCTCTGGTGAGCACGGTCACGTTCTGAGAGAGAGAGAGCATCATGTTACAGTGTGTGTATGTCCAGTCGTGACAGTGTGCCAAACAGGCCTGTGTTAATTGTGTTTTTGCACTGAGGCTGTATGTGGCCTTCACTTACTTGCGTAAAGGGTGATAAAAAGGTGGCTCAGAGGGCTCTGGTGAGCACGGTCACGTTCTGAGAGAGAGAGCATCATGTTACAGTGTGTGTATGTCCAGTCGTGACAGTGTGCCAAACAGGCCTGTGTTGATTGTGTTTTTGCACTGAGGCTGTATGTGGCCTTCACTTACTTGAGTAAAGGGTGATAAAATGGTGGCTCAGATGGGTTGGGGCTACAGAAATGTATTTGGGGCTCTGGTGAGCAGAGTCAAGTTCTGGAAGAGAGAGAGATTGAAGCATCATGTTACAGTTTGACAGTGTGCCAGACAGGCCTGTGTTGATTGTGTTTTTGCTCATTTAAGGGACATTGAAAAATAACATTATAATGACTTCATATCTTCTAGATATAGCTTTTTTGTATTTTCTAGGTGTGTATCACTGACACAGATCAGAAAATAATTCAGAATTATGGGTAGGCCTATTGTTAAAAGGATGAAATTACAATGAGTCAATTACTATTAACATGTAATTGATGCAACAGAATATTAATGTTCTAAGATTTCCGTAGCAAGTTAGTTGCATGCTTTTTTGACACCTTGTCCTTTTTCGCAATATCTATTGTCAACCATGTGTAACAGTGTAAATATAGTTCTGTTGTATTCGTGCATAAATTGAGAAAAGACCAACCATTGGCCGAAATAGCTAATTATGTATGAGATAATTATGGGTAATCGACAGCAGAACTAGAATTAGAAGCTGTAAGGCTCTGAATTTATATTTTCTATTTTTAACTCCGTTTGACTGTGTATTACTGCAATTACTGAAGGTTTGTTTTTTTTATTTTATCAAACACTATGCAACTTTTTTTTGTTGCATTTTTGTGGATCTTTCTGTTGATTGCAAGGGAAGGGAAGGGAAGCCAGTTCAAGAGGCTAACGTGGAAACTTGCTTAATTTTAAGATTGAAGATTTTCAAGAGTTGAAGTTTGATATAAGATTTAAGGTAGAGCTTTCCTGGATTTAAGATTTAAGTTTGAGCTGTAGGCTACCGGAGCATTTTCAACATTTCAACCATTTTGGTTTCTGTATGTTTGTGATATTCTCTGTGACGTCAGTTTCCAATATGGAAAGGTAGCAAAATTACGCAGTTAAAGATCGTGTCTGCCGCAATCGGTAGCTTTGTTATGCAATGGTTGTAGTAACTATTTTTGGACTCTATTAAATGGCGGTGCGGTGTAGGATACCGTACTATTTGTCCCATTGAGTCATATAAAAAGATGACTGGCTCAAAGGGATGCTTGTACAGAGGTATGTTTAACTCACTCACTGCCGAGGGCGCATATATGCGCCCAAACTGCCAACGTTCTAGACCGCCAGGGGCGAATATATGCGCCCAACACGCATCAAATGTTGAAGCTTAATTTTCTAGCCAATTACAATATTGTTGCTGGGTAAATATATCATGAAACATTGAATAAACGTGATGTGGTATGTCAACATGTGTTGTGATTGGTTGAAATTTCATATAATGATATTACGGAGCTACAAGTAAGCTAGCTAACTTGCTAGCAAATTTGAAGAGAGCCACCTTAGCGATCGTGTCTAGATAGGATAAAGGAGATTTCAAGAAGTGGTGCCCTAACCTATGACCACATTTGTTAGCCAAACTAAGTGAAAATCGTTTGGAAACTATAACCCAAGGTAACATTGAAGCTTAAAATCCCGTTTGATTTAACGTTACGTTATATGCTTAACTTCAACAAGCTGTAACGTTAACGTTAGTCAACTTTAACGGTAGACGCCTAACATTAGACAGCTAACTAGCAAACTAGCTAACGTTACCTAGGGTCTCCAGTTTCCCAACTTTTATTTGGACTTAACTTTCTGTCCAAACGATTTATCCTTCGTTTGGCTAACTTAATGCGCTATAGCCAGTGCTTGACGTGAGCCTGAACGAACCACTACACTGGCAAATAAAAGAAAAGAAAAAAGTTAACCTACCGGCAAATTTTCTCGCATTCGCTCTGCTACTTCTCATAAACTACATTCGCACGTGAGATTCTCTTTCTCAAGTTTCATTCCCACAACAGTCACTACGTAAATCCATAACGATTAATTCAAGTGAGCCAATCCATTGACATGCCATTCAAACGGTACATGCTTTCTAAAACGTATCTTTCCTGTTTTTTCACTGCTTTTCGACAACGTGAATTGTCTTTCCCACTTCAAACACTGGCTATAGCAAGCAAGATAGAAAGAGATGGGAGCAAGCTTTCAATTTGAATTGGGATATTGTGAGGAGTAGTTTTTGGGATTTGAAGATGAGGAAATAAATGAAGTGCTGAGAGGTGATCTGAAGAGGGAGCGGACGATTAATTGATTGGGCCGTTGAGAGATCTTATCAATCCTTATCTTATGCAATCCGTTCATGATCAGTGCTGACCTGTTCATTTTGAATATGCTTATATTTTCAAATGTCTAACGTTATTTAGTGTTAATTATTACTATTATTATATAACTTTACCAATCTACACATGTCTATAATTTATATTTATTGTTCATCATTACCAAATAAAAATATGTACAGATACAGTTACAATGTGCATTTGAACTCTCTGTCTTTACTAATATTTAATTTAGTCTCTGCTAATATGCGTAGCTATGAGGGCCAAGGAGTGGCAACACATTTACTAATGTCTACTAATCAACTAATTCCTAATAAAAATAAATGTCTAAAGCTAAAACAAGGTCCATGTACAAGTTTTAAACATTTGCCATGTCAGTTTAATCATTTAGAATGTTGGGCGGCCATATTGGCTTGGCAGTCTGAGTGCCCATTGTTCCAGAATTCCATGGCAGTTAGTGAGTTAATATAGCCTATTTTTAATCAGAGGTGTAAAATCCAGGGGTCAGAAAGTAAATGTACTGCCATCTCTTCCACCCATGAACCCAGCCAGCTGATTTCACTAATTAGTTCTATCTCCTGGCTGAAGTAGCCTATTGTGCTAATTAGCAAATTCAGGTGATTGGAACAAACATAAATGCAATATGATGAAACTGGTCAGCAATGCTACTTTTATAACAACTTACATTGTATATGTAGGCTACATTTAAAAGGAAAATTAGGCTATACCACTATAGGCTCCCGTCAATATAAAATGTGACAGCAGAGCTGGAATTACAAGCTGTGGATGGACTGTTAGCTGCACTGGAGTATTTCCAACATTTCCTTCATGGTTGTGTCTGTACGTTCCAAAATAAACTAGGATCGATCAAACTACCTCAAACTGTGTCAACCATCATATGAACGGACAGGATACTGTAAAAGTAGGCCACACGTAGCTAGCCTGGTACATGCATGAAACGCAGTAGCTATAGGCCTACTGGGAATGTAAGACAGGCCTACTTGTAAATTCTTTTTTTGAATATTCATTAATGGCGTAAATACTAGATTAGATGGTTATGTTACATTGTAGTTTTTTTTGTTTCGTTTTTGTCTTTTAACTTTTTTCTCCAAATTGGGAATACATCTGTAATGTTAAATAAAAACATTATTTGAAAGTTTATTTGAAACATGCAAGTGTTACTTATTAATGGGTGAAAATAACCTTTTTTACACCAATGGCCCATGTTTAACCCATGTTTAACTGAAGACACAGCTTGTGAAAGGGGTCATTCCAATGTCATTTCACACACCATGACAGCCAATGTCTCGGATTGTTATTAAATGTTTCCTGTACTAAGAAACAGTTAAGATAAGCATTCATGTAACATTATTTTATAGAAATATTATTTTGTCTGTGAGAAATCCAGCTAATTGGTTGCACCGAAATTTGACATTTTAGTTTGGTATGGTTCATATTATTTATTGTGTATGGTGACTTCACTTACTCTAGAAATGGAAGAGCGTGGTCAGGTTGGGGTAGAAGGGATGAGTCAGGGCTCTGGTGAGCACGGTCACGTTCTGAGAGAGAGAGAGCATCATGTTACAGTGTGTGTATGTCCAGTCGTGACAGTGTGCCAAACAGGCCTGTGTTGATTGTGTTTTTGCACTGAGGCTGTATGTGGCCTTCACTTACTTGCGTAAAGGGTGATAAAAAGGTGGCTCAGAGGGCTCTGGTGAGCACGGTCACGTTCTGAGAGAGAGAGAGCATCATGTTACAGTGTGTGTATGTCCAGTCGTGACAGTGTGCCAAACAGGCCTGTGTTGATTGTGTTTTTGCACTGAGGCTGTATGTGGCCTTCACTTACTTGCGTAAAGGGTGATAAAAAGGTGGCTCAGAGGGCTCTGGTGAGCACGGTCACGTTCTGAGAGAGAGAGAGCATCATGTTACAGTGTGTGTATGTCCAGTCGTGACAGTGTGCCAAACAGGCCTGTGTTAATTGTGTTTTTGCACTGAGGCTGTATGCCTTCACTTACTTGCGTAAAGGGTGATAAAAAGGTGGCTCAGAGGGCTCTGGTGAGCACGGTCACGTTCTGAGAGAGAGAGAGCATCATGTTACAGTGTGTTTATGTCCAGTCGTGACAGTGTGCCAAACAGGCCTGTGTTGATTGTGTTTTTGCACTGAGGCTGTATGTGGCCTTCACTTACTTGCGTAAAGGGTGATAAAAAGGTGGCTCAGAGGGCTCTGGTGAGCACGGTCACGTTCTGAGAGAGAGAGAGCATCATGTTACAGTGTGTGTATGTCCAGTCGTGACAGTGTGCCAAACAGGCCTGTGTTAATTGTGTTTTTGCACTGAGGCTGTATGTGGCCTTCACTTACTTGCGTAAAGGGTGATAAAAAAGGTGGCTCAGAGGGCTCTGGTGAGCACGGTCACGTTCTGAGAGAGAGAGAGCATCATGTTACAGTGTGTGTATGTCCAGTCGTGACAGTGTGCCAAACAGGCCTGTGTTAATTGTGTTTTTGCACTGAGGCTGTATGTGGCCTTCACTTACTTGCGTAAAGGGTGATAAAAAGGTGGCTCAGAGGGCTCTGGTGAGCACGGTCACGTTCTGAGAGAGAGAGCATCATGTTACAGTGTGTGTATGTCCAGTCGTGACAGTGTGCCAAACAGGCCTGTGTTGATTGTGTTTTTGCACTGAGGCTGTATGTGGCCTTCACTTACTTGAGTAAAGGGTGATAAAATGGTGGCTCAGATGGGTTGGGGCTACAGAAATGTATTTGGGGCTCTGGTGAGCAGAGTCAAGTTCTGGAAGAGAGAGAGATTGAAGCATCATGTTACAGTTTGACAGTGTGCCAGACAGGCCTGTGTTGATTGTGTTTTTGCTCATTTAAGGGACATTGAAAAATAACATTATAATGACTTCATATCTTCTAGATATAGCTTTTTTGTATTTTCTAGGTGTGTATCACTGACACAGATCAGAAAATAATTCAGAATTATGGGTAGGCCTATTGTTAAAAGGATGAAATTACAATGAGTCAATTACTATTAACATGTAATTGATGCAACAGAATATTAATGTTCTAAGATTTCCGTAGCAAGTTAGTTGCATGCTTTTTTGACACCTTGTCCTTTTTCGCAATATCTATTGTCAACCATGTGTAACAGTGTAAATATAGTTCTGTTGTATTCGTGCATAAATTGAGAAAAGACCAACCATTGGCCGAAATAGCTAATTATGTATGAGATAATTATGGGTAATCGACAGCAGAACTAGAATTAGAAGCTGTAAGGCTCTGAATTTATATTTTCTATTTTTAACTCCGTTTGACTGTGTATTACTGCAATTACTGAAGGTTTTTTATTTTTATTTTATCAAACACTATGCAACTTTTTTTTGTTGCATTTTTGTGGATCTTTCTGTTGATTGCAAGGGAAGGGAAGGGAAGCCAGTTCAAGAGGCTAACGTGGAAACTTGCTTAATTTTAAGATTGAAGATTTTCAAGAGTTGAAGTTTGATATAAGATTTAAGGTAGAGCTTTCCTGGATTTAAGATTTAAGTTTGAGCTGTAGGCTACCGGAGCATTTTCAACATTTCAACCATTTTGGTTTCTGTATGTTTGTGATATTCTCTGTGACGTCAGTTTCCAATATGGAAAGGTAGCAAAATTACGCAGTTAAAGATCGTGTCTGCCGCAATCGGTAGCTTTGTTATGCAATGGTTGTAGTAACTATTTTTGGACTCTATTAAATGGCGGTGCGGTGTAGGATACCGTACTATTTGTCCCATTGAGTCATATAAAAAGATGACTGGCTCAAAGGGATGCTTGTACAGAGGTATGTTTAACTCACTCACTGCCGAGGGCGCATATATGCGCCCAAACTGCCAACGTTCTAGACCGCCAGGGGCGAATATATGCGCCCAACACGCATCAAATGTTGAAGCTTAATTTTCTAGCCAATTACAATATTGTTGCTGGGTAAATATATCATGAAACATTGAATAAACGTGATGTGGTATGTCAACATGTGTTGTGATTGGTTGAAATTTCATATAATGATATTACGGAGCTACAAGTAAGCTAGCTAACTTGCTAGCAAATTTGAAGAGAGCCACCTTAGCGATCGTGTCTAGATAGGATAAAGGAGATTTCAAGAAGTGGTGCCCTAACCTATGACCACATTTGTTAGCCAAACTAAGTGAAAATCGTTTGGAAACTATAACCCAAGGTAACATTGAAGCTTAAAATCCCGTTTGATTTAACGTTACGTTATATGCTTAACTTCAACAAGCTGTAACGTTAACGTTAGTCAACTTTAACGGTAGACGCCTAACATTAGACAGCTAACTAGCAAACTAGCTAACGTTACCTAGGGTCTCCAGTTTCCCAACTTTTATTTGGACTTAACTTTCTGTCCAAACGATTTATCCTTCGTTTGGCTAACTTAATGCGCTATAGCCAGTGCTTGACGTGAGCCTGAACGAACCACTACACTGGCAAATAAAAGAAAAGAAAAAAGTTAACCTACCGGCAAATTTTCTCGCATTCGCTCTGCTACTTCTCATAAACTACATTCGCACGTGAGATTCTCTTTCTCAAGTTTCATTCCCACAACAGTCACTACGTAAATCCATAACGATTAATTCAAGTGAGCCAATCCATTGACATGCCATTCAAACGGTACATGCTTTCTAAAACGTATCTTTCCTGTTTTTTCACTGCTTTTCGACAACGTGAATTGTCTTTCCCACTTCAAACACTGGCTATAGCAAGCAAGATAGAAAGAGATGGGAGCAAGCTTTCAATTTGAATTGGGATATTGTGAGGAGTAGTTTTTGGGATTTGAAGATGAGGAAATAAATGAAGTGCTGAGAGGTGATCTGAAGAGGGAGCGGACGATTAATTGATTGGGCCGTTGAGAGATCTTATCAATCCTTATCTTATGCAATCCGTTCATGATCAGTGCTGACCTGTTCATTTTGAATATGCTTATATTTTCAAATGTCTAACGTTATTTAGTGTTAATTATTACTATTATTATATAACTTTACCAATCTACACATGTCTATAATTTATATTTATTGTTCATCATTACCAAATAAAAATATGTACAGATACAGTTACAATGTGCATTTGAACTCTCTGTCTTTACTAATATTTAATTTAGTCTCTGCTAATATGTGTAGCTATGAGGGCCAAGGAGTGGCAACACATTTACTAATGTCTACTAATCAACTAATTCCTAATAAAAATAAATGTCTAAAGCTAAAACAAGGTCCATGTACAAGTTTTAAACATTTGCCATGTCAGTTTAATCATTTAGAATGTTGGGCGGCCATATTGGCTTGGCAGTCTGAGTGCCCAGTGTTCCAGAATTCCATGGCAGTTAGTGAGTTAATATAGCCTATTTTTAATCAGAGGTGTAAAATCCAGGGGTCAGAAAGTAAATGTACTGCCATCTCTTCCACCCATGAACCCAGCCAGCTGATTTCACTAATTAGTTCTATCTCCTGGCTGAAGTAGCCTATTGTGCTAATTAGCAAATTCAGGTGATTGGAACAAACATAAATGCAATATGATGAAACTGGTCAGCAATGCTACTTTTATAACAACTTACATTGTATATGTAGGCTACATTTAAAAGGAAAATTAGGCTATACCACTATAGGCTCCCGTCAATATAAAATGTGACAGCAGAGCTGGAATTACAAGCTGTGGATGGACTGTTAGCTGCACTGGAGTATTTCCAACATTTCCTTCATGGTTGTGTCTGTACGTTCCAAAATAAACTAGGATCGATCAAACTACCTCAAACTGTGTCAACCATCATATGAACGGACAGGATACTGTAAAAGTAGGCCACACGTAGCTAGCCTGGTACATGCATGAAACGCAGTAGCTATAGGCCTACTGGGAATGTAAGACAGGCCTACTTGTAAATTCTTTTTTTGAATATTCATTAATGGCGTAAATACTAGATTAGATGGTTATGTTACATTGTAGTTTTTTTTGTTTCGTTTTTGTCTTTTAACTTTTTTCTCCAAATTGGGAATACATCTGTAATGTTAAATAAAAACATTATTTGAAAGTTTATTTGAAACATGCAAGTGTTACTTATTAATGGGTGAAAATAACCTTTTTTACACCAATGGCCCATGTTTAACCCATGTTTAACTGAAGACACAGCTTGTGAAAGGGGTCATTCCAATGTCATTTCACACACCATGACAGCCAATGTCTCGGATTGTTATTAAATGTTTCCTGTACTAAGAAACAGTTAAGATAAGCATTCATGTAACATTATTTTATAGAAATATTATTTTGTCTGTGAGAAATCCAGCTAATTGGTTGCACCGAAATTTGACATTTTAGTTTGGTATGGTTCATATTATTTATTGTGTATGGTGACTTCACTTACTCTAGAAATGGAAGAGCGTGGTCAGGTTGGGGTAGAAGGGATGAGTCAGGGCTCTGGTGAGCACGGTCACGTTCTGAGAGAGAGAGAGCATCATGTTACAGTGTGTGTATGTCCAGTCGTGACAGTGTGCCAAACAGGCCTGTGTTGATTGTGTTTTTGCACTGAGGCTGTATGTGGCCTTCACTTACTTGCGTAAAGGGTGATAAAAAGGTGGCTCAGAGGGCTCTGGTGAGCACGGTCACGTTCTGAGAGAGAGAGAGCATCATGTTACAGTGTGTGTATGTCCAGTCGTGACAGTGTGCCAAACAGGCCTGTGTTGATTGTGTTTTTGCACTGAGGCTGTATGTGGCCTTCACTTACTTGCGTAAAGGGTGATAAAAAGGTGGCTCAGAGGGCTCTGGTGAGCACGGTCACGTTCTGAGAGAGAGAGAGCATCATGTTACAGTGTGTGTATGTCCAGTCGTGACAGTGTGCCAAACAGGCCTGTGTTAATTGTGTTTTTGCACTGAGGCTGTATGCCTTCACTTACTTGCGTAAAGGGTGATAAAAAGGTGGCTCAGAGGGCTCTGGTGAGCACGGTCACGTTCTGAGAGAGAGAGAGCATCATGTTACAGTGTGTGTATGTCCAGTCGTGACAGTGTGCCAAACAGGCCTGTGTTAATTGTGTTTTTGCACTGAGGCTGTATGTGGCCTTCACTTACTTGCGTAAAGGGTGATAAAAAAGGTGGCTCAGAGGGCTCTGGTGAGCACGGTCACGTTCTGAGAGAGAGAGAGCATCATGTTACAGTGTGTGTATGTCCAGTCGTGACAGTGTGCCAAACAGGCCTGTGTTAATTGTGTTTTTGCACTGAGGCTGTATGTGGCCTTCACTTACTTGCGTAAAGGGTGATAAAAAGGTGGCTCAGAGGGCTCTGGTGAGCACGGTCACGTTCTGAGAGAGAGAGCATCATGTTACAGTGTGTGTATGTCCAGTCGTGACAGTGTGCCAAACAGGCCTGTGTTGATTGTGTTTTTGCACTGAGGCTGTATGTGGCCTTCACTTACTTGAGTAAAGGGTGATAAAATGGTGGCTCAGATGGGTTGGGGCTACAGAAATGTATTTGGGGCTCTGGTGAGCAGAGTCAAGTTCTGGAAGAGAGAGAGATTGAAGCATCATGTTACAGTTTGACAGTGTGCCAGACAGGCCTGTGTTGATTGTGTTTTTGCTCATTTAAGGGACATTGAAAAATAACATTATAATGACTTCATATCTTCTAGATATAGCTTTTTTGTATTTTCTAGGTGTGTATCACTGACACAGATCAGAAAATAATTCAGAATTATGGGTAGGCCTATTGTTAAAAGGATGAAATTACAATGAGTCAATTACTATTAACATGTAATTGATGCAACAGAATATTAATGTTCTAAGATTTCCGTAGCAAGTTAGTTGCATGCTTTTTTGACACCTTGTCCTTTTTCGCAATATCTATTGTCAACCATGTGTAACAGTGTAAATATAGTTCTGTTGTATTCGTGCATAAATTGAGAAAAGACCAACCATTGGCCGAAATAGCTAATTATGTATGAGATAATTATGGGTAATCGACAGCAGAACTAGAATTAGAAGCTGTAAGGCTCTGAATTTATATTTTCTATTTTTAACTCCGTTTGACTGTGTATTACTGCAATTACTGAAGGTTTTTTATTTTTATTTTATCAAACACTATGCAACTTTTTTTTGTTGCATTTTTGTGGATCTTTCTGTTGATTGCAAGGGAAGGGAAGGGAAGCCAGTTCAAGAGGCTAACGTGGAAACTTGCTTAATTTTAAGATTGAAGATTTTCAAGAGTTGAAGTTTGATATAAGATTTAAGGTAGAGCTTTCCTGGATTTAAGATTTAAGTTTGAGCTGTAGGCTACCGGAGCATTTTCAACATTTCAACCATTTTGGTTTCTGTATGTTTGTGATATTCTCTGTGACGTCAGTTTCCAATATGGAAAGGTAGCAAAATTACGCAGTTAAAGATCGTGTCTGCCGCAATCGGTAGCTTTGTTATGCAATGGTTGTAGTAACTATTTTTGGACTCTATTAAATGGCGGTGCGGTGTAGGATACCGTACTATTTGTCCCATTGAGTCATATAAAAAGATGACTGGCTCAAAGGGATGCTTGTACAGAGGTATGTTTAACTCACTCACTGCCGAGGGCGCATATATGCGCCCAAACTGCCAACGTTCTAGACCGCCAGGGGCGAATATATGCGCCCAACACGCATCAAATGTTGAAGCTTAATTTTCTAGCCAATTACAATATTGTTGCTGGGTAAATATATCATGAAACATTGAATAAACGTGATGTGGTATGTCAACATGTGTTGTGATTGGTTGAAATTTCATATAATGATATTACGGAGCTACAAGTAAGCTAGCTAACTTGCTAGCAAATTTGAAGAGAGCCACCTTAGCGATCGTGTCTAGATAGGATAAAGGAGATTTCAAGAAGTGGTGCCCTAACCTATGACCACATTTGTTAGCCAAACTAAGTGAAAATCGTTTGGAAACTATAACCCAAGGTAACATTGAAGCTTAAAATCCCGTTTGATTTAACGTTACGTTATATGCTTAACTTCAACAAGCTGTAACGTTAACGTTAGTCAACTTTAACGGTAGACGCCTAACATTAGACAGCTAACTAGCAAACTAGCTAACGTTACCTAGGGTCTCCAGTTTCCCAACTTTTATTTGGACTTAACTTTCTGTCCAAACGATTTATCCTTCGTTTGGCTAACTTAATGCGCTATAGCCAGTGCTTGACGTGAGCCTGAACGAACCACTACACTGGCAAATAAAAGAAAAGAAAAAAGTTAACCTACCGGCAAATTTTCTCGCATTCGCTCTGCTACTTCTCATAAACTACATTCGCACGTGAGATTCTCTTTCTCAAGTTTCATTCCCACAACAGTCACTACGTAAATCCATAACGATTAATTCAAGTGAGCCAATCCATTGACATGCCATTCAAACGGTACATGCTTTCTAAAACGTATCTTTCCTGTTTTTTCACTGCTTTTCGACAACGTGAATTGTCTTTCCCACTTCAAACACTGGCTATAGCAAGCAAGATAGAAAGAGATGGGAGCAAGCTTTCAATTTGAATTGGGATATTGTGAGGAGTAGTTTTTGGGATTTGAAGATGAGGAAATAAATGAAGTGCTGAGAGGTGATCTGAAGAGGGAGCGGACGATTAATTGATTGGGCCGTTGAGAGATCTTATCAATCCTTATCTTATGCAATCCGTTCATGATCAGTGCTGACCTGTTCATTTTGAATATGCTTATATTTTCAAATGTCTAACGTTATTTAGTGTTAATTATTACTATTATTATATAACTTTACCAATCTACACATGTCTATAATTTATATTTATTGTTCATCATTACCAAATAAAAATATGTACAGATACAGTTACAATGTGCATTTGAACTCTCTGTCTTTACTAATATTTAATTTAGTCTCTGCTAATATGTGTAGCTATGAGGGCCAAGGAGTGGCAACACATTTACTAATGTCTACTAATCAACTAATTCCTAATAAAAATAAATGTCTAAAGCTAAAACAAGGTCCATGTACAAGTTTTAAACATTTGCCATGTCAGTTTAATCATTTAGAATGTTGGGCGGCCATATTGGCTTGGCAGTCTGAGTGCCCAGTGTTCCAGAATTCCATGGCAGTTAGTGAGTTAATATAGCCTATTTTTAATCAGAGGTGTAAAATCCAGGGGTCAGAAAGTAAATGTACTGCCATCTCTTCCACCCATGAACCCAGCCAGCTGATTTCACTAATTAGTTCTATCTCCTGGCTGAAGTAGCCTATTGTGCTAATTAGCAAATTCAGGTGATTGGAACAAACATAAATGCAATATGATGAAACTGGTCAGCAATGCTACTTTTATAACAACTTACATTGTATATGTAGGCTACATTTAAAAGGAAAATTAGGCTATACCACTATAGGCTCCCGTCAATATAAAATGTGACAGCAGAGCTGGAATTACAAGCTGTGGATGGACTGTTAGCTGCACTGGAGTATTTCCAACATTTCCTTCATGGTTGTGTCTGTACGTTCCAAAATAAACTAGGATCGATCAAACTACCTCAAACTGTGTCAACCATCATATGAACGGACAGGATACTGTAAAAGTAGGCCACACGTAGCTAGCCTGGTACATGCATGAAACGCAGTAGCTATAGGCCTACTGGGAATGTAAGACAGGCCTACTTGTAAATTCTTTTTTTGAATATTCATTAATGGCGTAAATACTAGATTAGATGGTTATGTTACATTGTAGTTTTTTTTGTTTCGTTTTTGTCTTTTAACTTTTTTCTCCAAATTGGGAATACATCTGTAATGTTAAATAAAAACATTATTTGAAAGTTTATTTGAAACATGCAAGTGTTACTTATTAATGGGTGAAAATAACCTTTTTTACACCAATGGCCCATGTTTAACCCATGTTTAACTGAAGACACAGCTTGTGAAAGGGGTCATTCCAATGTCATTTCACACACCATGACAGCCAATGTCTCGGATTGTTATTAAATGTTTCCTGTACTAAGAAACAGTTAAGATAAGCATTCATGTAACATTATTTTATAGAAATATTATTTTGTCTGTGAGAAATCCAGCTAATTGGTTGCACCGAAATTTGACATTTTAGTTTGGTATGGTTCATATTATTTATTGTGTATGGTGACTTCACTTACTCTAGAAATGGAAGAGCGTGGTCAGGTTGGGGTAGAAGGGATGAGTCAGGGCTCTGGTGAGCACGGTCACGTTCTGAGAGAGAGAGAGCATCATGTTACAGTGTGTGTATGTCCAGTCGTGACAGTGTGCCAAACAGGCCTGTGTTGATTGTGTTTTTGCACTGAGGCTGTATGTGGCCTTCACTTACTTGCGTAAAGGGTGATAAAAAGGTGGCTCAGAGGGCTCTGGTGAGCACGGTCACGTTCTGAGAGAGAGAGAGCATCATGTTACAGTGTGTGTATGTCCAGTCGTGACAGTGTGCCAAACAGGCCTGTGTTAATTGTGTTTTTGCACTGAGGCTGTATGTGGCCTTCACTTACTTGCGTAAAGGGTGATAAAAAGGTGGCTCAGAGGGCTCTGGTGAGCACGGTCACGTTCTGAGAGAGAGAGCATCATGTTACAGTGTGTGTATGTCCAGTCGTGACAGTGTGCCAAACAGGCCTGTGTTGATTGTGTTTTTGCACTGAGGCTGTATGTGGCCTTCACTTACTTGAGTAAAGGGTGATAAAATGGTGGCTCAGATGGGTTGGGGCTACAGAAATGTATTTGGGGCTCTGGTGAGCAGAGTCAAGTTCTGGAAGAGAGAGAGATTGAAGCATCATGTTACAGTTTGACAGTGTGCCAGACAGGCCTGTGTTGATTGTGTTTTTGCACTGAGGCTGTATGTGGCCTTCACTTACTTGCGTAAAGGGTGATAAAAAGGTGGCTCAGAGGGCTCTGGTGAGCACGGTCACGTTCTGAGAGAGAGAGAGCATCATGTTACAGTGTGTTTATGTCCAGTCGTGACAGTGTGCCAAACAGGCCTGTGTTGATTGTGTTTTTGCACTGAGGCTGTATGTGGCCTTCACTTACTTGCGTAAAGGGTGATAAAAAGGTGGCTCAGAGGGCTCTGGTGAGCACGGTCACGTTCTGAGAGAGAGAGAGCATCATGTTACAGTGTGTGTATGTCCAGTCGTGACAGTGTGCCAAACAGGCCTGTGTTAATTGTGTTTTTGCACTGAGGCTGTATGTGGCCTTCACTTACTTGCGTAAAGGGTGATAAAAAAGGTGGCTCAGAGGGCTCTGGTGAGCACGGTCACGTTCTGAGAGAGAGAGAGCATCATGTTACAGTGTGTGTATGTCCAGTCGTGACAGTGTGCCAAACAGGCCTGTGTTAATTGTGTTTTTGCACTGAGGCTGTATGTGGCCTTCACTTACTTGCGTAAAGGGTGATAAAAAGGTGGCTCAGAGGGCTCTGGTGAGCACGGTCACGTTCTGAGAGAGAGAGCATCATGTTACAGTGTGTGTATGTCCAGTCGTGACAGTGTGCCAAACAGGCCTGTGTTGATTGTGTTTTTGCACTGAGGCTGTATGTGGCCTTCACTTACTTGAGTAAAGGGTGATAAAATGGTGGCTCAGATGGGTTGGGGCTACAGAAATGTATTTGGGGCTCTGGTGAGCAGAGTCAAGTTCTGGAAGAGAGAGAGATTGAAGCATCATGTTACAGTTTGACAGTGTGCCAGACAGGCCTGTGTTGATTGTGTTTTTGCTCATTTAAGGGACATTGAAAAATAACATTATAATGACTTCATATCTTCTAGATATAGCTTTTTTGTATTTTCTAGGTGTGTATCACTGACACAGATCAGAAAATAATTCAGAATTATGGGTAGGCCTATTGTTAAAAGGATGAAATTACAATGAGTCAATTACTATTAACATGTAATTGATGCAACAGAATATTAATGTTCTAAGATTTCCGTAGCAAGTTAGTTGCATGCTTTTTTGACACCTTGTCCTTTTTCGCAATATCTATTGTCAACCATGTGTAACAGTGTAAATATAGTTCTGTTGTATTCGTGCATAAATTGAGAAAAGACCAACCATTGGCCGAAATAGCTAATTATGTATGAGATAATTATGGGTAATCGACAGCAGAACTAGAATTAGAAGCTGTAAGGCTCTGAATTTATATTTTCTATTTTTAACTCCGTTTGACTGTGTATTACTGCAATTACTGAAGGTTTTTTATTTTTATTTTATCAAACACTATGCAACTTTTTTTTGTTGCATTTTTGTGGATCTTTCTGTTGATTGCAAGGGAAGGGAAGGGAAGCCAGTGCAAGAGGCTAACGTGGAAACTTGCTTAATTTTAAGATTGAAGATTTTCAAGAGTTGAAGTTTGATATAAGATTTAAGGTAGAGCTTTCCTGGATTTAAGATTTAAGTTTGAGCTGTAGGCTACCGGAGCATTTTCAACATTTCAACCATTTTGGTTTCTGTATGTTTGTGATATTCTCTGTGACGTCAGTTTCCAATATGGAAAGGTAGCAAAATTACGCAGTTAAAGATCGTGTCTGCCGCAATCGGTAGCTTTGTTATGCAATGGTTGTAGTAACTATTTTTGGACTCTATTAAATGGCGGTGCGGTGTAGGATACCGTACTATTTGTCCCATTGAGTCATATAAAAAGATGACTGGCTCAAAGGGATGCTTGTACAGAGGTATGTTTAACTCACTCACTGCCGAGGGCGCATATATGCGCCCAAACTGCCAACGTTCTAGACCGCCAGGGGCGAATATATGCGCCCAACACGCATCAAATGTTGAAGCTTAATTTTCTAGCCAATTACAATATTGTTGCTGGGTAAATATATCATGAAACATTGAATAAACGTGATGTGGTATGTCAACATGTGTTGTGATTGGTTGAAATTTCATATAATGATATTACGGAGCTACAAGTAAGCTAGCTAACTTGCTAGCAAATTTGAAGAGAGCCACCTTAGCGATCGTGTCTAGATAGGATAAAGGAGATTTCAAGAAGTGGTGCCCTAACCTATGACCACATTTGTTAGCCAAACTAAGTGAAAATCGTTTGGAAACTATAACCCAAGGTAACATTGAAGCTTAAAATCCCGTTTGATTTAACGTTACGTTATATGCTTAACTTCAACAAGCTGTAACGTTAACGTTAGTCAACTTTAACGGTAGACGCCTAACATTAGACAGCTAACTAGCAAACTAGCTAACGTTACCTAGGGTCTCCAGTTTCCCAACTTTTATTTGGACTTAACTTTCTGTCCAAACGATTTATCCTTCGTTTGGCTAACTTAATGCGCTATAGCCAGTGCTTGACGTGAGCCTGAACGAACCACTACACTGGCAAATAAAAGAAAAGAAAAAAGTTAACCTACCGGCAAATTTTCTCGCATTCGCTCTGCTACTTCTCATAAACTACATTCGCACGTGAGATTCTCTTTCTCAAGTTTCATTCCCACAACAGTCACTACGTAAATCCATAACGATTAATTCAAGTGAGCCAATCCATTGACATGCCATTCAAACGGTACATGCTTTCTAAAACGTATCTTTCCTGTTTTTTCACTGCTTTTCGACAACGTGAATTGTCTTTCCCACTTCAAACACTGGCTATAGCAAGCAAGATAGAAAGAGATGGGAGCAAGCTTTCAATTTGAATTGGGATATTGTGAGGAGTAGTTTTTGGGATTTGAAGATGAGGAAATAAATGAAGTGCTGAGAGGTGATCTGAAGAGGGAGCGGACGATTAATTGATTGGGCCGTTGAGAGATCTTATCAATCCTTATCTTATGCAATCCGTTCATGATCAGTGCTGACCTGTTCATTTTGAATATGCTTATATTTTCAAATGTCTAACGTTATTTAGTGTTAATTATTACTATTATTATATAACTTTACCAATCTACACATGTCTATAATTTATATTTATTGTTCATCATTACCAAATAAAAATATGTACAGATACAGTTACAATGTGCATTTGAACTCTCTGTCTTTACTAATATTTAATTTAGTCTCTGCTAATATGTGTAGCTATGAGGGCCAAGGAGTGGCAACACATTTACTAATGTCTACTAATCAACTAATTCCTAATAAAAATAAATGTCTAAAGCTAAAACAAGGTCCATGTACAAGTTTTAAACATTTGCCATGTCAGTTTAATCATTTAGAATGTTGGGCGGCCATATTGGCTTGGCAGTCTGAGTGCCCAGTGTTCCAGAATTCCATGGCAGTTAGTGAGTTAATATAGCCTATTTTTAATCAGAGGTGTAAAATCCAGGGGTCAGAAAGTAAATGTACTGCCATCTCTTCCACCCATGAACCCAGCCAGCTGATTTCACTAATTAGTTCTATCTCCTGGCTGAAGTAGCCTATTGTGCTAATTAGCAAATTCAGGTGATTGGAACAAACATAAATGCAATATGATGAAACTGGTCAGCAATGCTACTTTTATAACAACTTACATTGTATATGTAGGCTACATTTAAAAGGAAAATTAGGCTATACCACTATAGGCTCCCGTCAATATAAAATGTGACAGCAGAGCTGGAATTACAAGCTGTGGATGGACTGTTAGCTGCACTGGAGTATTTCCAACATTTCCTTCATGGTTGTGTCTGTACGTTCCAAAATAAACTAGGATCGATCAAACTACCTCAAACTGTGTCAACCATCATATGAACGGACAGGATACTGTAAAAGTAGGCCACACGTAGCTAGCCTGGTACATGCATGAAACGCAGTAGCTATAGGCCTACTGGGAATGTAAGACAGGCCTACTTGTAAATTCTTTTTTTGAATATTCATTAATGGCGTAAATACTAGATTAGATGGTTATGTTACATTGTAGTTTTTTTTGTTTCGTTTTTGTCTTTTAACTTTTTTCTCCAAATTGGGAATACATCTGTAATGTTAAATAAAAACATTATTTGAAAGTTTATTTGAAACATGCAAGTGTTACTTATTAATGGGTGAAAATAACCTTTTTTACACCAATGGCCCATGTTTAACCCATGTTTAACTGAAGACACAGCTTGTGAAAGGGGTCATTCCAATGTCATTTCACACACCGTGACAGCCAATGTCTCGGATTGTTATTAAATGTTTCCTGTACTAAGAAACAGTTAAGATAAGCATTCATGTAACATTATTTTATAGAAATATTATTTTGTCTGTGAGAAATCCAGCTAATTGGTTGCACCGAAATTTGACATTTTAGTTTGGTATGGTTCATATTATTTATTGTGTATGGTGACTTCACTTACTCTAGAAATGGAAGAGCGTGGTCAGGTTGGGGTAGAAGGGATGAGTCAGGGCTCTGGTGAGCACGGTCACGTTCTGAGAGAGAGAGAGCATCATGTTACAGTGTGTGTATGTCCAGTCGTGACAGTGTGCCAAACAGGCCTGTGTTGATTGTGTTTTTGCACTGAGGCTGTATGTGGCCTTCACTTACTTGCGTAAAGGGTGATAAAAAGGTGGCTCAGAGGGCTCTGGTGAGCACGGTCACGTTCTGAGAGAGAGAGAGCATCATGTTACAGTGTGTGTATGTCCAGTCGTGACAGTGTGCCAAACAGGCCTGTGTTGATTGTGTTTTTGCACTGAGGCTGTATGTGGCCTTCACTTACTTGCGTAAAGGGTGATAAAAAGGTGGCTCAGAGGGCTCTGGTGAGCACGGTCACGTTCTGAGAGAGAGAGAGCATCATGTTACAGTGTGTGTATGTCCAGTCGTGACAGTGTGCCAAACAGGCCTGTGTTAATTGTGTTTTTGCACTGAGGCTGTATGCCTTCACTTACTTGCGTAAAGGGTGATAAAAAGGTGGCTCAGAGGGCTCTGGTGAGCACGGTCACGTTCTGAGAGAGAGAGAGCATCATGTTACAGTGTGTTTATGTCCAGTCGTGACAGTGTGCCAAACAGGCCTGTGTTGATTGTGTTTTTGCACTGAGGCTGTATGTGGCCTTCACTTACTTGCGTAAAGGGTGATAAAAAGGTGGCTCAGAGGGCTCTGGTGAGCACGGTCACGTTCTGAGAGAGAGAGAGCATCATGTTACAGTGTGTGTATGTCCAGTCGTGACAGTGTGCCAAACAGGCCTGTGTTAATTGTGTTTTTGCACTGAGGCTGTATGTGGCCTTCACTTACTTGCGTAAAGGGTGATAAAAAGGTGGCTCAGAGGGCTCTGGTGAGCACGGTCACGTTCTGAGAGAGAGAGAGCATCATGTTACAGTGTGTGTATGTCCAGTCGTGACAGTGTGCCAAACAGGCCTGTGTTGATTGTGTTTTTGCACTGAGGCTGTATGTGGCCTTCACTTACTTACGTAAAGGGTGATAAAAAGGTGGCTCAGAGGGCTCTGGTGAGCACGGTCACGTTCTGAGAGAGAGAGAGCATCATGTTACAGTGTGTGTATGTCCAGTCGTGACAGTGTGCCAAACAGGCCTCTGTTAATTGTGTTTTTGCACTGAGGCTGTATGTGGCCTTCACTTACTTGCGTAAAGGGTGATAAAAAGGTGGCTCAGAGGGCTCTGGTGAGCACGGTCACGTTCTGAGAGAGAGAGAGCATCATGTTACAGTGTGTGTATGTCCAGTCGTGACAGTGTGCCAAACAGGCCTGTGTTAATTGTGTTTTTGCACTGAGGCTGTATGTGGCCTTCACTTACTTGCGTAAAGGGTGATAAAAAGGTGGCTCAGAGGGCTCTGGTGAGCACGGTCACGTTCTGAGAGAGAGAGCATCATGTTACAGTGTGTGTATGTCCAGTCGTGACAGTGTGCCAAACAGGCCTGTGTTGATTGTGTTTTTGCACTGAGGCTGTATGTGGCCTTCACTTACTTGAGTAAAGGGTGATAAAATGGTGGCTCAGATGGGTTGGGGCTACAGAAATGTATTTGGGGCTCTGGTGAGCAGAGTCAAGTTCTGGAAGAGAGAGAGATTGAAGCATCATGTTACAGTTTGACAGTGTGCCAGACAGGCCTGTGTTGATTGTGTTTTTGCTCATTTAAGGGACATTGAAAAATAACATTATAATGACTTCATATCTTCTAGATATAGCTTTTTTGTATTTTCTAGGTGTGTATCACTGACACAGATCAGAAAATAATTCAGAATTATGGGTAGGCCTATTGTTAAAAGGATGAAATTACAATGAGTCAATTACTATTAACATGTAATTGATGCAACAGAATATTAATGTTCTAAGATTTCCGTAGCAAGTTAGTTGCATGCTTTTTTGACACCTTGTCCTTTTTCGCAATATCTATTGTCAACCATGTGTAACAGTGTAAATATAGTTCTGTTGTATTCGTGCATAAATTGAGAAAAGACCAACCATTGGCCGAAATAGCTAATTATGTATGAGATAATTATGGGTAATCGACAGCAGAACTAGAATTAGAAGCTGTAAGGCTCTGAATTTATATTTTCTATTTTTAACTCCGTTTGACTGTGTATTACTGCAATTACTGAAGGTTTGTTTTTTTTATTTTATCAAACACTATGCAACTTTTTTTTTGTATTTTTGTGGATCTTTCTGTTGATTGCAAGGGAAGGGAAGGGAAGCCAGTTCAAGAGGCTAACGTGGAAACTTGCTTAATTTTAAGATTGAAGATTTTCAAGAGTTGAAGTTTGATATAAGATTTAAGGTAGAGCTTTCCTGGATTTAAGATTTAAGTTTGAGCTGTAGGCTACCGGAGCATTTTCAACATTTCAACCATTTTGGTTTCTGTATGTTTGTGATATTCTCTGTGACGTCAGTTTCCAATATGGAAAGGTAGCAAAATTACGCAGTTAAAGATCGTGTCTGCCGCAATCGGTAGCTTTGTTATGCAATGGTTGTAGTAACTATTTTTGGACTCTATTAAATGGCGGTGCGGTGTAGGATACCGTACTATTTGTCCCATTGAGTCATATAAAAAGATGACTGGCTCAAAGGGATGCTTGTACAGAGGTATGTTTAACTCACTCAC
The DNA here is from genome assembly GCA_029718625.1 of Synaphobranchus kaupii. Taxonomy (NCBI): domain Eukaryota; kingdom Metazoa; phylum Chordata; class Actinopteri; order Anguilliformes; family Synaphobranchidae; genus Synaphobranchus; species Synaphobranchus kaupii. Next base: position 47,473 of record CM056382.1, read on the forward strand.
TGCCGAGGGCGCATATATGCGCCCAAACTGCCAACGTTCTAGACCGCCAGGGGCGAATATATGCGCCCAACACGCATCAAATGTTGAAGCTTAATTTTCTAGCCAATTACAATATTGTTGCTGGGTAAATATATCATGAAACATTGAATAAACGTGATGTGGTATGTCAACATGTGTTGTGATTGGTTGAAATTTCATATAATGATATTACGGAGCTACAAGTAAGCTAGCTAACTTGCTAGCAAATTTGAAGAGAGCCACCTTAGCGATCGTGTCTAGATAGGATAAAGGAGATTTCAAGAAGTGGTGCCCTAACCTATGACCACATTTGTTAGCCAAACTAAGTGAAAATCGTTTGGAAACTATAACCCAAGGTAACATTGAAGCTTAAAATCCCGTTTGATTTAACGTTACGTTATATGCTTAACTTCAACAAGCTGTAACGTTAACGTTAGTCAACTTTAACGGTAGACGCCTAACATTAGACAGCTAACTAGCAAACTAGCTAACGTTACCTAGGGTCTCCAGTTTCCCAACTTTTATTTGGACTTAACTTTCTGTCCAAACGATTTATCCTTCGTTTGGCTAACTTAATGCGCTATAGCCAGTGCTTGACGTGAGCCTGAACGAACCACTACACTGGCAAATAAAAGAAAAGAAAAAAGTTAACCTACCGGCAAATTTTCTCGCATTCGCTCTGCTACTTCTCATAAACTACATTCGCACGTGAGATTCTCTTTCTCAAGTTTCATTCCCACAACAGTCACTACGTAAATCCATAACGATTAATTCAAGTGAGCCAATCCATTGACATGCCATTCAAACGGTACATGCTTTCTAAAACGTATCTTTCCTGTTTTTTCACTGCTTTTCGACAACGTGAATTGTCTTTCCCACTTCAAACACTGGCTATAGCAAGCAAGATAGAAAGAGATGGGAGCAAGCTTTCAATTTGAATTGGGATATTGTGAGGAGTAGTTTTTGGGATTTGAAGATGAGGAAATAAATGAAGTGCTGAGAGGTGATCTGAAGAGGGAGCGGACGATTAATTGATTGGGCCGTTGAGAGATCTTATCAATCCTTATCTTATGCAATCCGTTCATGATCAGTGCTGACCTGTTCATTTTGAATATGCTTATATTTTCAAATGTCTAACGTTATTTAGTGTTAATTATTACTATTATATAACTTTACCAATCTACACATGTCTATAATTTATATTTATTGTTCATCATTACCAAATAAAAATATGTACAGATACAGTTACAATGTGCATTTGAACTCTCTGTCTTTACTAATATTTAATTTAGTCTCTGCTAATATGTGTAGCTATGAGGGCCAAGGAGTGGCAACACATTTACTAATGTCTACTAATCAACTAATTCCTAATAAAAATAAATGTCTAAAGCTAAAACAAGGTCCATGTACAAGTTTTAAACATTTGCCATGTCAGTTTAATCATTTAGAATGTTGGGCGGCCATATTGGCTTGGCAGTCTGAGTGCCCAGTGTTCCAGAATTCCATGGCAGTTAGTGAGTTAATATAGCCTATTTTTAATCAGAGGTGTAAAATCCAGGGGTCAGAAAGTAAATGTACTGCCATCTCTTCCACCCATGAACCCAGCCAGCTGATTTCACTAATTAGTTCTATCTCCTGGCTGAAGTAGCCTATTGTGCTAATTAGCAAATTCAGGTGATTGGAACAAACATAAATGCAATATGATGAAACTGGTCAGCAATGCTACTTTTATAACAACTTACATTGTATATGTAGGCTACATTTAAAAGGAAAATTAGGCTATACCACTATAGGCTCCCGTCAATATAAAATGTGACAGCAGAGCTGGAATTACAAGCTGTGGATGGACTGTTAGCTGCACTGGAGTATTTCCAACATTTCCTTCATGGTTGTGTCTGTACGTTCCAAAATAAACTAGGATCGATCAAACTACCTCAAACTGTGTCAACCATCATATGAACGGACAGGATACTGTAAAAGTAGGCCACACGTAGCTAGCCTGGTACATGCATGAAACGCAGTAGCTATAGGCCTACTGGGAATGTAAGACAGGCCTACTTGTAAATTCTTTTTTTGAATATTCATTAATGGCGTAAATACTAGATTAGATGGTTATGTTACATTGTAGTTTTTTTTGTTTCGTTTTTGTCTTTTAACTTTTTTCTCCAAATTGGGAATACATCTGTAATGTTAAATAAAAACATTATTTGAAAGTTTATTTGAAACATGCAAGTGTTACTTATTAATGGGTGAAAATAACCTTTTTTACACCAATGGCCCATGTTTAACCCATGTTTAACTGAAGACACAGCTTGTGAAAGGGGTCATTCCAATGTCATTTCACACACCGTGACAGCCAATGTCTCGGATTGTTATTAAATGTTTCCTGTACTAAGAAACAGTTAAGATAAGCATTCATGTAACATTATTTTATAGAAATATTATTTTGTCTGTGAGAAATCCAGCTAATTGGTTGCACCGAAATTTGACATTTTAGTTTGGTATGGTTCATATTATTTATTGTGTATGGTGACTTCACTTACTCTAGAAATGGAAGAGCGTGGTCAGGTTGGGGTAGAAGGGATGAGTCAGGGCTCTGGTGAGCACGGTCACGTTCTGAGAGAGAGAGAGCATCATGTTACAGTGTGTGTATGTCCAGTCGTGACAGTGTGCCAAACAGGCCTGTGTTGATTGTGTTTTTGCACTGAGGCTGTATGTGGCCTTCACTTACTTGCGTAAAGGGTGATAAAAAGGTGGCTCAGAGGGCTCTGGTGAGCACGGTCACGTTCTGAGAGAGAGAGAGCATCATGTTACAGTGTGTGTATGTCCAGTCGTGACAGTGTGCCAAACAGGCCTGTGTTGATTGTGTTTTTGCACTGAGGCTGTATGTGGCCTTCACTTACTTGCGTAAAGGGTGATAAAAAGGTGGCTCAGAGGGCTCTGGTGAGCACGGTCACGTTCTGAGAGAGAGAGAGCATCATGTTACAGTGTGTGTATGTCCAGTCGTGACAGTGTGCCAAACAGGCCTGTGTTAATTGTGTTTTTGCACTGAGGCTGTATGCCTTCACTTACTTGCGTAAAGGGTGATAAAAAGGTGGCTCAGAGGGCTCTGGTGAGCACGGTCACGTTCTGAGAGAGAGAGAGCATCATGTTACAGTGTGTTTATGTCCAGTCGTGACAGTGTGCCAAACAGGCCTGTGTTGATTGTGTTTTTGCACTGAGGCTGTATGTGGCCTTCACTTACTTGCGTAAAGGGTGATAAAAAGGTGGCTCAGAGGGCTCTGGTGAGCACGGTCACGTTCTGAGAGAGAGAGAGCATCATGTTACAGTGTGTGTATGTCCAGTCGTGACAGTGTGCCAAACAGGCCTGTGTTAATTGTGTTTTTGCACTGAGGCTGTATGTGGCCTTCACTTACTTGCGTAAAGGGTGATAAAAAGGTGGCTCAGAGGGCTCTGGTGAGCACGGTCACGTTCTGAGAGAGAGAGAGCATCATGTTACAGTGTGTGTATGTCCAGTCGTGACAGTGTGCCAAACAGGCCTGTGTTGATTGTGTTTTTGCACTGAGGCTGTATGTGGCCTTCACTTACTTACGTAAAGGGTGATAAAAAGGTGGCTCAGAGGGCTCTGGTGAGCACGGTCACGTTCTGAGAGAGAGAGAGCATCATGTTACAGTGTGTGTATGTCCAGTCGTGACAGTGTGCCAAACAGGCCTCTGTTAATTGTGTTTTTGCACTGAGGCTGTATGTGGCCTTCACTTACTTGCGTAAAGGGTGATAAAAAGGTGGCTCAGAGGGCTCTGGTGAGCACGGTCACGTTCTGAGAGAGAGAGAGCATCATGTTACAGTGTGTGTATGTCCAGTCGTGACAGTGTGCCAAACAGGCCTGTGTTAATTGTGTTTTTGCACTGAGGCTGTATGTGGCCTTCACTTACTTGCGTAAAGGGTGATAAAAAGGTGGCTCAGAGGGCTCTGGTGAGCACGGTCACGTTCTGAGAGAGAGAGCATCATGTTACAGTGTGTGTATGTCCAGTCGTGACAGTGTGCCAAACAGGCCTGTGTTGATTGTGTTTTTGCACTGAGGCTGTATGTGGCCTTCACTTACTTGAGTAAAGGGTGATAAAATGGTGGCTCAGATGGGTTGGGGCTACAGAAATGTATTTGGGGCTCTGGTGAGCAGAGTCAAGTTCTGGAAGAGAGAGAGATTGAAGCATCATGTTACAGTTTGACAGTGTGCCAGACAGTTCTGTGTTGATTGTGTTTTTGCTCATTTAAGGGACATTGAAAAATAACATTATAATGACTTCATATCTTCTAGATATAGCTTTTTTGTATTTTCTAGGTGTGTATCACTGACACAGATCAGAAAATAATTCAGAATTATGGGTAGGCCTATTGTTAAAAGGATGAAATTACAATGAGTCAATTACTATTAACATGTAATTGATGCAACAGAATATTAATGTTCTAAGATTTCCGTAGCAAGTTAGTTGCATGCTTTTTTGACACCTTGTCCTTTTTCGCAATATCTATTGTCAACCATGTGTAACAGTGTAAATATAGTTCTGTTGTATTCGTGCATAAATTGAGAAAAGACCAACCATTGGCCGAAATAGCTAATTATGTATGAGATAATTATGGGTAATCGACAGCAGAACTAGAATTAGAAGCTGTAAGGCTCTGAATTTATATTTTCTATTTTTAACTCCGTTTGACTGTGTATTACTGCAATTACTGAAGGTTTGTTTTTTTTATTTTATCAAACACTATGCAACTTTTTTTTGTTGCATTTTTGTGGATCTTTCTGTTGATTGCAAGGGAAGGGAAGGGAAGGGAAGCCAGTTCAAGAGGCTAACGTGGAAACTTGCTTAATTTTAAGATTGAAGATTTTCAAGAGTTGAAGTTTGATATAAGATTTAAGGTAGAGCTTTCCTGGATTTAAGATTTAAGTTTGAGCTGTAGGCTACCGGAGCATTTTCAACATTTCAACCATTTTGGTTTCTGTATGTTTGTGATATTCTCTGTGACGTCAGTTTCCAATATGGAAAGGTAGCAAAATTACGCAGTTAAAGATCGTGTCTGCCGCAATCGGTAGCTTTGTTATGCAATGGTTGTAGTAACTATTTTTGGACTCTATTAAATGGCGGTGCGGTGTAGGATACCGTACTATTTGTCCCATTGAGTCATATAAAAAGATGACTGGCTCAAAGGGATGCTTGTACAGAGGTATGTTTAACTCACTCACTGCCGAGGGCGCATATATGCGCCCAAACTGCCAACGTTCTAGACCGCCAGGGGCGAATATATGCGCCCAACACGCATCAAATGTTGAAGCTTAATTTTCTAGCCAATTACAATATTGTTGCAGGGTAAATATATCATGAAACATTGAATAAACGTGATGTGGTATGTCAACATGTGTTGTGATTGGTTGAAATTTCATATAATGATATTACGGAGCTACAAGTAAGCTAGCTAACTTGCTAGCAAATTTGAAGAGAGCCACCTTAGCGATCGTGTCTAGATAGGATAAAGGAGATTTCAAGAAGTGGTGCCCTAACCTATGACCACATTTGTTAGCCAAACTAAGTGAAAATCGTTTGGAAACTATAACCCAAGGTAACATTGAAGCTTAAAATCCCGTTTGATTTAACGTTACGTTATATGCTTAACTTCAACAAGCTGTAACGTTAACGTTAGTCAACTTTAACGGTAGACGCCTAACATTAGACAGCTAACTAGCAAACTAGCTAACGTTACCTAGGGTCTCCAGTTTCCCAACTTTTATTTGGACTTAACTTTCTGTCCAAACGATTTATCCTTCGTTTGGCTAACTTAATGCGCTATAGCCAGTGCTTGACGTGAGCCTGAACGAACCACTACACTGGCAAATAAAAGAAAAGAAAAAAGTTAACCTACCGGCAAATTTTCTCGCATTCGCTCTGCTACTTCTCATAAACTACATTCGCACGTGAGATTCTCTTTCTCAAGTTTCATTCCCACAACAGTCACTACGTAAATCCATAACGATTAATTCAAGTGAGCCAATCCATTGACATGCCATTCAAACGGTACATGCTTTCTAAAACGTATCTTTCCTGTTTTTTCACTGCTTTTCGACAACGTGAATTGTCTTTCCCACTTCAAACACTGGCTATAGCAAGCAAGATAGAAAGAGATGGGAGCAAGCTTTCAATTTGAATTGGGATATTGTGAGGAGTAGTTTTTGGGATTTGAAGATGAGGAAATAAATGAAGTGCTGAGAGGTGATCTGAAGAGGGAGCGGACGATTAATTGATTGGGCCGTTGAGAGATCTTATCAATCCTTATCTTATGCAATCCGTTCATGATCAGTGCTGACCTGTTCATTTTGAATATGCTTATATTTTCAAATGTCTAACGTTATTTAGTGTTAATTATTACTATTATTATATAACTTTACCAATCTACACATGTCTATAATTTATATTTATTGTTCATCATTACCAAATAAAAATATGTACAGATACAGTTACAATGTGCATTTGAACTCTCTGTCTTTACTAATATTTAATTTAGTCTCTGCTAATATGTGTAGCTATGAGGGCCAAGGAGTGGCAACACATTTACTAATGTCTACTAATCAACCAATTCCTAATAAAAATAAATGTCTAAAGCTAAAACAAGGTCCATGTACAAGTTTTAAACATTTGCCATGTCAGTTTAATCATTTAGAATGTTGGGCGGCCATATTGGCTTGGCAGTCTGAGTGCCCAGTGTTCCAGAATTCCATGGCAGTTAGTGAGTTAATATAGCCTATTTTTAATCAGAGGTGTAAAATCCAGGGGTCAGAAAGTAAATGTACTGCCATCTCTTCCACCCATGAACCCAGCCAGCTGATTTCACTAATTAGTTCTATCTCCTGGCTGAAGTAGCCTATTGTGCTAATTAGCAAATTCAGGTGATTGGAACAAACATAAATGCAATATGATGAAACTGGTCAGCAATGCTACTTTTATAACAACTTACATTGTATATGTAGGCTACATTTAAAAGGAAAATTAGGCTATACCACTATAGGCTCCCGTCAATATAAAATGTGACAGCAGAGCTGGAATTACAAGCTGTGGATGGACTGTTAGCTGCACTGGAGTATTTCCAACATTTCCTTCATGGTTGTGTCTGTACGTTCCAAAATAAACTAGGATCGATCAAACTACCTCAAACTGTGTCAACCATCATATGAACGGACAGGATACTGTAAAAGTAGGCCACACGTAGCTAGCCTGGTACATGCATGAAACGCAGTAGCTATAGGCCTACTGGGAATGTAAGACAGGCCTACTTGTAAATTCTTTTTTTGAATATTCATTAATGGCGTAAATACTAGATTAGATGGTTATGTTACATTGTAGTTTTTTTTGTTTCGTTTTTGTCTTTTAACTTTTTTCTCCAAATTGGGAATACATCTGTAATGTTAAATAAAAACATTATTTGAAAGTTTATTTGAAACATGCAAGTGTTACTTATTAATGGGTGAAAATAACCTTTTTTACACCAATGGCCCATGTTTAACCCATGTTTAACTGAAGACACAGCTTGTGAAAGGGGTCATTCCAATGTCATTTCACACACCATGACAGCCAATGTCTCGGATTGTTATTAAATGTTTCCTGTACTAAGAAACAGTTAAGATAAGCATTCATGTAACATTATTTTATAGAAATATTATTTTGTCTGTGAGAAATCCAGCTAATTGGTTGCACCGAAATTTGACATTTTAGTTTGGTATGGTTCATATTATTTATTGTGTATGGTGACTTCACTTACTCTAGAAATGGAAGAGCGTGGTCAGGTTGGGGTAGAAGGGATGAGTCAGGGCTCTGGTGAGCACGGTCACGTTCTGAGAGAGAGAGAGCATCATGTTACAGTGTGTGTATGTCCAGTCGTGACAGTGTGCCAAACAGGCCTGTGTTGATTGTGTTTTTGCACTGAGGCTGTATGTGGCCTTCACTTACTTGCGTAAAGGGTGATAAAAAGGTGGCTCAGAGGGCTCTGGTGAGCACGGTCACGTTCTGAGAGAGAGAGAGCATCATGTTACAGTGTGTGTATGTCCAGTCGTGACAGTGTGCCAAACAGGCCTGTGTTGATTGTGTTTTTGCACTGAGGCTGTATGTGGCCTTCACTTACTTGCGTAAAGGGTGATAAAAAGGTGGCTCAGAGGGCTCTGGTGAGCACGGTCACGTTCTGAGAGAGAGAGAGCATCATGTTACAGTGTGTTTATGTCCAGTCGTGACAGTGTGCCAAACAGGCCTGTGTTGATTGTGTTTTTGCACTGAGGCTGTATGTGGCCTTCACTTACTTGCGTAAAGGGTGATAAAAAGGTGGCTCAGAGGGCTCTGGTGAGCACGGTCACGTTCTGAGAGAGAGAGAGCATCATGTTACAGTGTGTGTATGTCCAGTCGTGACAGTGTGCCAAACAGGCCTGTGTTAATTGTGTTTTTGCACTGAGGCTGTATGCCTTCACTTACTTGCGTAAAGGGTGATAAAAAGGTGGCTCAGAGGGCTCTGGTGAGCACGGTCACGTTCTGAGAGAGAGAGAGCATCATGTTACAGTGTGTTTATGTCCAGTCGTGACAGTGTGCCAAACAGGCCTGTGTTGATTGTGTTTTTGCACTGAGGCTGTATGTGGCCTTCACTTACTTGCGTAAAGGGTGATAAAAAGGTGGCTCAGAGGGCTCTGGTGAGCACGGTCACGTTCTGAGAGAGAGAGAGCATCATGTTACAGTGTGTGTATGTCCAGTCGTGACAGTGTGCCAAACAGGCCTGTGTTAATTGTGTTTTTGCACTGAGGCTGTATGTGGCCTTCACTTACCTGCGTAAAGGGTGATAAAAAAGGTGGCTCAGAGGGCTCTGGTGAGCACGGTCACGTTCTGAGAGAGAGAGAGCATCATGTTACAGTGTGTGTATGTCCAGTCGTGACAGTGTGCCAAACAGGCCTGTGTTAATTGTGTTTTTGCACTGAGGCTGTATGTGGCCTTCACTTACTTGCGTAAAGGGTGATAAAAAGGTGGCTCAGAGGGCTCTGGTGAGCACGGTCACGTTCTGAGAGAGAGAGTATCATGTTACAGTGTGTGTATGTCCAGTCGTGACAGTGTGCCAAACAGGCCTGTGTTGATTGTGTTTTTGCACTGAGGCTGTATGTGGCCTTCACTTACTTGAGTAAAGGGTGATAAAATGGTGGCTCAGATGGGTTGGAGCTACAGAAATGTATTTGGGGCTCTGGTGAGCAGAGTCAAGTTCTGGAAGAGAGAGAGATTGAAGCATCATGTTACAGTTTGACAGTGTGCCAGACAGGCCTGTGTTGATTGTGTTTTTGCTAATTTAAGGGACATTGAAAAATAACATTATAATGACTTCATATCTTCTAGATATAGCTTTTTTGTATTTTCTAGGTGTGTATCACTGACACAGATCAGAAAATAATTCAGAATTATGGGTAGGCCTATTGTTAAAAGGATGAAATTACAATGAGTCAATTACTATTAACATGTAATTGATGCAACAGAATATTAATGTTCTAAGATTTCCGTAGCAAGTTAGTTGCATGCTTTTTTGACACCTTGTCCTTTTTCGCAATATCTATTGTCAACCATGTGTAACAGTGTAAATATAGTTCTGTTGTATTCGTGCATAAATTGAGAAAAGACCAACCATTGGCCGAAATAGCTAATTATGTATGAGATAATTATGGGTAATCGACAGCAGAACTAGAATTAGAAGCTGTAAGGCTCTGAATTTATATTTTCTATTTTTAACTCCGTTTGACTGTGTATTACTGCAATTACTGAAGGTTTGTTTTTTTTATTTTATCAAACACTATGCAACTTTTTTTTGTTGCATTTTTGTGGATCTTTCTGTTGATTGCAAGGGAAGGGAAGGGAAGCCAGTTCAAGAGGCTAACGTGGAAACTTGCTTAATTTTAAGATTGAAGATTTTCAAGAGTTGAAGTTTGATATAAGATTTAAGGTAGAGCTTTCCTGGATTTAAGATTTAAGTTTGAGCTGTAGGCTACCGGAGCATTTTCAACATTTCAACCATTTTGGTTTCTGTATGTTTGTGATATTCTCTGTGACGTCAGTTTCCAATATGGAAAGGTAGCAAAATTACGCAGTTAAAGATCGTGTCTGCCGCAATCGGTAGCTTTGTTATGCAATGGTTGTAGTAACTATTTTTGGACTCTATTAAATGGCGGTGCGGTGTAGGATACCGTACTATTTGTCCCATTGAGTCATATAAAAAGATGACTGGCTCAAAGGGATGCTTGTACAGAGGTATGTTTAACTCACTCACTGCCGAGGGCGCATATATGCGCCCAAACTGCCAACGTTCTAGACCGCCAGGGGCGAATATATGCGCCCAACACGCATCAAATGTTGAAGCTTAATTTTCTAGCCAATTACAATATTGTTGCTGGGTAAATATATCATGAAACATTGAATAAACGTGATGTGGTATGTCAACATGTGTTGTGATTGGTTGAAATTTCATATAATGATATTACGGAGCTACAAGTAAGCTAGCTAACTTGCTAGCAAATTTGAAGAGAGCCACCTTAGCGATCATGTCTAGATAGGATAAAGGAGATTTCAAGAAGTGGTGCCCTAACCTATGACCACATTTGTTAGCCAAACTAAGTGAAAATCGTTTGGAAACTATAACCCAAGGTAACATTGAAGCTTAAAATCCCGTTTGATTTAACGTTACGTTATATGCTTAACTTCAACAAGCTGTAACGTTAACGTTAGTCAACTTTAACGGTAGACGCCTAACATTAGACAGCTAACTAGCAAACTAGCTAACGTTACCTAGGGTCTCCAGTTTCCCAACTTTTATTTGGACTTAACTTTCTGTCCAAACGATTTATCCTTCGTTTGGCTAACTTAATGCGCTATAGCCAGTGCTTGACGTGAGCCTGAACGAACCACTACACTGGCAAATAAAAGAAAAGAAAAAAGTTAACCTACCGGCAAATTTTCTCGCATTCGCTCTGCTACTTCTCATAAACTACATTCGCACGTGAGATTCTCTTTCTCAAGTTTCATTCCCACAACAGTCACTACGTAAATCCATAACGATTAATTCAAGTGAGCCAATCCATTGACATGCCATTCAAACGGTACATGCTTTCTAAAACGTATCTTTCCTGTTTTTTCACTGCTTTTCGACAACGTGAATTGTCTTTCCCACTTCAAACACTGGCTATAGCAAGCAAGATAGAAAGAGATGGGAGCAAGCTTTCAATTTGAATTGGGATATTGTGAGGAGTAGTTTTTGGGATTTGAAGATGAGGAAATAAATGAAGTGCTGAGAGGTGATCTGAAGAGGGAGCGGACGATTAATTGATTGGGCCGTTGAGAGATCTTATCAATCCTTATCTTATGCAATCCGTTCATGATCAGTGCTGACCTGTTCATTTTGAATATGCTTATATTTTCAAATGTCTAACGTTATTTAGTGTTAATTATTACTATTATTATATAACTTTACCAATCTACACATGTCTATAATTTATATTTATTGTTCATCATTACCAAATAAAAATATGTACAGATACAGTTACAATGTGCATTTGAACTCTCTGTCTTTACTAATATTTAATTTAGTCTCTGCTAATATGTGTAGCTATGAGGGCCAAGGAGTGGCAACACATTTACTAATGTCTACTAATCAACCAATTCCTAATAAAAATAAATGTCTAAAGCTAAAACAAGGTCCATGTACAAGTTTTAAACATTTGCCATGTCAGTTTAATCATTTAGAATGTTGGGCGGCCATATTGGCTTGGCAGTCTGAGTGCCCAGTGTTCCAGAATTCCATGGCAGTTAGTGAGTTAATATAGCCTATTTTTAATCAGAGGTGTAAAATCCAGGGGTCAGAAAGTAAATGTACTGCCATCTCTTCCACCCATGAACCCAGCCAGCTGATTTCACTAATTAGTTCTATCTCCTGGCTGAAGTAGCCTATTGTGCTAATTAGCAAATTCAGGTGATTGGAACAAACATAAATGCAATATGATGAAACTGGTCAGCAATGCTACTTTTATAACAACTTACATTGTATATGTAGGCTACATTTAAAAGGAAAATTAGGCTATACCACTATAGGCTCCCGTCAATATAAAATGTGACAGCAGAGCTGGAATTACAAGCTGTGGATGGACTGTTAGCTGCACTGGAGTATTTCCAACATTTCCTTCATGGTTGTGTCTGTACGTTCCAAAATAAACTAGGATCGATCAAACTACCTCAAACTGTGTCAACCATCATATGAACGGACAGGATACTGTAAAAGTAGGCCACACGTAGCTAGCCTGGTACATGCATGAAACGCAGTAGCTATAGGCCTACTGGGAATGTAAGACAGGCCTACTTGTAAATTCTTTTTTTGAATATTCATTAATGGCGTAAATACTAGATTAGATGGTTATGTTACATTGTAGTTTTTTTTGTTTCGTTTTTGTCTTTTAACTTTTTTCTCCAAATTGGGAATACATCTGTAATGTTAAATAAAAACATTATTTGAAAGTTTATTTGAAACATGCAAGTGTTACTTATTAATGGGTGAAAATAACCTTTTTTACACCAATGGCCCATGTTTAACCCATGTTTAACTGAAGACACAGCTTGTGAAAGGGGTCATTCCAATGTCATTTCACACACCATGACAGCCAATGTCTCGGATTGTTATTAAATGTTTCCTGTACTAAGAAACAGTTAAGATAAGCATTCATGTAACATTATTTTATAGAAATATTATTTTGTCTGTGAGAAATCCAGCTAATTGGTTGCACCGAAATTTGACATTTTAGTTTGGTATGGTTCATATTATTTATTGTGTATGGTGACTTCACTTACTCTAGAAATGGAAGAGCGTGGTCAGGTTGGGGTAGAAGGGATGAGTCAGGGCTCTGGTGAGCACGGTCACGTTCTGAGAGAGAGAGAGCATCATGTTACAGTGTGTGTATGTCCAGTCGTGACAGTGTGCCAAACAGGCCTGTGTTGATTGTGTTTTTGCACTGAGGCTGTATGTGGCCTTCACTTACTTGCGTAAAGGGTGATAAAAAGGTGGCTCAGAGGGCTCTGGTGAGCACGGTCACGTTCTGAGAGAGAGAGAGCATCATGTTACAGTGTGTGTATGTCCAGTCGTGACAGTGTGCCAAACAGGCCTGTGTTAATTGTGTTTTTGCACTGAGGCTGTATGTGGCCTTCACTTACTTGCGTAAAGGGTGATAAAAAGGTGGCTCAGAGGGCTCTGGTGAGCACGGTCACGTTCTGAGAGAGAGAGCATCATGTTACAGTGTGTGTATGTCCAGTCGTGACAGTGTGCCAAACAGGCCTGTGTTGATTGTGTTTTTGCACTGAGGCTGTATGTGGCCTTCACTTACTTGAGTAAAGGGTGATAAAATGGTGGCTCAGATGGGTTGGGGCTACAGAAATGTATTTGGGGCTCTGGTGAGCAGAGTCAAGTTCTGGAAGAGAGAGAGATTGAAGCATCATGTTACAGTTTGACAGTGTGCCAGACAGGCCTGTGTTGATTGTGTTTTTGCACTGAGGCTGTATGTGGCCTTCACTTACTTGCGTAAAGGGTGATAAAAAGGTGGCTCAGAGGGCTCTGGTGAGCACGGTCACGTTCTGAGAGAGAGAGAGCATCATGTTACAGTGTGTGTATGTCCAGTCGTGACAGTGTGCCAAACAGGCCTGTGTTGATTGTGTTTTTGCACTGAGGCTGTATGTGGCCTTCACTTACTTGCGTAAAGGGTGATAAAAAGGTGGCTCAGAGGGCTCTGGTGAGCACGGTCACGTTCTGAGAGAGAGAGAGCATCATGTTACAGTGTGTGTATGTCCAGTCGTGACAGTGTGCCAAACAGGCCTGTGTTAATTGTGTTTTTGCACTGAGGCTGTATGTGGCCTTCACTTACTTGCGTAAAGGGTGATAAAAAGGTGGCTCAGAGGGCTCTGGTGAGCACGGTCACGTTCTGAGAGAGAGAGCATCATGTTACAGTGTGTGTATGTCCAGTCGTGACAGTGTGCCAAACAGGCCTGTGTTGATTGTGTTTTTGCACTGAGGCTGTATGTGGCCTTCACTTACTTGAGTAAAGGGTGATAAAATGGTGGCTCAGATGGGTTGGGGCTACAGAAATGTATTTGGGGCTCTGGTGAGCAGAGTCAAGTTCTGGAAGAGAGAGAGATTGAAGCATCATGTTACAGTTTGACAGTGTGCCAGACAGGCCTGTGTTGATTGTGTTTTTGCTCATTTAAGGGACATTGAAAAATAACATTATAATGACTTCATATCTTCTAGATATAGCTTTTTTGTATTTTCTAGGTGTGTATCACTGACACAGATCAGAAAATAATTCAGAATTATGGGTAGGCCTATTGTTAAAAGGATGAAATTACAATGAGTCAATTACTATTAACATGTAATTGATGCAACAGAATATTAATGTTCTAAGATTTCCGTAGCAAGTTAGTTGCATGCTTTTTTGACACCTTGTCCTTTTTCGCAATATCTATTGTCAACCATGTGTAACAGTGTAAATATAGTTCTGTTGTATTCGTGCATAAATTGAGAAAAGACCAACCATTGGCCGAAATAGCTAATTATGTATGAGATAATTATGGGTAATCGACAGCAGAACTAGAATTAGAAGCTGTAAGGCTCTGAATTTATATTTTCTATTTTTAACTCCGTTTGACTGTGTATTACTGCAATTACTGAAGGTTTGTTTTTTTTATTTTATCAAACACTATGCAACTTTTTTTTGTTGCATTTTTGTGGATCTTTCTGTTGATTGCAAGGGAAGGGAAGGGAAGCCAGTTCAAGAGGCTAACGTGGAAACTTGCTTAATTTTAAGATTGAAGATTTTCAAGAGTTGAAGTTTGATATAAGATTTAAGGTAGAGCTTTCCTGGATTTAAGATTTAAGTTTGAGCTGTAGGCTACCGGAGCATTTTCAACATTTCAACCATTTTGGTTTCTGTATGTTTGTGATATTCTCTGTGACGTCAGTTTCCAATATGGAAAGGTAGCAAAATTACGCAGTTAAAGATCGTGTCTGCCGCAATCGGTAGCTTTGTTATGCAATGGTTGTAGTAACTATTTTTGGACTCTATTAAATGGCGGTGCGGTGTAGGATACCGTACTATTTGTCCCATTGAGTCATATAAAAAGATGACTGGCTCAAAGGGATGCTTGTACAGAGGTATGTTTAACTCACTCACTGCCGAGGGCGCATATATGCGCCCAAACTGCCAACGTTCTAGACCGCCAGGGGCGAATATATGCGCCCAACACGCATCAAATGTTGAAGCTTAATTTTCTAGCCAATTACAATATTGTTGCTGGGTAAATATATCATGAAACATTGAATAAACGTGATGTGGTATGTCAACATGTGTTGTGATTGGTTGAAATTTCATATAATGATATTACGGAGCTACAAGTAAGCTAGCTAACTTGCTAGCAAATTTGAAGAGAGCCACCTTAGCGATCGTGTCTAGATAGGATAAAGGAGATTTCAAGAAGTGGTGCCCTAACCTATGACCACATTTGTTAGCCAAACTAAGTGAAAATCGTTTGGAAACTATAACCCAAGGTAACATTGAAGCTTAAAATCCCGTTTGATTTAACGTTACGTTATATGCTTAACTTCAACAAGCTGTAACGTTAACGTTAGTCAACTTTAACGGTAGACGCCTAACATTAGACAGCTAACTAGCAAACTAGCTAACGTTACCTAGGGTCTCCAGTTTCCCAACTTTTATTTGGACTTAACTTTCTGTCCAAACGATTTATCCTTCGTTTGGCTAACTTAATGCGCTATAGCCAGTGCTTGACGTGAGCCTGAACGAACCACTACACTGGCAAATAAAAGAAAAGAAAAAAGTTAACCTACCGGCAAATTTTCTCGCATTCGCTCTGCTACTTCTCATAAACTACATTCGCACGTGAGATTCTCTTTCTCAAGTTTCATTCCCACAACAGTCACTACGTAAATCCATAACGATTAATTCAAGTGAGCCAATCCATTGACATGCCATTCAAACGGTACATGCTTTCTAAAACGTATCTTTCCTGTTTTTTCACTGCTTTTCGACAACGTGAATTGTCTTTCCCACTTCAAACACTGGCTATAGCAAGCAAGATAGAAAGAGATGGGAGCAAGCTTTCAATTTGAATTGGGATATTGTGAGGAGTAGTTTTTGGGATTTGAAGATGAGGAAATAAATGAAGTGCTGAGAGGTGATCTGAAGAGGGAGCGGACGATTAATTGATTGGGCCGTTGAGAGATCTTATCAATCCTTATCTTATGCAATCCGTTCATGATCAGTGCTGACCTGTTCATTTTGAATATGCTTATATTTTCAAATGTCTAACGTTATTTAGTGTTAATTATTACTATTATTATATAACTTTACCAATCTACACATGTCTATAATTTATATTTATTGTTCATCATTACCAAATAAAAATATGTACAGATACAGTTACAATGTGCATTTGAACTCTCTGTCTTTACTAATATTTAATTTAGTCTCTGCTAATATGTGTAGCTATGAGGGCCAAGGAGTGGCAACACATTTACTAATGTCTACTAATCAACTAATTCCTAATAAAAATAAATGTCTAAAGCTAAAACAAGGTCCATGTACAAGTTTTAAACATTTGCCATGTCAGTTTAATCATTTAGAATGTTGGGCGGCCATATTGGCTTGGCAGTCTGAGTGCCCAGTGTTCCAGAATTCCATGGCAGTTAGTGAGTTAATATAGCCTATTTTTAATCAGAGGTGTAAAATCCAGGGGTCAGAAAGTAAATGTACTGCCATCTCTTCCACCCATGAACCCAGCCAGCTGATTTCACTAATTAGTTCTATCTCCTGGCTGAAGTAGCCTATTGTGCTAATTAGCAAATTCAGGTGATTGGAACAAACATAAATGCAATATGATGAAACTGGTCAGCAATGCTACTTTTATAACAACTTACATTGTATATGTAGGCTACATTTAAAAGGAAAATTAGGCTATACCACTATAGGCTCCCGTCAATATAAAATGTGACAGCAGAGCTGGAATTACAAGCTGTGGATGGACTGTTAGCTGCACTGGAGTATTTCCAACATTTCCTTCATGGTTGTGTCTGTACGTTCCAAAATAAACTAGGATCGATCAAACTACCTCAAACTGTGTCAACCATCATATGAACGGACAGGATACTGTAAAAGTAGGCCACACGTAGCTAGCCTGGTACATGCATGAAACGCAGTAGCTATAGGCCTACTGGGAATGTAAGACAGGCCTACTTGTAAATTCTTTTTTTGAATATTCATTAATGGCGTAAATACTAGATTAGATGGTTATGTTACATTGTAGTTTTTTTTGTTTCGTTTTTGTCTTTTAACTTTTTTCTCCAAATTGGGAATACATCTGTAATGTTAAATAAAAACATTATTTGAAAGTTTATTTGAAACATGCAAGTGTTACTTATTAATGGGTGAAAATAACCTTTTTTACACCAATGGCCCATGTTTAACCCATGTTTAACTGAAGACACAGCTTGTGAAAGGGGTCATTCCAATGTCATTTCACACACCATGACAGCCAATGTCTCGGATTGTTATTAAATGTTTCCTGTACTAAGAAACAGTTAAGATAAGCATTCATGTAACATTATTTTATAGAAATATTATTTTGTCTGTGAGAAATCCAGCTAATTGGTTGCACCGAAATTTGACATTTTAGTTTGGTATGGTTCATATTATTTATTGTGTATGGTGACTTCACTTACTCTAGAAATGGAAGAGCGTGGTCAGGTTGGGGTAGAAGGGATGAGTCAGGGCTCTGGTGAGCACGGTCACGTTCTGAGAGAGAGAGAGCATCATGTTACAGTGTGTGTATGTCCAGTCGTGACAGTGTGCCAAACAGGCCTGTGTTGATTGTGTTTTTGCACTGAGGCTGTATGTGGCCTTCACTTACTTGCGTAAAGGGTGATAAAAAGGTGGCTCAGAGGGCTCTGGTGAGCACGGTCACGTTCTGAGAGAGAGAGAGCATCATGTTACAGTGTGTGTATGTCCAGTCGTGACAGTGTGCCAAACAGGCCTGTGTTGATTGTGTTTTTGCACTGAGGCTGTATGTGGCCTTCACTTACTTGCGTAAAGGGTGATAAAAAGGTGGCTCAGAGGGCTCTGGTGAGCACGGTCACGTTCTGAGAGAGAGAGAGCATCATGTTACAGTGTGTGTATGTCCAGTCGTGACAGTGTGCCAAACAGGCCTGTGTTAATTGTGTTTTTGCACTGAGGCTGTATGCCTTCACTTACTTGCGTAAAGGGTGATAAAAAGGTGGCTCAGAGGGCTCTGGTGAGCACGGTCACGTTCTGAGAGAGAGAGAGCATCATGTTACAGTGTGTTTATGTCCAGTCGTGACAGTGTGCCAAACAGGCCTGTGTTGATTGTGTTTTTGCACTGAGGCTGTATGTGGCCTTCACTTACTTGCGTAAAGGGTGATAAAAAGGTGGCTCAGAGGGCTCTGGTGAGCACGGTCACGTTCTGAGAGAGAGAGAGCATCATGTTACAGTGTGTGTATGTCCAGTCGTGACAGTGTGCCAAACAGGCCTGTGTTAATTGTGTTTTTGCACTGAGGCTGTATGTGGCCTTCACTTACTTACGTAAAGGGTGATAAAAAGGTGGCTCAGAGGGCTCTGGTGAGCACGGTCACGTTCTGAGAGAGAGAGAGCATCATGTTACAGTGTGTGTATGTCCAGTCGTGACAGTGTGCCAAACAGGCCTCTGTTAATTGTGTTTTTGCACTGAGGCTGTATGTGGCCTTCACTTACTTGCGTAAAGGGTGATAAAAAGGTGGCTCAGAGGGCTCTGGTGAGCACGGTCACGTTCTGAGAGAGAGAGAGCATCATGTTACAGTGTGTGTATGTCCAGTCGTGACAGTGTGCCAAACAGGCCTGTGTTAATTGTGTTTTTGCACTGAGGCTGTATGTGGCCTTCACTTACTTGCGTAAAGGGTGATAAAAAGGTGGCTCAGAGGGCTCTGGTGAGCACGGTCACGTTCTGAGAGAGAGAGCATCATGTTACAGTGTGTGTATGTCCAGTCGTGACAGTGTGCCAAACAGGCCTGTGTTGATTGTGTTTTTGCACTGAGGCTGTATGTGGCCTTCACTTACTTGAGTAAAGGGTGATAAAATGGTGGCTCAGATGGGTTGGGGCTACAGAAATGTATTTGGGGCTCTGGTGAGCAGAGTCAAGTTCTGGAAGAGAGAGAGATTGAAGCATCATGTTACAGTTTGACAGTGTGCCAGACAGGCCTGTGTTGATTGTGTTTTTGCACTGAGGCTGTATGTGGCCTTCACTTACTTGCGTAAAGGGTGATAAAAAGGTGGCTCAGAGGGCTCTGGTGAGCACGGTCACGTTCTGAGAGAGAGAGAGCATCATGTTACAGTGTGTGTATGTCCAGTCGTGACAGTGTGCCAAACAGGCCTGTGTTGATTGTGTTTTTGCACTGAGGCTGTATGTGGCCTTCACTTACTTGCGTAAAGGGTGATAAAAAGGTGGCTCAGAGGGCTCTGGTGAGCACGGTCACGTTCTGAGAGAGAGAGAGCATCATGTTACAGTGTGTGTATGTCCAGTCGTGACAGTGTGCCAAACAGGCCTGTGTTAATTGTGTTTTTGCACTGAGGCTGTATGCCTTCACTTACTTGCGTAAAGGGTGATAAAAAGGTGGCTCAGAGGGCTCTGGTGAGCACGGTCACGTTCTGAGAGAGAGAGAGCATCATGTTACAGTGTGTTTATGTCCAGTCGTGACAGTGTGCCAAACAGGCCTGTGTTGATTGTGTTTTTGCACTGAGGCTGTATGTGGCCTTCACTTACTTGCGTAAAGGGTGATAAAAAGGTGGCTCAGAGGGCTCTGGTGAGCACGGTCACGTTCTGAGAGAGAGAGAGCATCATGTTACAGTGTGTGTATGTCCAGTCGTGACAGTGTGCCAAACAGGCCTGTGTTAATTGTGTTTTTGCACTGAGGCTGTATGTGGCCTTCACTTACTTGCGTAAAGGGTGATAAAAAGGTGGTCAGAGGGCTCTGGTGAGCACGGTCACGTTCTGAGAGAGAGAGAGCATCATGTTACAGTGTGTGTATGTCCTGTCGTGACAGTGTGCCAAACAGGCCTGTGTTGATTGTGTTTTTGCACTGAGGCTGTATGTGGCCTTCACTTACTTACGTAAAGGGTGATAAAAAGGTGGCTCAGAGGGCTCTGGTGAGCACGGTCACGTTCTGAGAGAGAGAGAGCATCATGTTACAGTGTGTGTATGTCCAGTCGTGACAGTGTGCCAAACAGGCCTCTGTTAATTGTGTTTTTGCACTGAGGCTGTATGTGGCCTTCACTTACTTGCGTAAAGGGTGATAAAAAGGTGGCTCAGAGGGCTCTGGTGAGCACGGTCACGTTCTGAGAGAGAGAGAGCATCATGTTACAGTGTGTGTATGTCCAGTCGTGACAGTGTGCCAAACAGGCCTGTGTTAATTGTGTTTTTGCACTGAGGCTGTATGTGGCCTTCACTTACTTGCGTAAAGGGTGATAAAAAGGTGGCTCAGAGGGCTCTGGTGAGCACGGTCACGTTCTGAGAGAGAGAGCATCATGTTACAGTGTGTGTATGTCCAGTCGTGACAGTGTGCCAAACAGGCCTGTGTTGATTGTGTTTTTGCACTGAGGCTGTATGTGGCCTTCACTTACTTGAGTAAAGGGTGATAAAATGGTGGCTCAGATGGGTTGGGGCTACAGAAATGTATTTGGGGCTCTGGTGAGCAGAGTCAAGTTCTGGAAGAGAGAGAGATTGAAGCATCATGTTACAGTTTGACAGTGTGCCAGACAGGCCTGTGTTGATTGTGTTTTTGCACTGAGGCTGTATGTGGCCTTCACTTACTTGCGTAAAGGGTGATAAAAAGGTGGCTCAGAGGGCTCTGGTGAGCACGGTCACGTTCTGAGAGAGAGAGAGCATCATGTTACAGTGTGTGTATGTCCAGTCGTGACAGTGTGCCAAACAGGCCTGTGTTGATTGTGTTTTTGCACTGAGGCTGTATGTGGCCTTCACTTACTTGCGTAAAGGGTGATAAAAAGGTGGCTCAGAGGGCTCTGGTGAGCACGGTCACGTTCTGAGAGAGAGAGAGCATCATGTTACAGTGTGTGTATGTCCAGTCGTGACAGTGTGCCAAACAGGCCTGTGTTAATTGTGTTTTTGCACTGAGGCTGTATGCCTTCACTTACTTGCGTAAAGGGTGATAAAAAGGTGGCTCAGAGGGCTCTGGTGAGCACGGTCACGTTCTGAGAGAGAGAGAGCATCATGTTACAGTGTGTTTATGTCCAGTCGTGACAGTGTGCCAAACAGGCCTGTGTTGATTGTGTTTTTGCACTGAGGCTGTATGTGGCCTTCACTTACTTGCGTAAAGGGTGATAAAAAGGTGGCTCAGAGGGCTCTGGTGAGCACGGTCACGTTCTGAGAGAGAGAGAGCATCATGTTACAGTGTGTGTATGTCCAGTCGTGACAGTGTGCCAAACAGGCCTGTGTTAATTGTGTTTTTGCACTGAGGCTGTATGTGGCCTTCACTTACTTGCGTAAAGGGTGATAAAAAAGGTGGCTCAGAGGGCTCTGGTGAGCACGGTCACGTTCTGAGAGAGAGAGAGCATCATGTTACAGTGTGTGTATGTCCAGTCGTGACAGTGTGCCAAACAGGCCTGTGTTAATTGTGTTTTTGCACTGAGGCTGTATGTGGCCTTCACTTACTTGCGTAAAGGGTGATAAAAAGGTGGCTCAGAGGGCTCTGGTGAGCACGGTCACGTTCTGAGAGAGAGAGCATCATGTTACAGTGTGTGTATGTCCAGTCGTGACAGTGTGCCAAACAGGCCTGTGTTGATTGTGTTTTTGCACTGAGGCTGTATGTGGCCTTCACTTACTTGAGTAAAGGGTGATAAAATGGTGGCTCAGATGGGTTGGGGCTACAGAAATGTATTTGGGGCTCTGGTGAGCAGAGTCAAGTTCTGGAAGAGAGAGAGATTGAAGCATCATGTTACAGTTTGACAGTGTGCCAGACAGGCCTGTGTTGATTGTGTTTTTGCACTGAGGCTGTATGTGGCCTTCACTTACTTGCGTAAAGGGTGATAAAAAGGTGGCTCAGAGGGCTCTGGTGAGCACGGTCACGTTCTGAGAGAGAGAGAGCATCATGTTACAGTGTGTGTATGTCCAGTCGTGACAGTGTGCCAAACAGGCCTGTGTTGATTGTGTTTTTGCACTGAGGCTGTATGTGGCCTTCACTTACTTGCGTAAAGGGTGATAAAAAGGTGGCTCAGAGGGCTCTGGTGAGCACGGTCACGTTCTGAGAGAGAGAGAGCATCATGTTACAGTGTGTGTATGTCCAGTCGTGACAGTGTGCCAAACAGGCCTGTGTTAATTGTGTTTTTGCACTGAGGCTGTATGCCTTCACTTACTTGCGTAAAGGGTGATAAAAAGGTGGCTCAGAGGGCTCTGGTGAGCACGGTCACGTTCTGAGAGAGAGAGAGCATCATGTTACAGTGTGTTTATGTCCAGTCGTGACAGTGTGCCAAACAGGCCTGTGTTGATTGTGTTTTTGCACTGAGGCTGTATGTGGCCTTCACTTACTTGCGTAAAGGGTGATAAAAAGGTGGCTCAGAGGGCTCTGGTGAGCACGGTCACGTTCTGAGAGAGAGAGAGCATCATGTTACAGTGTGTGTATGTCCAGTCGTGACAGTGTGCCAAACAGGCCTGTGTTAATTGTGTTTTTGCACTGAGGCTGTATGTGGCCTTCACTTACTTGCGTAAAGGGTGATAAAAAGGTGGTCAGAGGGCTCTGGTGAGCACGGTCACGTTCTGAGAGAGAGAGAGCATCATGTTACAGTGTGTGTATGTCCAGTCGTGACAGTGTGCCAAACAGGCCTGTGTTGATTGTGTTTTTGCACTGAGGCTGTATGTGGCCTTCACTTACTTACGTAAAGGGTGATAAAAAGGTGGCTCAGAGGGCTCTGGTGAGCACGGTCACGTTCTGAGAGAGAGAGAGCATCATGTTACAGTGTGTGTATGTCCAGTCGTGACAGTGTGCCAAACAGGCCTCTGTTAATTGTGTTTTTGCACTGAGGCTGTATGTGGCCTTCACTTACTTGCGTAAAGGGTGATAAAAAGGTGGCTCAGAGGGCTCTGGTGAGCACGGTCACGTTCTGAGAGAGAGAGAGCATCATGTTACAGTGTGTGTATGTCCAGTCGTGACAGTGTGCCAAACAGGCCTGTGTTAATTGTGTTTTTGCACTGAGGCTGTATGTGGCCTTCACTTACTTGCGTAAAGGGTGATAAAAAGGTGGCTCAGAGGGCTCTGGTGAGCACGGTCACGTTCTGAGAGAGAGAGCATCATGTTACAGTGTGTGTATGTCCAGTCGTGACAGTGTGCCAAACAGGCCTGTGTTGATTGTGTTTTTGCACTGAGGCTGTATGTGGCCTTCACTTACTTGAGTAAAGGGTGATAAAATGGTGGCTCAGATGGGTTGGGGCTACAGAAATGTATTTGGGGCTCTGGTGAGCAGAGTCAAGTTCTGGAAGAGAGAGAGATTGAAGCATCATGTTACAGTTTGACAGTGTGCCAGACAGGCCTGTGTTGATTGTGTTTTTGCTCATTTAAGGGACATTGAAAAATAACATTATAATGACTTCATATCTTCTAGATATAGCTTTTTTGTATTTTCTAGGTGTGTATCACTGACACAGATCAGAAAATAATTCAGAATTATGGGTAGGCCTATTGTTAAAAGGATGAAATTACAATGAGTCAATTACTATTAACATGTAATTGATGCAACAGAATATTAATGTTCTAAGATTTCCGTAGCAAGTTAGTTGCATGCTTTTTTGACACCTTGTCCTTTTTCGCAATATCTATTGTCAACCATGTGTAACAGTGTAAATATAGTTCTGTTGTATTCGTGCATAAATTGAGAAAAGACCAACCATTGGCCGAAATAGCTAATTATGTATGAGATAATTATGGGTAATCGACAGCAGAACTAGAATTAGAAGCTGTAAGGCTCTGAATTTATATTTTCTATTTTTAACTCCGTTTGACTGTGTATTACTGCAATTACTGAAGGTTTGTTTTTTTTATTTTATCAAACACTATGCAACTTTTTTTTGTTGCATTTTTGTGGATCTTTCTGTTGATTGCAAGGGAAGGGAAGGGAAGCCAGTTCAAGAGGCTAACGTGGAAACTTGCTTAATTTTAAGATTGAAGATTTTCAAGAGTTGAAGTTTGATATAAGATTTAAGGTAGAGCTTTCCTGGATTTAAGATTTAAGTTTGAGCTGTAGGCTACCGGAGCATTTTCAACATTTCAACCATTTTGGTTTCTGTATGTTTGTGATATTCTCTGTGACGTCAGTTTCCAATATGGAAAGGTAGCAAAATTACGCAGTTAAAGATCGTGTCTGCCGCAATCGGTAGCTTTGTTATGCAATGGTTGTAGTAACTATTTTTGGACTCTATTAAATGGCGGTGCGGTGTAGGATACCGTACTATTTGTCCCATTGAGTCATATAAAAAGATGACTGGCTCAAAGGGATGCTTGTACAGAGGTATGTTTAACTCACTCACTGCCGAGGGCGCATATATGCGCCCAAACTGCCAACGTTCTAGACCGCCAGGGGCGAATATATGCGCCCAACACGCATCAAATGTTGAAGCTTAATTTTCTAGTCAATTACAATATTGTTGCTGGGTAAATATATCATGAAACATTGAATAAACGTGATGTGGTATGTCAACATGTGTTGTGATTGGTTGAAATTTCATATAATGATATTAGGAAAAAAGGTGGCTCAGAGGGCTCTGGTGAGCACGGTCACGTTCTGAGAGAGAGAGAGCATCATGTTACAGTGTGTGTATGTCCAGTCGTGACAGTGTGCCAAACAGGCCTGTGTTGATTGTGTTTTTGCACTGAGGCTGTATGTGGCCTTCACTTACTTACGTAAAGGGTGATAAAAAGGTGGCTCAGAGGGCTCTGGTGAGCACGGTCACGTTCTGAGAGAGAGAGAGCATCATGTTACAGTGTGTGTATGTCCAGTCGTGACAGTGTGCCAAACAGGCCTCTGTTAATTGTGTTTTTGCACTGAGGCTGTATGTGGCCTTCACTTACTTGCGTAAAGGGTGATAAAAAGGTGGCTCAGAGGGCTCTGGTGAGCACGGTCACGTTCTGAGAGAGAGAGAGCATCATGTTACAGTGTGTGTATGTCCAGTCGTGACAGTGTGCCAAACAGGCCTGTGTTAATTGTGTTTTTGCACTGAGGCTGTATGTGGCCTTCACTTACTTGCGTAAAGGGTGATAAAAAGGTGGCTCAGAGGGCTCTGGTGAGCACGGTCACGTTCTGAGAGAGAGAGAGCATCATGTTACAGTGTGTGTATGTCCAGTCGTGACAGTGTGCCAAACAGGCCTGTGTTAATTGTGTTTTTGCACTGAGGCTGTATGTGGCCTTCACTTACTTGCGTAAAGGGTGATAAAAAGGTGGCTCAGAGGGCTCTGGTGAGCACGGTCACGTTCTGAGAGAGAGAGCATCATGTTACAGTGTGTGTATGTCCAGTCGTGACAGTGTGCCAAACAGGCCTGTGTTGATTGTGTTTTTGCACTGAGGCTGTATGTGGCCTTCACTTACTTGAGTAAAGGGTGATAAAATGGTGGCTCAGATGGGTTGGGGCTACAGAAATGTATTTGGGGCTCTGGTGAGCAGAGTCAAGTTCTGGAAGAGAGAGAGATTGAAGCATCATGTTACAGTTTGACAGTGTGCCAGACAGGCCTGTGTTGATTGTGTTTTTGCTCATTTAAGGGACATTGAAAAATAACATTATAATGACTTCATATCTTCTAGATATAGCTTTTTTGTATTTTCTAGGTGTGTATCACTGACACAGATCAGAAAATAATTCAGAATTATGGGTAGGCCTATTGTTAAAAGGATGAAATTACAATGAGTCAATTACTATTAACATGTAATTGATGCAACAGAATATTAATGTTCTAAGATTTCCGTAGCAAGTTAGTTGCATGCTTTTTTGACACCTTGTCCTTTTTCGCAATATCTATTGTCAACCATGTGTAACAGTGTAAATATAGTTCTGTTGTATTCGTGCATAAATTGAGAAAAGACCAACCATTGGCCGAAATAGCTAATTATGTATGAGATAATTATGGGTAATCGACAGCAGAACTAGAATTAGAAGCTGTAAGGCTCTGAATTTATATTTTCTATTTTTAACTCCGTTTGACTGTGTATTACTGCAATTACTGAAGGTTTGTTTTTTTTATTTTATCAAACACTATGCAACTTTTTTTTTGTATTTTTGTGGATCTTTCTGTTGATTGCAAGGGAAGGGAAGGGAAGCCAGTTCAAGAGGCTAACGTGGAAACTTGCTTAATTTTAAGATTGAAGATTTTCAAGAGTTGAAGTTTGATATAAGATTTAAGGTAGAGCTTTCCTGGATTTAAGATTTAAGTTTGAGCTGTAGGCTACCGGAGCATTTTCAACATTTCAACCATTTTGGTTTCTGTATGTTTGTGATATTCTCTGTGACGTCAGTTTCCAATATGGAAAGGTAGCAAAATTACGCAGTTAAAGATCGTGTCTGCCGCAATCGGTAGCTTTGTTATGCAATGGTTGTAGTAACTATTTTTGGACTCTATTAAATGGCGGTGCGGTGTAGGATACCGTACTATTTGTCCCATTGAGTCATATAAAAAGATGACTGGCTCAAAGGGATGCTTGTACAGAGGTATGTTTAACTCACTCACTGCCGAGGGCGCATATATGCGCCCAAACTGCCAACGTTCTAGACCGCCAGGGGCGAATATATGCGCCCAACACGCATCAAATGTTGAAGCTTAATTTTCTAGCCAATTACAATATTGTTGCTGGGTAAATATATCATGAAACATTGAATAAACGTGATGTGGTATGTCAACATGTGTTGTGATTGGTTGAAATTTCATATAATGATATTACGGAGCTACAAGTAAGCTAGCTAACTTGCTAGCAAATTTGAAGAGAGCCACCTTAGCGATCGTGTCTAGATAGGATAAAGGAGATTTCAAGAAGTGGTGCCCTAACCTATGACCACATTTGTTAGCCAAACTAAGTGAAAATCGTTTGGAAACTATAACCCAAGGTAACATTGAAGCTTAAAATCCCGTTTGATTTAACGTTACGTTATATGCTTAACTTCAACAAGCTGTAACGTTAACGTTAGTCAACTTTAACGGTAGACGCCTAACATTAGACAGCTAACTAGCAAACTAGCTAACGTTACCTAGGGTCTCCAGTTTCCCAACTTTTATTTGGACTTAACTTTCTGTCCAAACGATTTATCCTTCGTTTGGCTAACTTAATGCGCTATAGCCAGTGCTTGACGTGAGCCTGAACGAACCACTACACTGGCAAATAAAAGAAAAGAAAAAAGTTAACCTACCGGCAAATTTTCTCGCATTCGCTCTGCTACTTCTCATAAACTACATTCGCACGTGAGATTCTCTTTCTCAAGTTTCATTCCCACAACAGTCACTACGTAAATCCATAACGATTAATTCAAGTGAGCCAATCCATTGACATGCCATTCAAACGGTACATGCTTTCTAAAACGTATCTTTCCTGTTTTTTCACTGCTTTTCGACAACGTGAATTGTCTTTCCCACTTCAAACACTGGCTATAGCAAGCAAGATAGAAAGAGATGGGAGCAAGCTTTCAATTTCAATTGGGATATTGTGAGGAGTAGTTTTTGGGATTTGAAGATGAGGAAATAAATGAAGTGCTGAGAGGTGATCTGAAGAGGGAGCGGACGATTAATTGATTGGGCCGTTGAGAGATCTTATCAATCCTTATTTTATGCAATCCGTTCATGATCAGTGCTGACCTGTTCATTTTGAATATGCTTATATTTTCAAATGTCTAACGTTATTTAGTGTTAATTATTACTATTATTATATAACTTTACCAATCTACACATGTCTATAATTTATATTTATTGTTCATCATTACCAAATAAAAATATGTACAGATACAGTTACAATGTGCATTTGAACTCTCTGTCTTTACTAATATTTAATTTAGTCTCTGCTAATATGTGTAGCTATGAGGGCCAAGGAGTGGCAACACATTTACTAATGTCTACTAATCAACTAATTCCTAATAAAAATAAATGTCTAAAGCTAAAACAAGGTCCATGTACAAGTTTTAAACATTTGCCATGTCAGTTTAATCATTTAGAATGTTGGGCGGCCATATTGGCTTGGCAGTCTGAGTGCCCAGTGTTCCAGAATTCCATGGCAGTTAGTGAGTTAATATAGCCTATTTTTAATCAGAGGTGTAAAATCCAGGGGTCAGAAAGTAAATGTACTGCCATCTCTTCCACCCATGAACCCAGCCAGCTGATTTCACTAATTAGTTCTATCTCCTGGCTGAAGTAGCCTATTGTGCTAATTAGCAAATTCAGGTGATTGGAACAAACATAAATGCAATATGATGAAACTGGTCAGCAATGCTACTTTTATAACAACTTACATTGTATATGTAGGCTACATTTAAAAGGAAAATTAGGCTATACCACTATAGGCTCCCGTCAATATAAAATGTGACAGCAGAGCTGGAATTACAAGCTGTGGATGGACTGTTAGCTGCACTGGAGTATTTCCAACATTTCCTTCATGGTTGTGTCTGTACGTTCCAAAATAAACTAGGATCGATCAAACTACCTCAAACTGTGTCAACCATCATATGAACGGACAGGATACTGTAAAAGTAGGCCACACGTAGCTAGCCTGGTACATGCATGAAACGCAGTAGCTATAGGCCTACTGGGAATGTAAGACAGGCCTACTTGTAAATTCTTTTTTTGAATATTCATTAATGGCGTAAATGCTAGATTAGATGGTTATGTTACATTGTAGTTTTTTTTGTTTCGTTTTTGTCTTTTAACTTTTTTCTCCAAATTGGGAATACATCTGTAATGTTAAATAAAAACATTATTTGAAAGTTTATTTGAAACATGCAAGTGTTACTTATTAATGGGTGAAAATAACCTTTTTTACACCAATGGCCCATGTTTAACCCATGTTTAACTGAAGACACAGCTTGTGAAAGGGGTCATTCCAATGTCATTTCACACACCATGACAGCCAATGTCTCGGATTGTTATTAAATGTTTCCTGTACTAAGAAACAGTTAAGATAAGCATTCATGTAACATTATTTTATAGAAATATTATTTTGTCTGTGAGAAATCCAGCTAATTGGTTGCACCGAAATTTGACATTTTAGTTTGGTATGGTTCATATTATTTATTGTGTATGGTGACTTCACTTACTCTAGAAATGGAAGAGCGTGGTCAGGTTGGGGTAGAAGGGATGAGTCAGGGCTCTGGTGAGCACGGTCACGTTCTGAGAGAGAGAGAGCATCATGTTACAGTGTGTGTATGTCCAGTCGTGACAGTGTGCCAAACAGGCCTGTGTTGATTGTGTTTTTGCACTGAGGCTGTATGTGGCCTTCACTTACTTGCGTAAAGGGTGATAAAAAGGTGGCTCAGAGGGCTCTGGTGAGCACGGTCACGTTCTGAGAGAGAGAGAGCATCATGTTACAGTGTGTGTATGTCCAGTCGTGACAGTGTGCCAAACAGGCCTGTGTTGATTGTGTTTTTGCAGAGGCTGTATGTGGCCTTCACTTACTTGCGTAAAGGGTGATAAAAAGGTGGCTCAGAGGGCTCTGGTGAGCACGGTCACGTTCTGAGAGAGAGAGAGCATCATGTTACAGTGTGTGTATGTCCAGTCGTGACAGTGTGCCAAACAGGCCTGTGTTAATTGTGTTTTTGCACTGAGGCTGTATGCCTTCACTTACTTGCGTAAAGGGTGATAAAAAGGTGGCTCAGAGGGCTCTGGTGAGCACGGTCACGTTCTGAGAGAGAGAGAGCATCATGTTACAGTGTGTTTATGTCCAGTCGTGACAGTGTGCCAAACAGGCCTGTGTTGATTGTGTTTTTGCACTGAGGCTGTATGTGGCCTTCACTTACTTGCGTAAAGGGTGATAAAAAGGTGGCTCAGAGGGCTCTGGTGAGCACGGTCACGTTCTGAGAGAGAGAGAGCATCATGTTACAGTGTGTGTATGTCCAGTCGTGACAGTGTGCCAAACAGGCCTGTGTTGATTGTGTTTTTGCACTGAGGCTGTATGTGGCCTTCACTTACTTACGTAAAGGGTGATAAAAAGGTGGCTCAGAGGGCTCTGGTGAGCACGGTCACGTTCTGAGAGAGAGAGAGCATCATGTTACAGTGTGTGTATGTCCAGTCGTGACAGTGTGCCAAACAGGCCTCTGTTAATTGTGTTTTTGCACTGAGGCTGTATGTGGCCTTCACTTACTTGCGTAAAGGGTGATAAAAAGGTGGCTCAGAGGGCTCTGGTGAGCACGGTCACGTTCTGAGAGAGAGAGAGCATCATGTTACAGTGTGTGTATGTCCAGTCGTGACAGTGTGCCAAACAGGCCTGTGTTAATTGTGTTTTTGCACTGAGGCTGTATGTGGCCTTCACTTACTTGCGTAAAGGGTGATAAAAAGGTGGCTCAGAGGGCTCTGGTGAGCACGGTCACGTTCTGAGAGAGAGAGCATCATGTTACAGTGTGTGTATGTCCAGTCGTGACAGTGTGCCAAACAGGCCTGTGTTGATTGTGTTTTTGCACTGAGGCTGTATGTGGCCTTCACTTACTTGAGTAAAGGGTGATAAAATGGTGGCTCAGATGGGTTGGGGCTACAGAAATGTATTTGGGGCTCTGGTGAGCAGAGTCAAGTTCTGGAAGAGAGAGAGATTGAAGCATCATGTTACAGTTTGACAGTGTGCCAGACAGGCCTGTGTTGATTGTGTTTTTGCTCATTTAAGGGACATTGAAAAATAACATTATAATGACTTCATATCTTCTAGATATAGCTTTTTTGTATTTTCTAGGTGTGTATCACTGACACAGATCAGAAAATAATTCAGAATTATGGGTAGGCCTATTGTTAAAAGGATGAAATTACAATGAGTCAATTACTATTAACATGTAATTGATGCAACAGAATATTAATGTTCTAAGATTTCCGTAGCAAGTTAGTTGCATGCTTTTTTGACACCTTGTCCTTTTTCGCAATATCTATTGTCAACCATGTGTAACAGTGTAAATATAGTTCTGTTGTATTCGTGCATAAATTGAGAAAAGACCAACCATTGGCCGAAATAGCTAATTATGTATGAGATAATTATGGGTAATCGACAGCAGAACTAGAATTAGAAGCTGTAAGGCTCTGAATTTATATTTTCTATTTTTAACTCCGTTTGACTGTGTATTACTGCAATTACTAAAGGTTTGTTTTTTTTATTTTATCAAACACTATGCAACTTTTTTTTGTTGCATTTTTGTGGATCTTTCTGTTGATTGCAAGGGAAGGGAAGGGAAGCCAGTTCAAGAGGCTAACGTGGAAACTTGCTTAATTTTAAGATTGAAGATTTTCAAGAGTTGAAGTTTGATATAAGATTTAAGGTAGAGCTTTCCTGGATTTAAGATTTAAGTTTGAGCTGTAGGCTACCGGAGCATTTTCAACATTTCAACCATTTTGGTTTCTGTATGTTTGTGATATTCTCTGTGACGTCAGTTTCCAATATGGAAAGGTAGCAAAATTACACAGTTAAAGATCGTGTCTGCCGCAATCGGTAGCTTTGTTATGCAATGGTTGTAGTAACTATTTTTGGACTCTATTAAATGGCGGTGCGGTGTAGGATACCGTACTATTTGTCCCATTGAGTCATATAAAAAGATGACTGGCTCAAAGGGATGCTTGTACAGAGGTATGTTTAACTCACTCACTGCCGAGGGCGCATATATGCGCCCAAACTGCCAACGTTCTAGACCGCCAGGGGCGAATATATGCGCCCAACACGCATCAAATGTTGAAGCTTAATTTTCTAGCCAATTACAATATTGTTGCTGGGTAAATATATCATGAAACATTGAATAAACGTGATGTGGTATGTCAACATGTGTTGTGATTGGTTGAAATTTCATATAATGATATTACGGAGCTACAAGTAAGCTAGCTAACTTGCTAGCAAATTTGAAGAGAGCCACCTTAGCGATCGTGTCTAGATAGGATAAAGGAGATTTCAAGAAGTGGTGCCCTAACCTATGACCACATTTGTTAGCCAAACTAAGTGAAAATCGTTTGGAAACTATAACCCAAGGTAACATTGAAGCTTAAAATCCCGTTTGATTTAACGTTACGTTATATGCTTAACTTCAACAAGCTGTAACGTTAACGTTAGTCAACTTTAACGGTAGACGCCTAACATTAGACAGCTAACTAGCAAACTAGCTAACGTTACCTAGGGTCTCCAGTTTCCCAACTTTTATTTGGACTTAACTTTCTGTCCAAACGATTTATCCTTCGTTTGGCTAACTTAATGCGCTATAGCCAGTGCTTGACGTGAGCCTGAACGAACCACTACACTGGCAAATAAAAGAAAAGAAAAAAGTTAACCTACCGGCAAATTTTCTCGCATTCGCTCTGCTACTTCTCATAAACTACATTCGCACGTGAGATTCTCTTTCTCAAGTTTCATTCCCACAACAGTCACTACGTAAATCCATAACGATTAATTCAAGTGAGCCAATCCATTGACATGCCATTCAAACGGTACATGCTTTCTAAAACGTATCTTTCCTGTTTTTTCACTGCTTTTCGACAACGTGAATTGTCTTTCCCACTTCAAACACTGGCTATAGCAAGCAAGATAGAAAGAGATGGGAGCAAGCTTTCAATTTGAATTGGGATATTGTGAGGAGTAGTTTTTGGGATTTGAAGATGAGGAAATAAATGAAGTGCTGAGAGGTGATCTGAAGAGGGAGCGGACGATTAATTGATTGGGCCGTTGAGAGATCTTATCAATCCTTATCTTATGCAATCCGTTCATGATCAGTGCTGACCTGTTCATTTTGAATATGCTTATATTTTCAAATGTCTAACGTTATTTAGTGTTAATTATTACTATTATTATATAACTTTACCAATCTACACATGTCTATAATTTATATTTATTGTTCATCATTACCAAATAAAAATATGTACAGATACAGTTACAATGTGCATTTGAACTCTCTGTCTTTACTAATATTTAATTTAGTCTCTGCTAATATGTGTAGCTATGAGGGCCAAGGAGTGGCAACACATTTACTAATGTCTACTAATCAACTAATTCCTAATAAAAATAAATGTCTAAAGCTAAAACAAGGTCCATGTACAAGTTTTAAACATTTGCCATGTCAGTTTAATCATTTAGAATGTTGGGCGGCCATATTGGCTTGGCAGTCTGAGTGCCCAGTGTTCCAGAATTCCATGGCAGTTAGTGAGTTAATATAGCCTATTTTTAATCAGAGGTGTAAAATCCAGGGGTCAGAAAGTAAATGTACTGCCATCTCTTCCACCCATGAACCCAGCCAGCTGATTTCACTAATTAGTTCTATCTCCTGGCTGAAGTAGCCTATTGTGCTAATTAGCAAATTCAGGTGATTGGAACAAACATAAATGCAATATGATGAAACTGGTCAGCAATGCTACTTTTATAACAACTTACATTGTATATGTAGGCTACATTTAAAAGGAAAATTAGGCTATACCACTATAGGCTCCCGTCAATATAAAATGTGACAGCAGAGCTGGAATTACAAGCTGTGGATGGACTGTTAGCTGCACTGGAGTATTTCCAACATTTCCTTCATGGTTGTGTCTGTACGTTCCAAAATAAACTAGGATCGATCAAACTACCTCAAACTGTGTCAACCATCATATGAACGGACAGGATACTGTAAAAGTAGGCCACACGTAGCTAGCCTGGTACATGCATGAAACGCAGTAGCTATAGGCCTACTGGGAATGTAAGACAGGCCTACTTGTAAATTCTTTTTTTGAATATTCATTAATGGCGTAAATACTAGATTAGATGGTTATGTTACATTGTAGTTTTTTTTGTTTCGTTTTTGTCTTTTAACTTTTTTCTCCAAATTGGGAATGTCAAATCGTGCTATTTGTCGCTACAATCCACCGAACTATAACTGCATGATAGCGACAAATAGCACGATTGTGGCTGTGATCTCTGCAGCCTATTAGTCATGTTTCTCCTCCGAAACACGAGGTGTCGCCAGCTGCCGCTTTTCACACGGTAGCCAGATATGGGGGGCCAACAGTGGCAAAATTCTGTCGCTGTGAGTGCGACTGCGAATGCAATTGCCTTATACTGTGCGCTTTAATTGGTCACAACATCTCACTCGCAGGTTTACTCGTGTCACTCATCCGCACTAGCACTTGCACTGGCACTCGCAGTTGCATTCGCGTTGGCACTCGCACTCGCAGACGACAGAATTTTGGCACTGTTGCCCCCCCATAGCCAGATACTTCATATTGCAGGCACACCCTTCTCACTTCATGAGCAGCGTGGCAGCGTTTGCGAGCAGGCGCCGGGCATGCAGGCTGTGGATGGTCATGTGATGCAGTAACCGTTGCGCGTTTTCAGGAAAAAAAATTGTGACGCTAGGCTACGGTGCTATAACATTTTTTCTTCAGATTGGTTGATAAAATGTTGAATTCGGTTGTGTCCCTTAACTTTTATGAGAGATGGGTAGTCAGGCAAATGCATTTTTTGTTTAAATAACATTAACAGCAATCGAAATTAAGATGGGAAATTGTAGGCTTCTTTTTACTAGCGGACGTTTGGTTACGTGGCCAAGAAGCTGATGTAGGATCTTTGGCTAATAACGTTAATCAAGAGCTAGCACTGAAGATGTCGACCCCTGTATGTTCCCTAAAATCAAGGATGGAATCCGTGATATTGGCGTCAGGTAAGGAATATGTTTTTGGTTCATTGTTAGTCAACTTTTAGATGAGAGGGTCGACATACCCCAGGGGTATTCCCATGCGTAGGGGAAATACCCACTAGCTATAGCATTTCAATCAAAATTAGTTTGTAATTTATATTGCTATGCAACAACACACTTTAAATTAGTTTTCTAACACATTAACGTCATTTTAGGTCAAATAGAGCTTAATTTGTTGCATCAGTATATGCAGTTTGGATTTAAAGGAGCTAAGTCGCTAGCTGAACTTAACGTTAGGCCTATGGGCAACTGTCGAGTTCGCACATGGTAGGCCTAAAATTTACATTGCTCACTAAGTTAGTGAGGTCTGGTAAAATCTATGCGTGCCTGAGGGCTTTCTAGACAGATTTCTTCCCAGCTGTAGGCAGCAGTAGTGAGCGGATGATGAGTCGGAGTCTACTTCTGTCATCTCATCATACTTGCCTCCGTGAAACGAAGTGAATTGACGGCTAAGTTTAGTAATGCAAGACATTTTGATAAACGAACGGTCAATTAGCGAGTGTGATTCTTAGTCAGTTTGGGCGAAGGAATGGACTGTTTTAGGTTTTAGCCGGTTGATTTCTGAGTGCGTGGCTTTGTATTCGTGAAATCATGGGCGAGCTAGTGTCTTAAGGCTATTGTCAACCGTTAACCGCAAACTTGACAGGCTCGCGCAAGGCAGCAAAACAGCTACTTCATCTATTGAATTAAATGTTCAGGTTAAATTGAGACCAAATGTCTCTAACTGTGGTGAAGTACTGAATTGGCCCTTAGCTAATCCCGGAGGAATCTTCTAACGTTAGTTAAACTACCTTATCCCATGGTATGGGTGAATACTCGATTCTGATTGGTCAATGACTGGTCGTTATTCTGTATAACCGGTCAGTCATCCGGGTCACAAATGTAATCACAGTTCTAAATTAATGCGCTGCCTCCCTGGCCAGCTAGTACTAGCTACGCAACCTGGGAATGGCAAACGTGACCGGTCAATTCAGAGTCCAAGACGTTCTAGAAAATAAGTGGAATAAATAAAGTGAATTAATAAAGTAAACGAATGTAGCCTACCTACTTTTTTTTCCTCAATGACTAACGTTACTGTAGCCTACGGCAGACGGCTACTTCGCCTCGTAGGTATGCTGCAAATAGTAGGCTAACTTTGGCTACGATAAACTTTTGTCATTGTTTTTCAGATAATGCAAATGCAATACGTGGCGAGGTAACTATATAGCTAGCCATAGTTACATTATCACGGAGTTAGCAAAGCGCATGGTGTTTATGTGCACAGATGAAGTAGCTGTTTTGCTGCCTTGCGCGAGCCTGTCAAGTTTGCGGTTAACGGTTGACAACAATAGCCTTAAGAGCTGTAACGTTAGCTAAAATCGCCACAAAGCCAGTAACTTTGTAAGCAATAATATAACTTAGCAAACATCCACAAGCTTTGATAGGTCACTGTAGCCTGTAACGTGTTGAGTTAAAGTAACTTAACGTTAGCTATAGCTACGTTTGTAGCGTTAGCCTAGAGCTAGACACTGACTGTAACAACCGATCTACTAAAGAAATTAGTGGTGACGATAATGAATAGTTGTCTTGGAATAACGTTATATTCCACTAACGTTACCCTTATAGCCACTTTACCGTTAACTTTATTAGCAATTTATACATCTTAATGTTAACTATAAGCTGATGTCGCTTCCGTTAATTTACCTCAGAACCAGGAGATCAGGACAAGTTCTGAAAGAGAGATAACGTTAATGTTTTTTTCAGAATTTTGTGAATATCAACAGACAACCAGAATATAAACTGTTTAGTTAACATTATATACATCTTAACCTC
Organism: Synaphobranchus kaupii; assembly: GCA_029718625.1. Lineage (NCBI taxonomy): Eukaryota > Metazoa > Chordata > Actinopteri > Anguilliformes > Synaphobranchidae > Synaphobranchus > Synaphobranchus kaupii. Next base: position 84,321 of record CM056382.1, read on the forward strand.
TTCCTACCAAGGGCAAAATATACCAATTTTCGCCCGTTTTCACTTGTGACCAACAAAGCTGTTTATCTCAAAAACTGTAAAGGCTACAAATATGGTTCATAGCTTTTATTAAAACAGAGAACTGCACTATTATGACTAAGTAGTCATAATTCATATACATACCCTTCTTGCTACTTAACTACAACAATTTATGTACAGAAATTGTGAAAAAACAAAAAACGGGTACCTAAATTCAAATTTCAGATTTTTTACCTGATGAGCTACAATAGCTATGGAGGAAATAACTCCTCTTTGTGATTCCTCAATATGCTGCCTATCTCTGCTAAAGATATGGTGTCAATATCTCAAATCATTCAAAATCTACAGAGCTTTTTTTCAGGTGAACCATTTCGGTTACCAAAGTTGGCACAAATTGTGCCAAATTGTGCAAAATGGCCCAGGTTCCAGAAAAGTCTCAATATCATTTATTTTTTAAGTTTTACAATAAAATCTGATAATTGGCAATAAAAGTTAATTTAGAAGTGTTTTTGGTCATTGTTACAATATAGTAATGTTAGCTATATTCATTTAATTCAGAGGGATTCGTTTTTTACATAACAGTGAATTCACACTGGTATACCGGCAAAATAATCTGTTACCTTATATCACTCTGCGTCACTGAGACCGCAAAACCATATTTCTGCTGCACATAGAAACTCCTGAATAACCTAGACATAACTAACCAAAAACTGTATGAAAGAAACTGTAAAGTAAAAATATAAACAGCGCATTTACCTTATGAATTGTGCTTTGCTAAACAGAATGTAGCGAGCTACGCTACAAGGTAAAAACACTGCGCCATCTCGGTTTGATAATTCCTTTTACACAGGGCTGCACTTACTTGTCTCAGACACAAATAGATAGCTAGCTGCTATGTGTAATTTTGCTGGCTAACTTGCCATTGTTACAATATAGTATGTTAGCTATATTCATTTAATTCAGAGGGATTCGTTTTTTACATAACAGTGAATTCGCACTGGTATACCGGCAAAATAATCTGTTACCTTATATCACTCTGCGTCACTGAGACCGCAAAACCATATTTCTGCTGCACGGAGAAACTCCTGAATAACCTAGACATAACTAACCAAAAACTGTATGAAAGAAACTGTAAAGTAAAAATATAAACAGCACATTTACCTTATGAATTGTGCTTTGCTAAACAGAATGTAGCGAGCTACGCTACAAGGTAAAAACACTGCCCCATCTCGGTTTGATAATTCCTTACACAGGGCTGCACTTACTTGTCTCAGACACAAATAGATAGCTAGCTGCTGTGTGTAATTTTGCTGGCTAGCTTGCCATTGTTACAATATAGTATGTTAGCTATATTCATTTAATTCAGAGGGATTCGTTTTTTACATAACAGTGAATTCGCACTGGTATACCGGCAAAATAATCTGTTACCTTATATCACTCTGCGTCACTGAGACCGCAAAACCATATTTCTGCTGCACGGAGAAACTCCTGAATAACCTAGACATAACTAACCAAAAACTGTATGAAAGAGACTGTAAAGTAAAAATATAAACAGCGCAGTTACCTTATGAATTGTGCTTTGCTAAACGGAATGTAGCGAGCTACGCTACAAGGTAAAAACACTGCGCCATTTTGGTTCGATAATTACGCACGGGTGACACTTCCTTATACGCAGAGCTGTTATCTCCTTGTTTAACGACGGCAATGTGTTGAAGGAGGGCTCTTTTGAAAGATAAGAGTCTTGGCTATTGGCTGGAATATTTGACAGACAGTTTTAAAACCCAATGGAAAGCAAATAATACTCGGAGTGGAGGCAGGTCGAAGACAGTTTTTCCCACTTCAGATAGGCCTATTGTGCTATCAGTCAAAGAAATACACCCAATTGACGACGGTTTTGCATAATTCTCTGCAAACAAGTTCAAAACCACTCTGGCTAACATATACTAAGCCAGGGGATTGGTACTCCAGAAACTGGCTGAGTTTCACAACGCCAAAGTGAACACAGCCGAACGAGTCGTAATCAAGTGCAAAAAAGCACAAGTCGGTTTAAAATTGGAAAAAAATCATGTACAGCGTTATGAAAGTTTTAAAGTATTTTTTCTTGAAGCCTAAAGGTATAATGATTTTTTAAACCAAAGTTTTGTTAAATACAATTAAGCAGAACAGTTTACCAGCACATTGTTTATGGTGTGGCATCAAGCTGCAATACATGTTTGAGAATTAGGTCAGAGTTTCCAACGTTATTTACAAAGTTTTATCTCAACGTTTTGGGCTTAAAAACCACTTTCCCAGAAGGAATGGATATATCATAAGGATATTTAATCAAAATATTGAGGTGAGCAGTTTATTATATATTATTAAATTAATGAAATGTATAATTTAATAATTTCCGTCACGCCCGCGTTACCGCTAGGGGGCGTTTGGCATTAAGAGGTTAAATTAATAAAATTGAACACTAAAAATTAGTTTTACTAACGTTAAATAGGATAAGAAACTTAGTCATCGGATACTTACCCAACTGTGCGCTTCTGTCAAGAGTGATGAGAGACTGTTTCACGTGCGGTTTATTCCATTTCAGTTATTCTTGCGATCGGTGGCTCAGAATGACACTAACTGTCATTTATGTTTTTACCTCATGACCAAGTGTGACTGAAGTTGTGCTGCTACAGGATGAGTGTGTGAACACCTTTAGCAGGAGCGCGCATATGCAGTCCTTTGTAAATTTGAATCAATATTTCTCAAAAGAAGAAAATAACTGGTGGCTGTTTGCAGGCTAAACACTCTTATTTTCTTAAATAAATAAATTCAATAGCTAGGGTAGGCTACATAACTGTAAGATCACTTGGCTGCTGATTGATGGAAAGATGCTTCAAACATAGAAAAGCACATATACATGTTTAACCAGAAATTGTTTTATTTTTAACTGTTGCCAGTTTTCACACCATGCCGAGCAATAACCAGAATCGGCCCGATTCACGTTTGCCAGTTCTGGGCCAAACACCCCAAACCAGAATCGGCCCGAGTGTGGCTAGCCACAGCCTGGCCGCAGCTTATCAGACGACGCACGCTGCCGAATGTCGGCCGGAATCGGCCCAGATAACTGTCGCCGTAGCCGACACTCAGCCGACAGTGCCGACACTCAGCCGGAATCGGCCCGAGTCATCCTGCTACCTGGGTACTTAAGCCTATCCGACGGTAGATTGATAACGCAGGTCTGCTTGCACTCTGAACTAGGAATGCAAAACACGCTATTTATTCACTCAGGTGAATCTATTTGCGATTAGCAACACAAAACACTAGCAATTTACTAGACCTAGAAACACAAAGCAAGTAAACAAGTGGTCGGTAATGCTGCAATTTACATTAACTAAACCGTGACTACACTACAAACAGTTCAATCAGCTAACGCACAGCTGAACCAAATGAAAAAGACGATACTTAAGCCTATCCGACGGTAGATTGATAACGCAGGTCTGCTTGCACTCTGAACTAGGAATGCAAAACACGCTATTTATTCACTCAGGTGAATCTATTTGCGATTAGCAACACAAAACACTAGCAATTTACTAGACCTAGAAACACAAAGCAAGTAAACAAGTGGTCGGTAATGCTGCAATTTACATTAACTAAACCGTGACTACACTACAAACAGTTCAATCAGCTAACGCACAGCTGAACCAAATGAAAAAGACCATACTTAAGCCTATCCGACGGTAGATTGATAACGCAGGTCTGCTTGCACTCTGAACTAGGAATGCAAAACACGCTATTTATTCACTCAGGTGAATCTATTTGCGATTAGCAACACAAAACACTAGCAATTTACTAGACCTAGAAACACAAAGCAAGTAAACAAGTGGTCGGTAATGCTGCAATTTACATTAACTAAACCGTGACTACACTACAAACAGTTCAATCAGCTAACGCACAGCTGAACCAAATGAAAAAGACGATACTTAAGCCTATCCGACGGTAGATTGATAACGCAGGTCTGCTTGCACTCTGAACTAGGAATGCAAAACACGCTATTTATTCACTCAGGTGAATCTATTTGCGATTAGCAACACAAAACACTAGCAATTTACTAGACCTAGAAACACAAAGCAAGTAAACAAGCCCATACGAAAAAATACTATAGTATATTGTAGTACGTACTATAGTATTCTGTAGTTTACTATAGAATACTATAGTAATTATACTTCAGATGGAGTAAATACGATAGTATACTATAGTAATTATACTTCAGATGGAGTAAATACTCTAGTATACTATAGTAATAATACTTCAGATACAGTGACTACTATAGTATACTATAGTAATTATACTTCAGTACAGTATATACTATAGTATACTATAGTAATTATACTTCAGATACAGTGAATACTAGAGTGTAGTACAGTAATTATACTTCAGATACAGTATATACTATAATATACTATAGTAATTATACTTAAGATGTAGTATACTATAGTAATTATACTTCAGATGTAGTATACTATAGTAATTATACTTCAGATGCAGTATATTATAGTATAATAAAGTAATTATACTTCAGATACAGTATATTATAGTATACAGTCATTATTTTGGATTGATACTCCAAAACAAGAGATTGTTCAAAACATTGAGTTTATTTGTTGTACATTCAACGTTAGATTAAAATATAAATGTCTTAAACAACAACAAAATATTTTCAACACTCCCGCAACATTTATACACTGATATCAATAGCAATATATTGATTTATACATTGATAAATAATTGACTATACAAGCCATATCACTTTAAAATAAAGTACAATTTATATCAATAAATCAAAATCTGACATTTTTATGCCAAGCATAAAAATGCAAGGAATTTGTTCAGGCATTAACAAAATACATGCAAAATATAATAATACAAGCAACTCGTATAACATGAATTTGGGATAAAGAAAATCACACAAAATGTGTTTAAATGAAAACCTAAGTCAGTGCAGACTAAAATGCTCAAGCAAGAATGTTCCCCATTGTGCTTTGTAACGGTGAGTTTCCCACCCGTAACACTACCAATAACCCCTAGAACCCACCAGACGCGCAAGCACAAGCGCACTGCTGTGCTTCACTTCCGCTCCCATGTTAACGAATTGCCGCGGTTCTCACCGGCCACGCACGCACGGCTCGCGGGGGTGGAGCTGATTTTTCCGCTCCGGGCGGAATTTTCTAGCTATCCGCATGCGCAATCTCATAGAAGTACATTGAATATGTTCAATATCTGCATTATATCACCACATTTTAATGTTTTTCAACCTACTAATAGTTTTACAATTGTTATAAATTATTTTAATACATATTATATTTTAATATAGGCCCTAATGAAAATGGGAACAGAGACAATCACCATTGTCCATTGTGGGATGAATGAAGTTAAATCAAGTCATACATTTTGCATATAACCAGTTATTCTCGTTTTATAATGCTTTTTCTTTATTATAGTATACATATATATATATATATATATATGTTCAATGAATTAACCCTATGCTTACTTCTGTTTTTATAATGCTGATATCACTGTATCGATTTAAGGTACTACATAATCAAAATAGCTGCTAATTCTGCTAAAATTAAATGTTTAGAACATGTTGATTACTGTCTTAAATAAATAAATAGTAGTGGGTTCAGTTCTGCTCAAATCTGCGCTTGCGCGTCTGGTGGGTTCCAGGCGTTAGTCTCCGCGAGCGCATAGTTTGAACGCCCAGCATCAGCGCGCTGCCAATCTGACAGTTGAAGTCAAGAAGTTCGTTGGCCGGATTGATAACGACGCTAAGGTAAGTACGTTAACGTTATGTTTAACGTTAGGTGTAATGTCGTTAGCTAATGTTAACGTTATTTCTGAGATAATGTAACATTTAGTTAATAATAAGTTGAAAATGTTGCTACGCTAACGTGTTAGCTAGCTAGCTATCGTTAGCTAGCTAGCTAACGTTACTAGCTCAACGTTGCTGCCCATGTATTAATTGTTCTGAAATTACTGTCCCCGTTACTGGCCTAGCTAAGTTAACGTTAGTCTAGCCTTTAAACTTTAGGTTTAGGGCGCATGATCATGCTGGCTAGCTAATTTAATTTCACCAAAGGAAACGAATGGACAAAAGGGGAAGATGGTGGCATTCACATAATTAGCTAGCTATACTGTCACCAGAATTTCAAATAAATAAATAATACATTTATACACTTTCTACACTTTCACTTTCTATTTTCTACACCATGAGCTAATTTCTTCCCTGAGAGAGGAAAATGCAAGAAAGACAAATGAGCAACTCAGTTTGAAGCTGGAAGTTTTTAAAAGTAAGTATCTATAAAGTTGGCTTGCTGAAAGTTAAACCTGGTGTATAGTAAGGCAAACGTTCACTAACAATCACAGACGTTTTTCTGTTAGTTTATGTTCACCATGAACATTCGCTAAAGTTAGCTAACAGAGAAGGTAGTGTGTGGCGAATGTAAGCTCCAAAACAGTCTTTTTAAATTGTGACATCTGTGGAATTCTCTGCTTTCTTAATTAATTGAATGGAATGTTCAGTTTATATTATTCAACTACCACTGTTAAAAGTGAACATGCTTCACCGTGGACATTTGCCTTGTTGAACGCATTTCTACTGTGATCTTTATTATTTCTTCTTTGTCATCTTAATTATTTAACATGAATTCATTGTACAGCCTCAATCATTGGCTGTTTTCCAAAATGCATGCTCAGCCTCCCAGACTAAAAAACAAAAACAAAAAAAGAAAAATCTAAAAAGTATTAAGATAGTTGAAGAAAAGGAAATGATAGTTAAAAGCAACATGCCACTTATTTTGCCTAATTTCACCTATCCTAGTCCTTTTTAGATCAGTGCTGATGATGAAGAGGACACAGGGAGAGGAAGTTATTTAGAATGGGGCCCTGGAGTTTGGCATCGGGGAGGATGGGAGCCTGTATTTTGAAAAATATCTTATATCTTCAACCATATCTAAATAAGGTTTCCACAGGTTTATCAATATTCTAAGTATTTGTTTTTTAAAGAAAAACATTTTCCCCATATATTTTACAGTGCTACCAGAAATTGTGAGAAAACTGGAGGGGTTTGTACATTCCCCTCACTCCTCCTCTCGCTCCTCTCCATCTGATCCCTCTCCGCCCTCTCCGACTCACTCTCAAGCAAGAAAGGACAGCTCTGTGCCCATCCCTGCTGAGGGTCAGGGGACCACAGGTCCACATGGTGTAAGTATTCAACTAAACTTTACAATAGAGCAATTCCATGGTAAAGTGGTCCTACCTAATATTGACAAATAAAGTTTCTCATATTTTAAAGCTATTTCACACATAAATGTATATTTTGATATTCTGATGACCAGAGTGGGGTATGTTGTACCAGCACTGTAAACAATATTTTAAGTTTACTGAGACAGTCAACATACAAAATAAAAATAATTTAACCATATTGGGTTGTTGTGAAAATGTGTCCGTTCATATCATTCTATCAAAATAAACTGTGATTGGACTGTCTTTGTCTGTTTGGCACTAATAGGTGATACTTATGGTTCTTGTATTTTTCTTGTATTTTCAGTTATGCACAAAAATTTATCAATGACCTGCTCCACGGCCTGTACACACGGGAGTACATGGCAGAACATTCACTGACTGGGGCCAAGTCATCAGTGGGAAAGGACCAGCCCAAACCACCTATCCCACGGAAGGAACTGGAACTCATCACAAGTAGGTTATGTAAAAAACACATTCAAATCTGAGTTGATGCATTGATATTCAGTGTTTCCCCTATGGGGGGGTGCTGTTTTGGGGAGTTTTGGGTGCTGTTTTACCCACTAATGTATGGTAGGGGAAACACTGGATATATGGTACACCATCACCTCGATTACTTGCGTCTGTTGGGGTCCATCAAAAATGTGCGAGTTAACGAGGTGAGTGACTCATGGAAAATAAATGAATTACCGCAAATTAAAGGCTGAGCAATAAAAACATCATTCAAAACTCAATTTTAAAGAAGTATGGAATGCAGCACATGCTGTGTTTTGTGAAAGTAACAAAAATTAAATGATAAAAACAGAGTTGATAAATGATGAAAAGAGAGTTGATTAATGATAAAAACAGAGTTGATAAATGATGAAAAGAGAGTTGATAAAAGTACCATTGATTTAATAAATGTGTTAATGGTTTGATTAAAACACACTTGATTTGATAAAACTGGCTTGATTATTATTGTTCATCACAGCTTGTTTGCCATTTATCGTTTAACATGTGCACTTGCTGTGATGACCGATAATAATCAAGCCAGTTTTATCAAATCAAGTGTGTTTTAATTCGAATTAAAATATCTTTTTTTTTTATCATTTAATTTTGTTACTTTCACCCTTCATAGTGTTTCATTGCAAATTATGTATTTTAAACCAAATTGACAGAATTAATGGCACATTGTTAAATTTTTCTCTCAACCCGACTTGATCTACTGCGTCAAATAAAAGTCCTCTCATTTTGTCTTGTTGTTTTTCTGTCTTTCTTTCTTAGAAGCTGCCAAGGAACCTGACGGATGGGAACATCAGAGCACTAATTCAGCAGAAATTAAATAACGCCAGCAAAATAAAAAACTAATTAAAGCTAATTAAATTTTTATTTCACTTGTAAAATTTAAAATAAACAATTTATTAGAAAAATAAATGCATTCCTATGTTTTTCTTAATTATTACAACAAATATGTAAATGTTATTTTAATTGATATTTTTAGTTTGCACTTAAAATGCTTACTATTGTAAAAACTGTAGTAAACAATGTATAGTAAATATATAGTAAATACTATAGTAAACAGTCCAACATATTGTACTGTGGTATACTATAGTAATAACAGAGTAAAAACTATAGTAAACAATTACTATAGAAAATAGTGGAAAATATAAATACTATAGTAAATACTATAGTAAACATTCCAACATATACTGTAGTATACTACAGTAATAACAGAGTAAAAACTAATGAACTATATAAAACATTCCAACATATTGTACTATAGTATGCTATAGTGTTTCTGCAAAATACTATAGTATTACCGGTAATACTATAGTATCGTAATACTATAGTGTTTTTGCGGAATACTATAGTATCAGTATACTATAGTATTACCGGTAATACTATAGTATACTATAGTATTACGATACTATAGTATATACTATAGTATACAATACTATAGTATATACTATAGTATCGTAATACTATAGTATACTATAGTATTACCGGTAATACTATAGTATCGTAATACTATAGTATACTATAGTATTCTGATACTATAGTATTCCGCAAAAACACTATAGTATACTATAGTATAGTAATACTATAGTTTTTACTATAGTATTTTACTATAGTATACTATAGTATTTTTTCATATGGGAGTGGTCGGTAATGCTGCAATTTACATTAACTAAACCGTGACTACACTACAAACAGTTCAATCAGCTAACGCACAGCTGAACCAAATGAAAAAGACGATACTTAAGCCTATCCGACGGTAGATTGATAACGCAGGTCTGCTTGCACTCTGAACTAGGAATGCAAAACACGCTATTTATTCACTCAGGTGAATCTATTTGCGATTAGCAACACAAAACACTAGCAATTTACTAGACCTAGAAACACAAAGCAAGTAAACAAGTGGTCGGTAATGCTGCAATTTACATTAACTAAACCGTGACTACAGTACAAACAGTTCAATCAGCTAACGCACAGCTGAACCAAATGAAAAAGACGATACTTAAGCCTATCCGACGGTAGATTGATAACGCAGGTCTGCTTGCACTCTGAACTAGGAATGCAAAACACGCTATTTATTCACTCAGGTGAATCTATTTGCGATTAGCAACACAAAACACTAGCAATTTACTAGACCTAGAAACACAAAGCAAGTAAACAAGTGGTCGGTAATGCTGCAATTTACATTAACTAAACCGTGACTACACTACAAACAGTTCAATCAGCTAACGCACAGCTGAACCAAATGAAAAAGACAATACTTAAGCCTATCCGACGGTAGATTGATAACGCAGGTCTGCTTGCACTCTGAACTAGGAATGCAAAACACGCTATTTATTCACTCAGGTGAATCTATTTGCGATTAGCAACACAAAACACTAGCAATTTACTAGACCTAGAAACACAAAGCAAGTAAACAAGTGGTCGGTAATGCTGCAATTTACATTAACTAAACCGTGACTACAGTACAAACAGTTCAATCAGCTAACGCACAGCTGAACCAAATGAAAAAGACGATACTTAAGCCTATCCGACGGTAGATTGATAACGCAGGTCTGCTTGCACTCTGAACTAGGAATGCAAAACACGCTATTTATTCACTCAGGTGAATCTATTTGCGATTAGCAACACAAAACACTAGCAATTTACTAGACCTAGAAACACAAAGCAAGTAAACAAGTGGTCGATAATGCTGCAATTTACATTAACTAAACCGTGACTACACTACAAACAGTTCAATCAGCTAACGCACAGCTGAACCAAATGAAAAAGACCATACTTAAGCCTATCCGACGGTAGATTGATAACGCAGGTCTGCTTGCACTCTGACATAGGAGGGATGAGCCGGACCGGAGGAGGGCTGAGCTGGACTTGTGGAGGGTTGCTTGTGAACACAGGAGGGCTGAGCTGTACCTGAGGAAAGCTGCTTGTGAGTGACACAGAAGGGTTTAGCTGGACCTGAGGAGGGTTGCTTGTGAGTGACACAATAGAGCTGAGCTGGACCAGCGGAGGGCTGAGCTGGACTTGAAGAGTGCTGCTTGTGAGTGACACGGGAGGGCTGAGCTGGACCTGAGGAGTGCTGCTTTTGAGTGGCACGAGAGGGCTGCGCTCGACTTCAGTAGGGCTTCTTTTGAGTGACACAGGAGGGCTGAGCTGGACTTGAGGAGGGCTGAGCTGGGCTTGAGGAGGGCTGCTTGTGAGTGACACAGGAGGGATGAGCTGGACCGGAGGAGGGCTGAGCTGGACTTGTGGAGGGCTGCTTGTGAACACAGGATGGCTGAGCTGTACCTGAGGAAAGCTGCTTGTGAGTGACACAGGAGGGTTGAGCTGGACCTGAGGAGGGTTGCTTGTGAGTGACACAATAGAGCTGAGCTGGACCAGCGGAGGGCTGAGCTGGAGTTGAGGAGTGCAGCTTGTGAGTGGCACGAGAAGGCTGCGCTCGAATTGAGTAGGGATTCTTTTGAGTGACACAGGAGGGCTGAGTTGGACCAGAGGACTGCTGCTTGTGAGTGGTACGAGAGGGCCGAGCAGGACTTGAGGAGGGCTGAGTTGGACTTGAGGAGTGCTGATGGTGAGTGACACAGGAGGGCTGAGCTTGACCTGAGGAAAGCTGCTTGTTAGTGACACAGGAGGGCTGAGCTGGACCAGAGGAGTTCTGCTTGTGAGTGAAACAGGAGGGCTGAGCTGGACTTGAGGAGTGCTGCTTATGAGTGGCACAAGATGCCTGTGCTGGACTTGAGGAGGGCTGAGCTGGACTTGAGGAGGGCTGCTTTGTGAGTGACACAGGAGGGCTGAGCTGGACCAGCGGAGGGCTGAGCTGGACTTGAAGAGTGCTGCTTTGTGAGTGACACGAGAGGGCTGAACAGGACATGAGGAGGGCTGAGTTGGACTTGAGGAGTGCTGCTTCTGAGTGACACAGGAGGACTGAGCTTGACCTGAGGAAAGCTGCTTGTTAGTGACACAGGAGGGCTGAGCTGGACCAGAGGAGGGCTATGAGAGACTTGTGGAGGGCTGCTTTTGAAGACAGGATGGCTGAGGTGTACCTGAGGAAAGCTGCTTGTGAGTCACACAGGAGGGTTGAGCTGGACCAGAGGAGGGCTGAGCTGGACTTGAGGAGGGCTGAGCTGGACTTGAGGAGGGCTGCTTGTGAGTGACACAATAGAGCTGAGCTGGACCAGCGGAGGGCTGAGCTGGACTTGAAGAGTGCTGCTTGTGAGTGACACGGGAGGGCTGAGCTGGACCAGAGGAGGGCTGAGCTGGACTTGAGGGTGACACAGGAGGGCTGAGCTGGACCAGAGGAGTGCTGCTTGTGAGTGACACGGGAGGGCTGAGCTGGACTAGGGGAGGGCTGAGCTGGACTAGGGGAGGGCTGAGCTGGACTTGAGGAGTGCTGCTTGTGAGTGGCACGAGAGGGCTGAGCTGGACCTGAGGAGTGCTGCTTTTGAGTGGCACGAGAGGGCTGCGCTCGACTTGAGTAGGGCTTCTTTTGAGTGACACAGGAGGGCTGAGCTGGACTTGAGGAGGGCTGAGCTGGACTTCAGGAGGGCTGCTTGTGAGTGACACAGGAGGAATGAGCTGGACCGGAGGAAGGCTGAGCTGGACTTGCGGAGGGCTGCTTGTGAACACAGGAGGGCTGAGCTGTACCTGAGGAAAGCTGCTTGTGAGTGACACAGGAGGGTTGAGCTGGACCAGAGGAGGGCTGAGCTGGACTTGAGGAGGGTTGCTTGTGTGTGACACAGGAGGGATGAGCTGGAGCGGAGGAGGGCTGAGCCAGACTTGTGGAGTGCTGCTTGTGAGTGGCAGGAGAGGGCTGAGCTGGACCTGAGGAGTGCTGCTTTTGAGTGGCACGAGATCCCTGAGCTGGACCAGAGGAGGGCTGAGCTGGACTTGAGGACTGCTGCTTGTGAGTGGCACGAGAGGGCTGAGCAGGACTTGAGGAGGGCTGAGCTGGACTTGAGGACTGCTGCTGGTGAGTGACACAGGAGGGCTGAGCTTGACCTGAGGAAAGCTGCTTGTGAGTGAAACAGGAGGGCTGAGCTGGACTTGAGGAGTGCTGCATATGAGTGGCACAAAATGCCTGAGCTGGACTTGAGGAGGGCTGAGCTGGACTTCAGGAGGGCTGCTTGTGAGTGACACAGGAGGGCTGAGCTGGACCAGAGGAGGGCTATGATGGACTTGTGGAGGGATGCTTGTGAACACAGGAGGGCTGAGCTGTACCTGAGGAAAGCTGCTGGTGAGTGACACAGGAGGACTGACCTTGACCTGAGGAAAGCTGTTTGTTAGTGACACAGGAGGGCTGAGCTGGACCAGAGGAGGGCTATGAGAGACTTGTGGAGGGCTGGTTGTGAACACAGGAGGGCTGAGCTGTACCTGAGGAAAGCTGCTTGTGAGTGACACAGGAGGGTTGAGCTGGACCTGAGGAGGGTTGCTTGTGAGTGACACAATCGAGCTGAGCTGGACCAGCGGAGGTCTGAGCTGGACTTGAGGACTGCTGCTTTGTGAGTGGCACGAGATGCCTGAGCTGGACCAGAGGAGAGCTGAGCTGGACTTGAGGACTGCTGCTTTGTGAGTGGTACGAGAGGGCTGAGCAGCACTTGAGGAGGGCTGAGTTGGACTTGAGGAGTGCTGCTAGTGAGTGACACATGAGGGCTGAGCTTGACCTGAGGAGGGCTGCTTGTGAGTGACACAGGAGGGCTGAGCTGGACCAGAGGAGGGCTGCTTGTGAGTAACACGGGAGGGCTGAGCTGGACCAGAGGAGGGCTGAGCTGGACTTGAGGAGTGCTGCTTGTGAGTGGCACGAGAGGGCTGAGCTGGACCTGAGGTGTGCTGCTTTTGAGTGGCACGAGATGCCTGAGCTGGACCAGAGGAGGGCTGAGCTGGACTTGAGGACTGCTGCTTTTGAGTGGCACGAGATGCCTGAGCTGGACCAGAGGAGGGCTGAGCTGGACTTGAGGACTGCTGCTTGTGAGTGGCACGAGAGGGCTGAGCAGGACTTGAGGAGGGCTGAGTTGGACTTGAGGAGTGCTCCTGGTGAGTGACACAGGAGGGCTGAGCTTGACCTGAGGAAAGCTATTTGTTAGTGACACAGGAGTGCTGAGCTGGACCAGAGGAGGGCTCAGCTGGAGTTGAGGAGTGCATATTGTGAGTGACACGAGAGGGCTGAGCAGGGCTTGAGGAGGGCTGCTGGTGAGTGACACAGGAGGACTGAGCTTGACCTGAGGAAAGCTGCTTTTTAGTGACACAGTAGGGCTGAGCAGGAACAAAGGAGGTCTGAGCTGGAGTTGAGGAGTGCTGCTTGTGAGTGGCACGAGAGGGCTGCGCTCGACTTGAGTAGGGCTTCTTTTGAGTGACACAGGAGGGCTGAGCTGGACAAGAGGAGTTCTGCTTGTGAGTGAAACAGGAGGGCTGAGCTGGACTTGAGGAGTGCTGCTTATGAGTGGCACAAGATGCCTGAGCTGGACTTGAGGAGGGCTGAGCTGGACTTGAGGACGGCTGCTTGTGAGTGACACAGGAGGGCTGAGCTGGACCAGAGAAGGGCAATGATGGACTTGTGGAGGGATGTTTGTGAACACAGGAGGGCTGTGCTGGACCTGAGGAAAGCTGCTTGTGAGTGACACAGGAGGGTTCAGCTGGACCTGAGGAGGGTTGCTTGAGTGACACAAGCTGAGCTGGACCAGCGGAGGGCTGAGCAGGTCTTCTAGAGTGCTGCTTGTGAGTGACACGAGAGGGCTGAGCAGGGCTTGAGGAGGGCTGAGTTGGACTTGAGGAGTGCTGCTGGTGAGTGACACAGGAGGACTGAGCTTGACCTGAGGAAAGCTGCTTGTTAGTGACACAGGAGGGTTGAGCTGGACCAGAGGAGGGCTATGAGAGACTTGTGGAGGGCAGCTCGTGAACACAGGAGGGCTGAGCTGTACCTGAGGAAAGCTGCTTGTGAGTGACACAGGAGGGTTGAGCTGGACCAGAGGAGGGCTGAGCTGGACTTGAGGGCTGAGCTGGACTTGAGGAGGGCTGCTTGTGAGTGACACAGGGGGGATTAGCTGGACCTGAGGAAAGCTGCTTGTTAGTGACACAGGAGGGCTGAGCTGGACCAGAGGAGGGCTATGAGAGACTTGTGGAGGGCAGCTCGTGAACACAGGAGGGCTGAGCTGTACCTGAGGAAAGCTGCTTGTGAGTGACACAGGAGGGTTGAGCTGGACCAGAGGAAGGCTGAGCTGGACTTGAAGAGGGCTGAGCTGGACTTGAGGAGGGCTGCTTGTGAGTGACACAGGGGGGATTAGCTGGACTTGTGGAGGGCTGCTTGTGAACACAGGTGGGCTGAGCTGTACCTGAGGAAAGCTGCTTTTGAGTGACACAGGAGGGTTGAGCTGACCTGAGGAGGATTGCTTGTGAGTGACACAATAGAGCTGAGCTGGACCAGTGGAGCTCTGAGCTGGACTTGAAGAGTGCTGCTTGTGAGTGACACGGGAGGGCTGAGCTGGACCAGAGGAGGGCTGAGCTGGACTAAAGGAGTGTTGCTTGTGAGTGGCACGAGATGCCTGAGCTGGACTTGAGGACTGCTGCTTTGTGAGTGGTACGAGATGGCTGAGCAGGACTTGAGGAGGGCTGAGTTGGACTTGAGGAGTTCTGCTTGTGAGTGAAACAGGAGGGCTGAGCTGGACTTGAGGAGTGCTGCTTATGAGTGGCACAAGATGCCTGTGCTGGACTTGAGGAGGGCTGAGCTGGACTTGAGGAGGGCTGCTTTGTGAGTGACACAGGAGGGCTGAGCTGGACCAGCGGAGGGCTGAGCTGGACTTGAGGAGTGCTGCTGGTGAGTGACACAGGAGGACTGAGCTTGACCTGAGGAAAGCTGCTTGTTAGTGACACAGGAGGGCTGAGCTGGACCAGAGGAGGGCTATGAGAGACTTGTGGAGGGCTGCTTGTGAAGACAGGATGGCTGAGGTGTACCTGAGGAAAGCTGCTTGTGAGTCACACAGGAGGGTTGAGCTGGACCAGAGGAGGGCTGAGCTGGACTTGAGGAGGGCTGAGCTGGACTTGAGGAGGGCTGAGCTGGACTTGAGGAGGGCTGCTTGTGAGTGACATAGGAGGGATGAGCCGGACCGGAGGAGGGCTGAGCTGGACTTGTGGAGGGCTGCTTGTGAACACAGGAGGGCTGAGCTGTACCTGAGGAAAGCTGCTTGTGAGTGACACAGGAGGGTTTAGCTGGACCTGAGGAGGGTTGCTTGTGAGTGACACAATAGAGCTGAGCTGGACCAGCGGAGGGCTGAGCTGGACTTGAGGGTGACACAGGAGGGCTGAGCTGGACCAGAGGAGTGCTGCTTGTGAGTGACACGGGAGGGCTGAGCTGGACTTGAGGGTGACACAGGAGGGCTGAGCTGGACCAGAGGAGTGCTGTTTGTGAGTGACACGGGAGGGCTGAGCTGGACTAGGGGAGGGCTGAGCTGGACTTGAGGAGTGCTGCTTGTGAGTGGCACGAGAGGGCTGAGCTGGACCTGAGGAGTGCTGCTTTTGAGTGGCACGAGAGGGCTGAGCTGGACTTGAGGAGGGCTGAGCTGGACTTCAGGAGGGCTGCTTGTGAGTGACACAGGAGGAATGAGCTGGACCGGAGGAAGGCTGAGCTGGACTTGCGGAGGGCTGCTTGTGAACACAGGAGGGCTGAGCTGTACCTGAGGAAAGCTGCTTGTGAGTGACACAGGAGGGTTGAGCTGGACCAGAGGAGGGCTGAGCTGGACTTGAGGAGGGTTGCTTGTGTGTGACACAGGAGGGATGAGCTGGAGCGGAGAGGGCTGAGCCAGACTTGTGGAGTGCTGCTTGTGAGTGGCAGGAGAGGGCTGAGCTGGACCTGAGGAGTGCTGCTTTTGAGTGGCACGAGATCCCTGAGCTGGACCAGAGGAGGGCTGAGCTGGACTTGAGGACTGCTGCTTTTGAGTGGCACGAGATGCCTGAGCTGGACCAGAGGAGGGCTGAGCTGGACTTGAGGACTGCTGCTTGTGAGTGGCACGAGAGGGCTGAGCAGGACTTGAGGAGGGCTGAGTTGGACTTGAGGAGTGCTCCTGGTGAGTGACACAGGAGGGCTGAGCTTGACCTGAGGAAAGCTATTTGTTAGTGACACAGGAGTGCTGAGCTGGACCAGAGGAGGGCTCAGCTGGAGTTGAGGAGTGCATATTGTGAGTGACACGAGAGGGCTGAGCAGGGCTTGAGGAGGGCTGCTGGTGAGTGACACAGGAGGACTGAGCTTGACCTGAGGAAAGCTGCTTTTTAGTGACACAGGAGGGCTGAGCAGGAACAAAGGAGGTCTGAGCTGGAGTTGAGGAGTGCTGCTTGTGAGTGGCACGAGAGGGCTGCGCTCGACTTGAGTAGGGCTTCTTTTGAGTGACACAGGAGGGCTGAGCTGGACAAGAGGAGTTCTGCTTGTGAGTGAAACAGGAGGGCTGAGCTGGACTTGAGGAGTGCTGCTTATGAGTGGCACAAGATGCCTGAGCTGGACTTGAGGAGGGCTGAGCTGGACTTGAGGACGGCTGCTTGTGAGTGACACAGGAGGGCTGAGCTGGACCAGAGAAGGGCAATGATGGACTTGTGGAGGGATGTTTGTGAACACAGGAGGGCTGTGCTGGACCTGAGGAAAGCTGCTTGTGAGTGACACAGGAGGGTTCAGCTGGACCTGAGGAGGGTTGCTTGAGTGACACAAGCTGAGCTGGACCAGCGGAGGGCTGAGCAGGTCTTCTAGAGTGCTGCTTGTGAGTGACACGAGAGGGCTGAGCAGGGCTTGAGGAGGGCTGAGTTGGACTTGAGGAGTGCTGCTGGTGAGTGACACAGGAGGACTGAGCTTGACCTGAGGAAAGCTGCTTGTTAGTGACACAGGAGGGTTGAGCTGGACCAGAGGAGGGCTATGAGAGACTTGTGGAGGGCAGCTCGTGAACACAGGAGGGCTGAGCTGTACCTGAGGAAAGCTGCTTGTGAGTGACACAGGAGGGTTGAGCTGGACCAGAGGAGGGCTGAGCTGGACTTGAAGAGGGCTGAGCTGGACTTGAGGAGGGCTGCTTGTGAGTGACACAGGGGGGATTAGCTGGACCTGAGGAAAGCTGCTTGTTAGTGACACAGGAGGGCTGAGCTGGACCAGAGGAGGGCTATGAGAGACTTGTGGAGGGCAGCTCGTGAACACAGGAGGGCTGAGCTGTACCTGAGGAAAGCTGCTTGTGAGTGACACAGGAGGGTTGAGCTGGACCAGAGGAAGGCTGAGCTGGACTTGAAGAGGGCTGAGCTGGACTTGAGGAGGGCTGCTTGTGAGTGACACAGGGGGGATTAGCTGGACCGGAGGAGGGTTGAGCTGGACTTGTGGAGGGCTGCTTGTGAACACAGGTGGGCTGAGCTGTACCTGAGGAAAGCTGCTTTTGAGTGACACAGGAGGGTTGAGCTGACCTGAGGAGGATTGCTTGTGAGTGACACAATAGAGCTGAGCTGGACCAGTGGAGCTCTGAGCTGGACTTGAAGAGTGCTGCTTGTGAGTGACACGGGAGGGCTGAGCTGGACCAGAGGAGGGCTGAGCTGGACTAAAGGAGTGTTGCTTGTGAGTGGCACGAGATGCCTGAGCTGGACTTGAGGACTGCTGCTTTGTGAGTGGTACGAGATGGCTGAGCAGGACTTGAGGAGGGCTGAGTTGGACTTGAGGAGTTCTGCTTGTGAGTGAAACAGGAGGGCTGAGCTGGACTTGAGGAGTGCTGCTTATGAGTGGCACAAGATGCCTGTGCTGGACTTGAGGAGGGCTGAGCTGGACTTGAGGAGGGCTGCTTTGTGAGTGACACAGGAGGGCTGAGCTGGACCAGCGGAGGGCTGAGCTGGACTTGAGGAGTGCTGCTGGTGAGTGACACAGGAGGACTGAGCTTGACCTGAGGAAAGCTGCTTGTTAGTGACACAGGAGGGCTGAGCTGGACCAGAGGAGGGCTATGAGAGACTTGTGGAGGGCTGCTTGTGAAGACAGGATGGCTGAGGTGTACCTGAGGAAAGCTGCTTGTGAGTCACACAGGAGGGTTGAGCTGGACCAGAGGAGGGCTGAGCTGGACTTGAGGAGGGCTGAGCTGGACTTGAGGAGGGCTGAGCTGGACTTGAGGAGGGCTGCTTGTGAGTGACATAGGAGGGATGAGCCGGACCGGAGGAGGGCTGAGCTGGACTTGTGGAGGGCTGCTTGTGAACACAGGAGGGCTGAGCTGTACCTGAGGAAAGCTGCTTGTGAGTGACACAGGAGGGTTTAGCTGGACCTGAGGAGGGTTGCTTGTGAGTGACACAATAGAGCTGAGCTGGACCAGCGGAGGGCTGAGCTGGACTTGAGGGTGACACAGGAGGGCTGAGCTGGACCAGAGGAGTGCTGCTTGTGAGTGACACGGGAGGGCTGAGCTGGACTTGAGGGTGACACAGGAGGGCTGAGCTGGACCAGAGGAGTGCTGTTTGTGAGTGACACGGGAGGGCTGAGCTGGACTAGGGGAGGGCTGAGCTGGACTTGAGGAGTGCTGCTTGTGAGTGGCACGAGAGGGCTGAGCTGGACCTGAGGAGTGCTGCTTTTGAGTGGCACGAGAGGGCTGAGCTGGACTTGAGGAGGGCTGAGCTGGACTTCAGGAGGGCTGCTTGTGAGTGACACAGGAGGAATGAGCTGGACCGGAGGAAGGCTGAGCTGGACTTGCGGAGGGCTGCTTGTGAACACAGGAGGGCTGAGCTGTACCTGAGGAAAGCTGCTTGTGAGTGACACAGGAGGGTTGAGCTGGACCAGAGGAGGGCTGAGCTGGACTTGAGGAGGGTTGCTTGTGTGTGACACAGGAGGGATGAGCTGGAGCGGAGAGGGCTGAGCCAGACTTGTGGAGTGCTGCTTGTGAGTGGCAGGAGAGGGCTGAGCTGGACCTGAGGAGTGCTGCTTTTGAGTGGCACGAGATCCCTGAGCTGGACCAGAGGAGGGCTGAGCTGGACTTGAGGACTGCTGCTTGTGAGTGGCACGAGAGGGCTGAGCAGGACTTGAGGAGGGCTGAGTTGGACTTGAGGAGTGCTGCTGGTGAGTGACACAGGAGGGCTGAGCTTGACCTGAGGAAAGCTGCTTGTGAGTGAAACAGGAGGGCTGAGCTGGACTTGAGGAGTGCTGCATATGAGTGGCACAAAATGCCTGAGCTGGACTTGAGGAGGGCTGAGCTGGACTTCAGGAGGGCTGCTTGTGAGTGACACAGGAGGGCTGAGCTGGACCAGAGGAGGGCTATGATGGACTTGTGGAGGGATGCTTGTGAACACAGGAGGGCTGAGCTGTACCTGAGGAAAGCTGCTGGTGAGTGACACAGGAGGACTGAGCTGGACCAGAGGAGGGCTATGATGGACTTGTGGAGGGCTGCTTGTGAACACAGGAGGGCTGAGCTGTACCTGAGGAAAGCTGCTTGTGAGTGACACAGGAGGGTTGAGCTGGACCTGAGGAGGGTTGCTTGTGAGTGACACAATCGAGCTGAGCTGGACCAGCGGAGGTCTGAGCTGGACTTGAAGAGTGCTGCTTGTGAGTGACACGGGAGGGCTGAGCTGGACCAGAGGAGGGCTGAGCTGGACTTGAGGAGTGCTGCTTGTGAGTGGCACGAGATGCCTGAGCTGGACCAGAGGAGGGCTGAGCTGGACTTGAGGACTGCTGCTTTGTGAGTGGTACGAGAGGGCTGAGCAGGACTTGAGGAGGGCTGAGTTGGACTTGAGGAGTGCTGCTAGTGAGTGACACAGGAGGGCTGAGCTTGACCTGAGGAGGGCTGCTTGTGAGTGACACAGGAGGGCTGAGCTGGACCAGAGGAGGGCTGCCTGTGAGTGACACGGGAGGGCTGTGCTGGACCAGAGGAAGGCTGAGCTGGACTTGAGGAGTGCTGCTTGTGAGTGGTACGAGAGGGCTGAGCTGGACCTGAGGTGTGCTGCTTTTGAGTGGCACGAGATGCCTGAGCTGGACCAGAGGAGGGCTGAGCTGGACTTGAGGACTGCTGCTTGTGAGTGGCACGAGAGGGCTGAACAGGACTTGAGGAGGGCTGAGTTGGACTTGAGGAGTGCTCCTGGTGAGCTGAGCTGGACCAGAGGAGGGCTCAGCTGGAGTTGAGGAGTGCATATTGTGAGTGCTGG
Organism: Synaphobranchus kaupii; assembly: GCA_029718625.1. Taxonomy (NCBI): domain Eukaryota; kingdom Metazoa; phylum Chordata; class Actinopteri; order Anguilliformes; family Synaphobranchidae; genus Synaphobranchus; species Synaphobranchus kaupii. The sequence goes on from CM056382.1 coordinate 105,225, forward strand.
ACCAGAGGAGGGCTCAGCTGGAGTTGAGGAGTGCATATTGTGAGTGACACGAGAGGGCTGAGCAGGGCTTGAGGAGGGCTGAGTTGGACTTGAGGAGTGCTGCTGGTGAGTGACACAGGAGGACTGAGCTTGACCTGAGGAAAGCTGCTTTTTAGTGACACAGGAGGGCTGAGCATGAACAGAGGAGGTCTGAGCTGGAGTTGAGGAGTGCTGCTTATGAGTGGCACAAGATGCCTGAGCTGGACTTGAGGAGGGCTGAGCTGGACTTGAGGACGGCTGCTTGTGAGTGACACAGGAGGGCTGAGCTGGACCAGAGAAGGGCAATGATGGACTTGTGGAGGGATGTTTGTGAACACAGGAGGGCTGTGCTGGACCTGAGGAAAGCTGCTTGTGAGTGACACAGGAGGGTTGAGCTGGACCTGAGGAGGGTTGCTTGAGTGACACAATAGAGCTGAGCTGGACCAGCGGAGGGCTGAGCAGGACTTGAAGAGTGCTGCTTGTGAGTGACACGAGAGGGCTGAGCAGGGCTTGAGGAGGGCTGAGTTGGACTTGAGGAGTGCTGCTGGTGAGTGACACAGGAGGACTGAGCTTGACCTGAGGAAAGCTGCTTTTTAGTGACACAGGAGGGCTGAGCATGAACAGAGGAGGTCTGAGCTGGAGTTGAGGAGTGCTGCTTATGAGTGGCACAAGATGCCTGAGCTGGACTTGAGGAGGACTGAGCTTGACCTGAGGAAAGCTGCTTGTTAGTGACACAGGAGGGCTGAGCTGGACCAGAGGAGGGCTATGAGAGACTTGTGGAGGGCTGCTTGTGAACACGAGGGCTGAGCTGTACCTGAGGAAAGCTGCTTGTGAGTGACACAGGAGGGTTGAGCTGGACCAGAGGAGGGCTGAGCTGGACTTGAGGAGGGCTGAGCTGGACTTGAGGAGGGCTTCTTGTGAGTGACACAGGAGGGATGAGCTGGACCGGAGGATGGCTGAGCTGGACTTGTGGAGGGCTGCTTGTGAACACAAGAGGGCTGAGCTGTACCTGAGGAAAGCTGCTTGTGAGTGACAGAGGAGGGTTGAGCTGGACCTGAGGAGGGTTGCTTGTGAGTGACACAATAGAGCTGAGCTGGACCAGCGGAGGGCTGAGCTGGAATTGAAGAGTGCTGCTTGTGAGTGACACGGGAGGGCTGAGCTGGACCAGAGGAGGGCTGAGCTGGACTTGAAGAGTACTGCTTGTGAGTGACACGAGAGGGCTGAGCAGGTCTTGAGGAGGGCTGAGTTGGACTTGAGGAGTGCCGCTGGTGAGTGACACAGGAGGACTGAGCTTGACCTGAGGAAAGCGGTTTGTTAGTGACACAGGAGGGCTGAGCTGGACCAGAGGAGGGCTATGAGAGACTTGTGGAGGGCTGCTTGTGAACACAGGAGGGCTGAGCTGTACCTGAGGAAAGCTGCTTGTGAGTGACACAGGAGGGTTGAGCTGGACCAGAGAAGGGCTGAACTGGACTTGAGGAGGGCTGTTTGTGAGTGACACAGGAGGGATGAGCTGGACCGGAGGAGGGCTGAGCTGGACTTGTGGAGGGCTGCTTGTGAACACAGGAGGGCTGAGCTGTACCTGAGGAAAGCTGCTTGTGAGTGACACAGGACGGTTGAGTTGGACCAGAGGAGGGCTGAGCTGGACTTGAGGAGGGCTGCCTGTGAGTGACACAATAGAGCTGAGCTGGACCAGCGGAGGGCTGAGCTGGACTTGAAGAGTGCTGCTTGTGAGTGACACGGGAGGGCTGAGCTGGACCAGAGGAGGGCTGAGCTGGACATGAGGAGTGCTGCTTTGTGAGTGGTACGAGAGGGCTGAGCAGGACTTGAGGAGGGCTGAGTTGGACTTGAGGAGTGCTGCTGGTGAGTGACACAGGTGGGCTGAGCTTGACCTGAGGAAAGCTGCTTGTGAGTGAAACAGGAGGGCTGAGCTGGACTTGAGGAGGGCTGAGCTGTACCTGAGGAAAGCTGCTTGTGAGTGACACAGGAGGGTTGAGCTGGATCTGAGGAGGGTTGCTTGTGAGTGACACAATAGAGCTGAGCTGGACGAGCGGAGGGCTGAGCTGGGCTTGAAGAGTGCTGCTTGTGAGTGACAAGAGAGGGCTGAGCAGGGCTTGAGGAGGGCTGAGTTGGACTTGAGGAGTGCTGCTGGTGAGTGACACAGGAGGGATGAGCTGGACCAGAGGAGGGCTGAGCTGGACTTGTGGAGGGCTGGATGTGAACACAGGAGGGCTGAGCTGCACCTGAGGAAAGCTGCTTGTGAGTGACAGAGGAGGGTTGAGCTGGACCTGAGGAGGGTTGCTTGTGAGTGACACAATAGAGCTGAGCTGGACCAGCGGAGGGCTGAGCTGGATTTGAAGAGTGCTGCTTGTGAGTGACACGCGAGGGCTGAGCTGGACCAGAGGAGGGCTGAGGTGGACTTGAGGAGTGCATATTGTGAGTGACACGAGAGGGCTGAGCAGGGCTTGAGGAGGGCTGAGTTGGACTTGAGGAGTGCTGCTGGTGAGTGACACAGGAGGACTGAGCTTGACCTGAGGAAAGCTGCTTTTTAGTGACACAGGAGGGCTGAGCATGAACAGAGGAGGTCTGAGCTGGAGTTGAGGAGTGCTGCTTATGAGTGGCACAAGATGCCTGAGCTGGACTTGAGGAGGGCTGAGCTGGACTTGAGGACGGCTGCTTGTGAGTGACACAGGAGGGCTGAGCTGGACCAGAGAAGGGCAATGATGGACTTGTGGAGGGATGTTTGTGAACACAGGAGGGCTGTGCTGGACCTGAGGAAAGCTGCTTGTGAGTGACACAGGAGGGTTGAGCTGGACCTGAGGAGGGTTGCTTGAGTGACACAATAGAGCTGAGCTGGACCAGCGGAGGGCTGAGCAGGACTTGAAGAGTGCTGCTTGTGAGTGACACGAGAGGGCTGAGCAGGGCTTGAGGAGGGCTGAGTTGGACTTGAGGAGTGCTGCTGGTGAGTGACACAGGAGGACTGAGCTTGACCTGAGGAAAGCTGCTTTTTAGTGACACAGGAGGGCTGAGCATGAACAGAGGAGGTCTGAGCTGGAGTTGAGGAGTGCTGCTTATGAGTGGCACAAGATGCCTGAGCTGGACTTGAGGAGGACTGAGCTTGACCTGAGGAAAGCTGCTTGTTAGTGACACAGGAGGGCTGAGCTGGACCAGAGGAGGGCTATGAGAGACTTGTGGAGGGCTGCTTGTGAACACGAGGGCTGAGCTGTACCTGAGGAAAGCTGCTTGTGAGTGACACAGGAGGGTTGAGCTGGACCAGAGGAGGGCTGAGCTGGACTTGAGGAGGGCTGAGCTGGACTTGAGGAGGGCTTCTTGTGAGTGACACAGGAGGGATGAGCTGGACCGGAGGATGGCTGAGCTGGACTTGTGGAGGGCTGCTTGTGAACACAAGAGGGCTGAGCTGTACCTGAGGAAAGCTGCTTGTGAGTGACAGAGGAGGGTTGAGCTGGACCTGAGGAGGGTTGCTTGTGAGTGACACAATAGAGCTGAGCTGGACCAGCGGAGGGCTGAGCTGGAATTGAAGAGTGCTGCTTGTGAGTGACACGGGAGGGCTGAGCTGGACCAGAGGAGGGCTGAGCTGGACTTGAAGAGTACTGCTTGTGAGTGACACGAGAGGGCTGAGCAGGTCTTGAGGAGGGCTGAGTTGGACTTGAGGAGTGCCGCTGGTGAGTGACACAGGAGGACTGAGCTTGACCTGAGGAAAGCGGTTTGTTAGTGACACAGGAGGGCTGAGCTGGACCAGAGGAGGGCTATGAGAGACTTGTGGAGGGCTGCTTGTGAACACAGGAGGGCTGAGCTGTACCTGAGGAAAGCTGCTTGTGAGTGACACAGGAGGGTTGAGCTGGACCAGAGAAGGGCTGAACTGGACTTGAGGAGGGCTGTTTGTGAGTGACACAGGAGGGATGAGCTGGACCGGAGGAGGGCTGAGCTGGACTTGTGGAGGGCTGCTTGTGAACACAGGAGGGCTGAGCTGTACCTGAGGAAAGCTGCTTGTGAGTGACACAGGACGGTTGAGTTGGACCAGAGGAGGGCTGAGCTGGACTTGAGGAGGGCTGCCTGTGAGTGACACAATAGAGCTGAGCTGGACCAGCGGAGGGCTGAGCTGGACTTGAAGAGTGCTGCTTGTGAGTGACACGGGAGGGCTGAGCTGGACCAGAGGAGGGCTGAGCTGGACATGAGGAGTGCTGCTTTGTGAGTGGTACGAGAGGGCTGAGCAGGACTTGAGGAGGGCTGAGTTGGACTTGAGGAGTGCTGCTGGTGAGTGACACAGGTGGGCTGAGCTTGACCTGAGGAAAGCTGCTTGTGAGTGAAACAGGAGGGCTGAGCTGGACTTGAGGAGGGCTGAGCTGTACCTGAGGAAAGCTGCTTGTGAGTGACACAGGAGGGTTGAGCTGGATCTGAGGAGGGTTGCTTGTGAGTGACACAATAGAGCTGAGCTGGACGAGCGGAGGGCTGAGCTGGGCTTGAAGAGTGCTGCTTGTGAGTGACAAGAGAGGGCTGAGCAGGGCTTGAGGAGGGCTGAGTTGGACTTGAGGAGTGCTGCTGGTGAGTGACACAGGAGGGATGAGCTGGACCAGAGGAGGGCTGAGCTGGACTTGTGGAGGGCTGGATGTGAACACAGGAGGGCTGAGCTGCACCTGAGCAAAGCTGCTTGTGAGTGACAGAGGAGGGTTGAGCTGGACCTGAGGAGGGTTGCTTGTGAGTGACACAATAGAGCTGAGCTGGACCAGCGGAGGGCTGAGCTGGATTTGAAGAGTGCTGCTTGTGAGTGACACGCGAGGGCTGAGCTGGACCAGAGGAGGGCTGAGGTGGACTTGAAGAGTGCTGCTTGTGAGTGACACGAGAGGGCTGAGCAGGGCTTGAGGAGGGCTGAGTTGGACTTGAGGAGTGCTGCTGGTGAGTGACACAGGAGGACTGAACTTGACCTGAGGAAAGCTGTTTGTTAGTGACACAGGAGGGCTGAGCTGGACCAGAGGAAGGCTATGAGAGACTTGTGGAGCGCTGCTTGTGAACACAGGAGGGCTGAGCTGTACCTGAGGAAAGCTGCTTGTGAGTGACACAGGAGGGTTGAGCTGGACCAGAGGAGGGCTGAGCTGGACTTGAGGAGGACTGCTTGTGAGTGACACAGGAGGGTTGAGCTGGACCAGAGGAGGGCTGAGCTGGACTTGAAGAGTGCTGCTTGTGAGTGACACGGGAGGGCTGAGCTGGACCAGAGGAGGGCTGAGCTGGACTTGAAGAGTGCTGCTTGTGAGTGACAGGAGAGGGCTGAGCAGGGCTTGAGGAGGGCTGAGCTGGACTTGTGGAGGGCTGCTTGTGAACATAGGAGGGCTGAGCTGGACTTGAGGACTACTGCTTGTGAGTGGCACGAGAGGGCTGAGCAGGTCTTGAGGAGGGCTGAGTTGGACTTGAGGAGTGCTGCTGGTGAGTGACACAGGAGGGCTGAGCTTGACCTGAGGAAAGCTGCTTGTGAGTGAAACAGGAGGGCTGAGCTGGACTTGAGGAGGGCTGAGCTGTACCTGAGGAGGGTTGCTTGTGAGTGACACAATAGAGCTGAGCTGGACCAGTGGAGGGCTGAGCTGGGCTTGAAGAGTGCTGCTTGTGAGTGACAAGAGAGGGCTGAGCAGGGCTTGAGGAGTGCTGCTGGTGAGTGACACAGGAGGGATGAGCTGGACCAGAGGAGGGCTGAGCTGGACTTGTGGAGGGCTGAGCTGGACTTGAGGAGGGCTGCTTGTGAGTGACACAGGAGGGTTGAGCTGGACAAGAGGAGGGCTGAGCTGGACTTGAGGAGGGCTGCTTGTGAGTGACACAGGAGGGATGAGCTGGACCGGAGGATGGCTGAGCTGGACTTGTGGAGGGCTGGTTGTGAACACAGGAGGGCTGAGCTGTACCTAAGGAAAGCTGCTTGTGAGTGACACAGGAGGGTTGAGCTGGACTTGAGGAGGGTTGCTTGTGAGTGACACAATAGGACCAGAGGAGGGCTGAGCTGGACTTCAGGAGGGCTGAGCTGGACTTCAGGAGGGCTGCTTGTGAGTGACACAGGAGGAATGAGCTGGACCGAAGGAAGGCTGAGCTGGACTTGCGGAGGGCTGCTTGTGAACACAGGAGGGCTGAGCTGTACCTGAGGAAAGCTACTTGTGAGTGACACAGGAGGGTTGAGCTGGACCAGAGGAGGGCTGATCTGGACTTGAGGAGGGTTGCTTGTGTGACACAGGAGGGATGAGCTGAAGCGGAGGAGGGCTGAGCCAGACTTGTGGAGTGCTGCTTGTGAACACAGGAGGGTTGAGCTGGACCTGAGGAGGGTTGCTTGTGAGTGACACAGTAGAGCTGAGTTGGATCAGCGGAGGGCTGAGCTGGACTTGAAGAGTGCTGCTTGTGAGTGACACGGGAGGGCTGAGCTGGACCAGAGGAGGGCTGAGCTGGACTTGAGGAGTGCTGCTTGTGAGTGGCAGGAGAGGGCTGAGCTGGACCTGAGGAGTGCTGCTTTTGAGTGGCACGAGATGCCTGAGCTGGACCAGAGGAGGGCTGAGCTGTACCTGAGGAAAGCTGCTTGTGAGTGACACAGGAGGGTTGAGCTGGACAAGAGGAGGGCTGAGCTGGACTTGAGGAGGGCTGCTTGTGAGTGACACAGGAGGGATGAGCTGGACCGGAGGAGGGCTGAGCTGGACTTGTGGAGGGCTGGTTGTGAACACAGGAGGCTGTACCTGAGGAAAGCTGCTTGTGAGTGACACAGGAGGGTTGAGCTGGACTTGAGGAGGGTTGCTTGTGAGTGACACAATAGGACCAGAGGAGGGCTGAGCTGGACTTGAGGAGGGCTGAGCTGGACTTCAGGAGGGCTGCTTGTGAGTGACACAGGAGGAATGAGCTGGACTCCGGAGCTGGACTTGCGGAGGGCTGCTTGTGAACACAGGAGGGCTGAGCTGTACCTGAGGAAAGCTGCTTGTGAGTGACACGGGAGGGCTGAGTTGGACCAGAGGAGGGCTGAGCTGGACTTGAGGAGTGCTGCTTGTGAGTGGCAGGAGAGGTCTGAGCTGGACCTGAGGAGTGCTCTTTTTGAGTGGCACGAGATGCCTGAGCTGGACCAGAGGAGGGCTGAGCTGTACCTGAGGAAAGCTGCTTGTGAGTGACACAGGAGGGTTGAGCTGGACAAGAGGAGGGCTGAGCTGGACTTGAGGAGGGCTGCTTGTGAGTGACACAGGAGGGATGAGTTGTACCGGAGGAGGGCTGAGCTGGACTTGTGGAGGGCTGGTTGTGAACCAGGAGGGCTGAGCTGTACCTGAGGAAAGCTGCTTGTGAGTGACACAGGAGGGTTGAGCTGGACTTGAGGAGGGTTGCTTGTGAGTGACACAATAGGACCAGAGGAGGGCTGAGCTGGACTTGAGGAGGGCTGAGCTGAACTTCAGGAGGGCTGCTTGTGAGTGACACAGGAGGAATGAGCTGGACCGGAGGAAGGCTGAGCTGGACTTGCGGAGGGCTGCTTGTGAATACAGGAGGGCTGAGCTGTACCTGAGGAAAGCTGCTTGTGAGTGACACAGGAGGGTTGAGCTGGACCAGAGGAGGGCTGAGCTGGACTTGAGGAGGGTTGCTTGTGTGTGACACTGGAGGGATGAGCTGGAGCGGAGGAGGGCTGAGCCAGACTTGTGGAGTGCTGCTTGTGAACACAGGAGGGTTGAGCTGGACCTGAGGAGGGTTGCTTTGTGAGTGACACAATAGAGCTGAGTTGGATCAGCGGAGGGCTGAGCTGGACTTGAAGAGTGCTGCTTGTGAGTGACACGGGAGGGCTGAGTTGGACCAGAGGAGGGCTGAGCTGGACTTGAGGAGTGCTGCTTGTGAGTGGCAGGAGAGGTCTGAGCTGGACCTGAGGAGTGCTGTTTTTGAGTGGCACGAGATGCCTGAGCTGGACCAGAGGAGGGCTGAGCTGTACCTGAGGAAAGCTGCTTGTGAGTGACACAGGAGGGTTGAGCTGGACAAGAGGAGGGCTGAGCTGGACTTGAGGAGGGCTGCTTGTGAGTGACACAGGAGGGATGAGCTGGACCGGAGGAGGGCTGCGCTGGACTTGTGGAGGGCTGGTTGTGAACCAGGAGGGCTGAGCTGTACCTGAGGAAAGCTGCTTGTGAGTGACACAGGAGGGTTGAGCTGGACTTGAGGAGGGTTGCTTGTGAGTGACACAATAGGACCAGAGGAGGGCTGTGCTGGACTTGAGGAGGGCTGAGCTGAACGTCAGGAGGGCTGCTTGTGAGTGACACAGGAGGAATGAGCTGGACCGAAGGAAGGCTGTGCTGGACTTGCGGAGGGCTGCTTGTGAACACAGGAGGGCTGAGCTGTACCTGAGGAAAGCTGCTTGTGAGTGACACAGGAGGGTTGAGCTGGACCAGAGGAGGGCTGAGCTGGACTTGAGGAGGGTTGCTTTGCTTGTGTGTGACACAGGAGGGATGAGCTGGAGCGGAGGAGGGCTGAGCCAGACTTGTGGAGTGCTGCTTGTGCTGCTTGTGAGTGAAACAGGAGGGCTGAGCTGGACTTGAGGAGGGCTGAGCTGTACCTGAGGAAAGCAGGAGAGGACTGAGCTGGACCTGAGGAGTGCTGCTTTTGAGTAGCACGAGATGCCTGAGCTGGACCAGAGGAGGGCTGAGCTGTACCTGAGGAAAGCTGCTTGTGAGTGACACAGGAGGGTTGAGCTGGACAAGAGGAGGGCTGAGCTGGACTTGAGGAGGGCTGCTTGTGAGTGACACAGGAGGGATGAGCTGGACCGGAGGAGGGCTGAGCTGGACTTGTGGAGGGCTGGTTGTGAACACAAGGAGGCTGTACCTGAGGAAAGCTGCTTGTGAGTGACACAGGAGGGTTGAGCTGGACTTGAGAAGGGTTGCTTGTGAGTGACACAATAGGACCAGAGGAGGGCTGAGCTGGACTTGAGGAGGGCTGAGCTGGACTTCAGGAGGGCTGCTTGTGAGTGACACAGGAGGAATGAGCTGTACTCCGGAGCTGGACTTGCGGAGGGCTGCTTGTGAACACAGGAGGGCTGAGCTGTACCTGAGGAAAGCTGCCTGTGAGTGACACAGGAGGGTTGAGCTGGACCAGAGGAGGGCTGAGTTGGACTTGAGGAGTGCTGCTGGTGAGTGACACAGGAGGACTGAGCTTGACCTGAGGAAAGCTGTTTGTTAGTGACACAGGAGGGCTGAGCTGGACCAGAGGAAGGCTATGAGAGACTTGTGGAGGGCTGCTTGTAAACACAGGAGGGCTGCGCTGTACCTGAGGAAAGCTGCTTGTGAGTGACACAGGAGGGTTGAGCTGGACCAGAGGAGGGCTGAGCTGGACTTGTGGAGGGCTGCTTGTGAACACAGGTGGGCTGAGCTGTACCTGAGGAAAGCTGCTTGTGAGTGACACAGGACGGTTGAGTTGGACCAGAGGAGGGCTGAGCTGGACTTGAAGAGTGCTGCTTGTGAGTGACACGGGAGGGCTGATCTGGGCCAGAGGAGGGCTGAGCTGGACATGAGGAGTGCTGCTTGTGAGTGGCACGAGATGCCTGAGCTGGACCAGAGGAGGGCTGAGCTGGACTTGAGGACTACTGCTTGTGAGTGGCACGAGAGGGCTGAGCAGGACTTGAGGAGGGCTGAGCTGGGCTTGAGGAGGGCTGCTTGTGAGTGACACAGGAGGGATGAGCTGGACCGGAGGAGGGCTGAGCTGGACTTGTGGAGGGCTGCTTGTGAACACAGGAGGGCTGAGCTGTACCTGAGGAAAGCTGCTTGTGAGTGACACAGGAGGGTTGAGCTGGACAAGAGGAGGGCTGAGCTGGACTTGAGGAGGGCTGCTTGTGAGTGACACAGGAGGTATGAGCTGGACCGGAGGAGGGCTGAGCTGGACTTGTGGAGGGCTGGTTGTGAACACAGGAGGGCTGAGCTGTACCTGAGGAAAGCTGCTTGTGAGTGACACAGGAGGGTTGAGCTGGACTTGAGGAGGGTTGCTTGTGAGTGACACAATAGGACCAGAGGAGGGCTGAGCTGGACTTGAGGAGGGCTGAGCTGGACTTCAGGAGGGCTGCTTGTGAGTGACACAGGAGGAATGAGCTGGACTCCGGAGCTGGACTTGCGGAGGGCTGCTTGTGAACACAGGAGGGCTGAGCTGTACCTGAGGAAAGCTACTTGTGAGTGACACAGGAGGGTTGAGCTGGACCAGAGGAGGGCTGATCTGGACTTGAGGAGGGTTGCTTGTGTGACACAGGAGGGATGAGCTGAAGCGGAGGAGGGCTGAGCCAGACTTGTGGAGTGCTGCTTGTGAACACAGGAGGGTTGAGCTGGACCTGAGGAGGGTTGCTTGTGAGTGACACAGTAGAGCTGAGTTGGATCAGCGGAGGGCTGAGCTGGACTTGAAGAGTGTTGCTTGTGAGTGACACGGGAGGGCTGAGCTGGACCAGAGGAGGGCTGAGCTGGACTTGAGGAGTGCTGCTTGTGAGTGGCAGGAGAGGGCTGAGCTGGACCTGAGGAGTGCTGCTTTTGAGTGGCACGAGATGCCTGAGCTGGACCAGAGGAGGGCTGAGCTGTACCTGAGGAAAGCTGCTTGTGAGTGACACAGGAGGGTTGAGCTGGACAAGAGGAGGGCTGAGCTGGACTTGAGGAGGGCTGCTTGTGAGTGACACAGGAGGGATGAGCTGGACCGGAGGAGGGCTGAGCTGGACTTGTGGAGGGCTGGTTGTGAACACAGGAGGCTGTACCTGAGGAAAGCTGCTTGTGAGTGACACAGGAGGGTTGAGCTGGACTTGAGGAGGGTTGCTTGTGAGTGACACAATAGGACCAGAGGAGGGCTGAGCTGGACTTGAGGAGGGCTGAGCTGGACTTCAGGAGGGCTGCTTGTGAGTGACACAGGAGGAATGAGCTGGACTCCGGAGCTGGACTTGCGGAGGGCTGCTTGTGAACACAGGAGGGCTGAGCTGTACCTGAGGAAAGCTGCTTGTGAGTGACACGGGAGGGCTGAGTTGGACCAGAGGAGGGCTGAGCTGGACTTGAGGAGTGCTGCTTGTGAGTGGCAGGAGAGGTCTGAGCTGGACCTGATGAGTGCTCTTTTTGAGTGGCACGAGATGCCTGAGCTGGACCAGAGGAGGGCTGAGCTGTACCTGAGGAAAGCTGCTTGTGAGTGACACAGGAGGGTTGAGCTGGACAAGAGGAGGGCTGAGCTGGACTTGAGGAGGGCTGCTTGTGAGTGACACAGGAGGGATGAGTTGTACCGGAGGAGGGCTGAGCTGGACTTGTGGAGGGCTGGTTGTGAACCAGGAGGGCTGAGCTGTACCTGAGGAAAGCTGCTTGTGAGTGACACAGGAGGGTTGAGCTGGACTTGAGGAGGGTTGCTTGTGAGTGACACAATAGGACCAGAGGAGGGCTGAGCTGGACTTGAGGAGGGCTGAGCTGAACTTCAGGAGGGCTGCTTGTGAGTCACACAGGAGGAATGAGCTGGACCGGAGGAAGGCTGAGCTGGACTTGCGGAGGGCTGCTTGTGAATACAGGAGGGCTGAGCTGTACCTGAGGAAAGCTGCTTGTGAGTGACACAGGAGGGTTGAGCTGGACCAGAGGAGGGCTGAGCTGGACTTGAGGAGGGTTGCTTGTGTGTGACACTGGAGGGATGAGCTGGAGCGGAGGAGGGCTGAGCCAGACTTGTGGAGTGCTGCTTGTGAACACAGGAGGGTTGAGCTGGACCTGAGGAGGGTTGCTTTGTGAGTGACACAATAGAGCTGAGTTGGATCAGCGGAGGGCTGAGCTGGACTTGAAGAGTGCTGCTTGTGAGTGACACGGGAGGGCTGAGTTGGACCAGAGGAGGGCTGAGCTGGACTTGAGGAGTGCTGCTTGTGAGTGGCAGGAGAGGTCTGAGCTGGACCTGAGGAGTGCTGTTTTTGAGTGGCACGAGATGCCTGAGCTGGACCAGAGGAGGGCTGAGCTGTACCTGAGGAAAGCTGCTTGTGAGTGACACAGGAGGGTTGAGCTGGACAAGAGGAGGGCTGAGCTGGACTTGAGGAGGGCTGCTTGTGAGTGACACAGGAGGGATGAGCTGGACCGGAGGAGGGCTGAGCTGGACTTGTGGAGGGCTGGTTGTGAACCAGGAGGGCTGAGCTGTACCTGAGGAAAGCTGCTTGTGAGTGACACAGGAGGGTTGAGCTGGACTTGAGGAGGGTTGCTTGTGAGTGACACAATAGGACCAGAGGAGGGCTGTGCTGGACTTGAGGAGGGCTGAGCTGAACGTCAGGAGGGCTGCTTGTGAGTGACACAGGAGGAATGAGCTGGACCGAAGGAAGGCTGTGCTGGACTTGCGGAGGGCTGCTTGTGAACACAGGAGGGCTGAGCTGTACCTGAGGAAAGCTGCTTGTGAGTGACACAGGAGGGTTGAGCTGGACCAGAGGAGGGCTGAGCTGGACTTGAGGAGGGTTGCTTTGCTTGTGTGTGACACAGGAGGGATGAGCTGGAGCGGAGGAGGGCTGAGCCAGACTTGTGGAGTGCTGCTTGTGCTGCTTGTGAGTGAAACAGGAGGGCTGAGCTGGACTTGAGGAGGGCTGAGCTGTACCTGAGGAAAGCAGGAGAGGACTGAGCTGGACCTGAGGAGTGCTGCTTTTGAGTGGCACGAGATGCCTGAGCTGGACCAGAGGAGGGCTGAGCTGTACCTGAGGAAAGCTGCTTGTGAGTGACACAGGAGGGTTGAGCTGGACAAGAGGAGGGCTGAGCTGGACTTGAGGAGGGCTGCTTGTGAGTGACACAGGAGGGATGAGCTGGACCGGAGGAGGGCTGAGCTGGACTTGTGGAGGGCTGGTTGTGAACACAAGGAGGCTGTACCTGAGGAAAGCTGCTTGTGAGTGACACAGGAGGGTTGAGCTGGACTTGAGAAGGGTTGCTTGTGAGTGACACAATAGGACCAGAGGAGGGCTGAGCTGGACTTGAGGAGGGCTGAGCTGGACTTCAGGAGGGCTGCTTGTGAGTGACACAGGAGGAATGAGCTGTACTCCGGAGCTGGACTTGCGGAGGGCTGCTTGTGAACACAGGAGGGCTGAGCTGTACCTGAGGAAAGCTGCTTGTGAGTGACACAGGAGGGTTGAGCTGGACCAGAGGAGGGCTGAGTTGGACTTGAGGAGTGCTGCTGGTGAGTGACACAGGAGGACTGAGCTTGACCTGAGGAAAGCTGTTTGTTAGTGACACAGGAGGGCTGAGCTGGACCAGAGGAAGGCTATGAGAGACTTGTGGAGGGCTGCTTGTAAACACAGGAGGGCTGCGCTGTACCTGAGGAAAGCTGCTTGTGAGTGACACAGGAGGGTTGAGCTGGACCAGAGGAGGGCTGAGCTGGACTTGTGGAGGGCTGCTTGTGAACACAGGTGGGCTGAGCTGTACCTGAGGAAAGCTGCTTGTGAGTGACACAGGACGGTTGAGTTGGACCAGAGGAGGGCTGAGCTGGACTTGAAGAGTGCTGCTTGTGAGTGACACGGGAGGGCTGATCTGGGCCAGAGGAGGGCTGAGCTGGACATGAGGAGTGCTGCTTGTGAGTGGCACGAGATGCCTGAGCTGGACCAGAGGAGGGCTGAGCTGGACTTGAGGACTACTGCTTGTGAGTGGCACGAGAGGGCTGAGCAGGACTTGAGGAGGGCTGAGCTGGGCTTGAGGAGGGCTGCTTGTGAGTGACACAGGAGGGATGAGCTGGACCGGAGGAGGGCTGAGCTGGACTTGTGGAGGGCTGCTTGTGAACACAGGAGGGCTGAGCTGTACCTGAGGAAAGCTGCTTGTGAGTGACACAGGAGGGTTGAGCTGGACAAGAGGAGGGCTGAGCTGGACTTGAGGAGGGCTGCTTGTGAGTGACACAGGAGGTATGAGCTGGACCGGAGGAGGGCTGAGCTGGACTTGTGGAGGGCTGGTTGTGAACACAGGAGGGCTGAGCTGTACCTGAGGAAAGCTGCTTGTGAGTGACACAGGAGGGTTGAGCTGGACTTGAGGAGGGTTGCTTGTGAGTGACACAATAGGACCAGAGGAGGGCTGAGCTGGACTTGAGGAGGGCTGAGCTGGACTTCAGGAGGGCTGCTTGTGAGTGACACAGGAGGAATGAGCTGGACTTGCGGAGGGCTGCTTGTGAACACAGGAGGGCTGAGCTGTACCTGAGGAAAGCTACTTGTGAGTGACACAGGAGGGTTGAGCTGGACCAGAGGAGGGCTGATCTGGACTTGAGGAGGGTTGCTTGTGTGACACAGGAGGGATGAGCTGAAGCGGAGGAGGGCTGAGCCAGACTTGTGGAGTGCTGCTTGTGAACACAGGAGGGTTGAGCTGGACCTGAGGAGGGTTGCTTGTGAGTGACACAGTAGAGCTGAGTTGGATCAGCGGAGGGCTGAGCTGGACTTGAAGAGTGCTGCTTGTGAGTGACACGGGAGGGCTGAGCTGGACCAGAGGAGGGCTGAGCTGGACTTGAGGAGTGCTGCTTGTGAGTGGCACGAGATGCCTGAGCTGGACCAGAGGAGGGCTGAGCTGTACCTGAGGAAAGCTGCTTTTGAGTGGCACGAGATGCCTGAGCTGGACCAGAGGAGGGCTGAGCTGTACCTGAGGAAAGCTGCTTGTGAGTGACACAGGAGGGTTGAGCTGGACAAGAGGAGGGCTGAGCTGGACTTGAGGAGGGCTGCTTGTGAGTGACACAGGAGGGATGAGCTGGACCGGAGGAGGGCTGAGCTGGACTCGTGGAGGGCTGGTTGTGAACACAGGAGGCTGTACCTGAGGAAAGCTGCTTGTGAGTGACACAGGAGGGTTGAGCTGGACTTGAGGAGGGTTGCTTGTGAGTGACACAATAGGACCAGAGGAGGGCTGAGCTGGACTTGAGGAGGGCTGAGCTGGACTTCAGGAGGGCTGCTTGTGAGTGACACAGGAGGAATGAGCTGGACTCCGGAGCTGGACTTGCGGAGTGCTGCTTGTGAACACAGGAGGGCTGAGCTGTACCTGAGGAAAGCTGCTTGTGAGTGACACGGGAGGGCTGAGTTGGACCAGAGGAGGGCTGAGCTGGACTTGAGGAGTGCTGCTTGTGAGTGGCAGGAGAGGTCTGAGCTGGACCTGAGGAGTGCTCTTTTTGAGTGGCACGAGATGCCTGAGCTGGACCAGAGGAGGGCTGAGCTGTACCTGAGGAAAGCTGCTTGTGAGTGACACAGGAGGGTTGAGCTGGACAAGAGGAGGGCTGAGCTGGACTTGAGGAGGGCTGCTTGTGAGTGACACAGGAGGGATGAGTTGTACCGGAGGAGGGCTGAGCTGGACTTGTGGAGGGCTGGTTGTGAACCAGGAGGGCTGAGCTGTACCTGAGGAAAGCTGCTTGTGAGTGACACAGGAGGGTTGAGCTGGACTTGAGGAGGGTTGCTTGTGAGTGACACAATAGGACCAGAGGAGGGCTGAGCTGGACTTGAGGAGGGCTGAGCTGAACTTCAGGAGGGCTGCTTGTGAGTGACACAGGAGGAATGAGCTGGACCGGAGGAAGGCTGAGCTGGACTTGCGGAGGGCTGCTTGTGAATACAGGAGGGCTGAGCTGTACCTGAGGAAAGCTGCTTGTGAGTGACACAGGAGGGTTGAGCTGGACCAGAGGAGGGCTGAGCTGGACTTGAGGAGGGTTGCTTGTGTGTGACACTGGAGGGATGAGCTGGAGCGGAGGAGGGCTGAGCCAGACTTGTGGAGTGCTGCTTGTGAACACAGGAGGGTTGAGCTGGACCTGAGGAGGGTTGCTTTGTGAGTGACACAATAGAGCTGAGTTGGATCAGCGGAGGGTTGAGCTGGACTTGAGGAGGGTTGCTTGTGAGTGACACAATAGGACCAGAGGAGGGCTGTGCTGGACTTGAGGAGGGCTGAGCTGAACGTCAGGAGGGCTGCTTGTGAGTGACACAGGAGGAATGAGCTGGACCGAAGGAAGGCTGTGCTGGACTTGCGGAGGGCTGCTTGTGAACACAGGAGGGCTGAGCTGTACCTGAGGAAAGCTGCTTGTGAGTGACACAGGAGGGTTGAGCTGGACCAGAGGAGGGCTGAGCTGGACTTGAGGAGGGTTGCTTTGCTTGTGTGTGACACAGGAGGGATGAGCTGGAGCGGAGGAGGGCTGAGCCAGACTTGTGGAGTGCTGCTTGTGCTGCTTGTGAGTGAAACAGGAGGGCTGAGCTGGACTTGAGGAGGGCTGAGCTGTACCTGAGGAAAGCAGGAGAGGACTGAGCTGGACCTGAGGAGTGCTGCTTTTGAGTGGCACGAGATGCCTGAGCTGGACCAGAGGAGGGCTGAGCTGTACCTGAGGAAAGCTGCTTGTGAGTGACACAGGAGGGTTGAGCTGGACAAGAGGAGGGCTGAGCTGGACTTGAGGAGGGCTGCTTGTGAGTGACACAGGAGGGATGAGCTGGACCGGAGGAGGGCTGAGCTGGACTTGTGGAGGGCTGGTTGTGAACACAAGGAGGCTGTACCTGAGGAAAGCTGCTTGTGAGTGACACAGGAGGGTTGAGCTGGACTTGAGAAGGGTTGCTTGTGAGTGACACAATAGGACCAGAGGAGGGCTGAGCTGGACTTGAGGAGGGCTGAGCTGGACTTCAGGAGGGCTGCTTGTGAGTGACACAGGAGGAATGAGCTGTACTCCGGAGCTGGACTTGCGGAGGGCTGCTTGTGAACACAGGAGGGCTGAGCTGTACCTGAGGAAAGCTGCTTGTGAGTGACACAGGAGGGTTGAGCTGGACCAGAGGAGGGCTGAGTTGGACTTGAGGAGTGCTGCTGGTGAGTGACACAGGAGGACTGAGCTTGACCTGAGGAAAGCTGTTTGTTAGTGACACAGGAGGGCTGAGCTGGACCAGAGGAAGGCTATGAGAGACTTGTGGAGGGCTGCTTGTAAACACAGGAGGGCTGCGCTGTACCTGAGGAAAGCTGCTTGTGAGTGACACAGGAGGGTTGAGCTGGACCAGAGGAGGGCTGACCTGGACTTGTGGAGGGCTGCTTGTGAACACAGGTGGGCTGAGCTGTACCTGAGGAAAGCTGCTTGTGAGTGACACAGGACGGTTGAGTTGGACCAGAGGAGGGCTGAGCTGGACTTGAAGAGTGCTGCTTGTGAGTGACACGGGAGGGCTGATCTGGGCCAGAGGAGGGCTGAGCTGGACATGAGGAGTGCTGCTTGTGAGTGGCACGAGATGCCTGAGCTGGACCAGAGGAGGGCTGAGCTGGACTTGAGGACTACTGCTTGTGAGTGGCACGAGAGGGCTGAGCAGGACTTGAGGAGGGCTGAGCTGGGCTTGAGGAGGGCTGCTTGTGAGTGACACAGGAGGGATGAGCTGGACCGGAGGAGGGCTGAGCTGGACTTGTGGAGGGCTGCTTGTGAACACAGGAGGGCTGAGCTGTACCTGAGGAAAGCTGCTTGTGAGTGACACAGGAGGGTTGAGCTGGACAAGAGGAGGGCTGAGCTGGACTTGAGGAGGGCTGCTTGTGAGTGACACAGGAGGTATGAGCTGGACCGGAGGAGGGCTGAGCTGGACTTGTGGAGGGCTGGTTGTGAACACAGGAGGGCTGAGCTGTACCTGAGGAAAGCTGCTTGTGAGTGACACAGGAGGGTTGAGCTGGACTTGAGGAGGGTTGCTTGTGAGTGACACAATAGGACCAGAGGAGGGCTGAGCTGGACTTGAGGAGGGCTGAGCTGGACTTCAGGAGGGCTGCTTGTGAGTGACACAGGAGGAATGAGCTGGACTCCGGAGCTGGACTTGCGGAGGGCTGCTTGTGAACACAGGAGGGCTGAGCTGTACCTGAGGAAAGCTGCTTGTGAGTGACACGGGAGGGCTGAGTTGGACCAGAGGAGGGCTGAGCTGGACTTGAGGAGTGCTGCTTGTGAGTGGCAGGAGAGGTCTGAGCTGGACCTGAGGAGTGCTGTTTTTGAGTGGCACGAGATGCCTGAGCTGGACCAGAGGAGGGCTGAGCTGTACCTGAGGAAAGCTGCTTGTGAGTGACACAGGAGGGTTGAGCTGGACAAGAGGAGGGCTGAGCTGGACTTGAGGAGGGCTGCTTGTGAGTGACACAGGAGGGATGAGCTGGACCGGAGGAGGGCTGAGCTGGACTTGTGGAGGGCTGGTTGTGAACCAGGAGGGCTGAGCTGTACCTGAGGAAAGCTGCTTGTGAGTGACACAGGAGGGTTGAGCTGGACCAGAGGAGGGCTGAGCTGGACTTGAGGAGGGTTGCTTGTGTGTGACACTGGAGGGATGAGCTGGAGCGGAGGAGGGCTGAGCCAGACTTGTGGAGTGCTGCTTGTGAACACAGGAGGGTTGAGCTGGACCTGAGGAGGGTTGCTTTGTGAGTGACACAATAGAGCTGAGTTGGATCAGCGGAGGGCTGAGCTTTACTTGAAGAGTGCTGCTTGTGAGTGACACGGGAGGGCTGAGTTGGACCAGAGGAGGGCTGAGCTGGACTTGAGGAGTGCTGCTTGTGAGTGACACGAGAGGGCTGAGCAGGGCTTGAGGAGGGCTGAGTTGGACTTGAGGAGTGCTGCTGGTGAGTGACACAGGAGGACTGAGCTTGACCTGAGGAAAGCTGTTTGTTAGTGACACAGGAGGGCTGAGCTGGACAAGAGGAGGGCTGAGCTGGACTTGAGGAGGGCTGCTTGTGAGTGACACAGGAGGTATGAGCTGGACCGGAGGAGGGCTGAGCTGGACTTGTGGAGGGCTGGTTGTGAACACAGGAGGGCTGAGCTGTACCTGAGGAAAGCTGCTTGTGAGTGACACAGGAGGGTTGAGCTGGACTTGAGGAGGGTTGCTTGTGAGTGACACAATAGGACCAGAGGAGGGCTGAGCTGGACTTGAGGAGGGCTGAGCTGGACTTCAGGAGGGCTGCTTGTGAGTGACACAGGAGGAATGAGCTGGACTCCGGAGCTGGACTTGCGGAGGGCTGCTTGTGAACACAGGAGGGCTGAGCTGTACCTGAGGAAAGCTACTTGTGAGTGACACAGGAGGGTTGAGCTGGACCAGAGGAGGGCTGATCTGGACTTGAGGAGGGTTGCTTGTGTGACACAGGAGGGATGAGCTGAAGCGGAGGAGGGCTGAGCCAGACTTGTGGAGTGCTGCTTGTGAACACAGGAGGGTTGAGCTGGACCTGAGGAGGGTTGCTTGTGAGTGACACAGTAGAGCTGAGTTGGATCAGCGGAGGGCTGAGCTGGACTTGAAGAGTGTTGCTTGTGAGTGACACGGGAGGGCTGAGCTGGACCAGAGGAGGGCTGAGCTGGACTTGAGGAGTGCTGCTTGTGAGTGGCAGGAGAGGGCTGAGCTGGACCTGAGGAGTGCTGCTTTTGAGTGGCACGAGATGCCTGAGCTGGACCAGAGGAGGGCTGAGCTGTACCTGAGGAAAGCTGCTTGTGAGTGACACAGGAGGGTTGAGCTGGACAAGAGGAGGGCTGAGCTGGACTTGAGGAGGGCTGCTTGTGAGTGACACAGGAGGGATGAGCTGGACCGGAGGAGGGCTGAGCTGGACTTGTGGAGGGCTGGTTGTGAACACAGGAGGCTGTACCTGAGGAAAGCTGCTTGTGAGTGACACAGGAGGGTTGAGCTGGACTTGAGGAGGGTTGCTTGTGAGTGACACAATAGGACCAGAGGAGGGCTGAGCTGGACTTGAGGAGGGCTGAGCTGGACTTCAGGAGGGCTGCTTGTGAGTGACACAGGAGGAATGAGCTGGACTCCGGAGCTGGACTTGCGGAGGGCTGCTTGTGAACACAGGAGGGCTGAGCTGTACCTGAGGAAAGCTGCTTGTGAGTGACACGGGAGGGCTGAGTTGGACCAGAGGAGGGCTGAGCTGGACTTGAGGAGTGCTGCTTGTGAGTGGCAGGAGAGGTCTGAGCTGGACCTGATGAGTGCTCTTTTTGAGTGGCACGAGATGCCTGAGCTGGACCAGAGGAGGGCTGAGCTGTACCTGAGGAAAGCTGCTTGTGAGTGACACAGGAGGGTTGAGCTGGACAAGAGGAGGGCTGAGCTGGACTTGAGGAGGGCTGCTTGTGAGTGACACAGGAGGGATGAGTTGTACCGGAGGAGGGCTGAGCTGGACTTGTGGAGGGCTGGTTGTGAACCAGGAGGGCTGAGCTGTACCTGAGGAAAGCTGCTTGTGAGTGACACAGGAGGGTTGAGCTGGACTTGAGGAGGGTTGCTTGTGAGTGACACAATAGGACCAGAGGAGGGCTGAGCTGGACTTGAGGAGGGCTGAGCTGAACTTCAGGAGGGCTGCTTGTGAGTCACACAGGAGGAATGAGCTGGACCGGAGGAAGGCTGAGCTGGACTTGCGGAGGGCTGCTTGTGAATACAGGAGGGCTGAGCTGTACCTGAGGAAAGCTGCTTGTGAGTGACACAGGAGGGTTGAGCTGGACCAGAGGAGGGCTGAGCTGGACTTGAGGAGGGTTGCTTGTGTGTGACACTGGAGGGATGAGCTGGAGCGGAGGAGGGCTGAGCCAGACTTGTGGAGTGCTGCTTGTGAACACAGGAGGGTTGAGCTGGACCTGAGGAGGGTTGCTTTGTGAGTGACACAATAGAGCTGAGTTGGATCAGCGGAGGGCTGAGCTGGACTTGAAGAGTGCTGCTTGTGAGTGACACGGGAGGGCTGAGTTGGACCAGAGGAGGGCTGAGCTGGACTTGAGGAGTGCTGCTTGTGAGTGGCAGGAGAGGTCTGAGCTGGACCTGAGGAGTGCTGTTTTTGAGTGGCACGAGATGCCTGAGCTGGACCAGAGGAGGGCTGAGCTGTACCTGAGGAAAGCTGCTTGTGAGTGACACAGGAGGGTTGAGCTGGACAAGAGGAGGGCTGAGCTGGACTTGAGGAGGGCTGCTTGTGAGTGACACAGGAGGGATGAGCTGGACCGGAGGAGGGCTGAGCTGGACTTGTGGAGGGCTGGTTGTGAACCAGGAGGGCTGAGCTGTACCTGAGGAAAGCTGCTTGTGAGTGACACAGGAGGGTTGAGCTGGACTTGAGGAGGGTTGCTTGTGAGTGACACAATAGGACCAGAGGAGGGCTGTGCTGGACTTGAGGAGGGCTGAGCTGAACGTCAGGAGGGCTGCTTGTGAGTGACACAGGAGGAATGAGCTGGACCGAAGGAAGGCTGTGCTGGACTTGCGGAGGGCTGCTTGTGAACACAGGAGGGCTGAGCTGTACCTGAGGAAAGCTGCTTGTGAGTGACACAGGAGGGTTGAGCTGGACCAGAGGAGGGCTGAGCTGGACTTGAGGAGGGTTGCTTTGCTTGTGTGTGACACAGGAGGGATGAGCTGGAGCGGAGGAGGGCTGAGCCAGACTTGTGGAGTGCTGCTTGTGCTGCTTGTGAGTGAAACAGGAGGGCTGAGCTGGACTTGAGGAGGGCTGAGCTGTACCTGAGGAAAGCAGGAGAGGACTGAGCTGGACCTGAGGAGTGCTGCTTTTGAGTGGCACGAGATGCCTGAGCTGGACCAGAGGAGGGCTGAGCTGTACCTGAGGAAAGCTGCTTGTGAGTGACACAGGAGGGTTGAGCTGGACAAGAGGAGGGCTGAGCTGGACTTGAGGAGGGCTGCTTGTGAGTGACACAGGAGGGATGAGCTGGACCGGAGGAGGGCTGAGCTGGACTTGTGGAGGGCTGGTTGTGAACACAAGGAGGCTGTACCTGAGGAAAGCTGCTTGTGAGTGACACAGGAGGGTTGAGCTGGACTTGAGAAGGGTTGCTTGTGAGTGACACAATAGGACCAGAGGAGGGCTGAGCTGGACTTGAGGAGGGCTGAGCTGGACTTCAGGAGGGCTGCTTGTGAGTGACACAGGAGGAATGAGCTGTACTCCGGAGCTGGACTTGCGGAGGGCTGCTTGTGAACACAGGAGGGCTGAGCTGTACCTGAGGAAAGCTGCTTGTGAGTGACACAGGAGGGTTGAGCTGGACCAGAGGAGGGCTGAGTTGGACTTGAGGAGTGCTGCTGGTGAGTGACACAGGAGGACTGAGCTTGACCTGAGGAAAGCTGTTTGTTAGTGACACAGGAGGGCTGAGCTGGACCAGAGGAAGGCTATGAGAGACTTGTGGAGGGCTGCTTGTAAACACAGGAGGGCTGCGCTGTACCTGAGGAAAGCTGCTTGTGAGTGACACAGGAGGGTTGAGCTGGACCAGAGGAGGGCTGAGCTGGACTTGTGGAGGGCTGCTTGTGAACACAGGTGGGCTGAGCTGTACCTGAGGAAAGCTGCTTGTGAGTGACACAGGACGGTTGAGTTGGACCAGAGGAGGGCTGAGCTGGACTTGAAGAGTGCTGCTTGTGAGTGACACGGGAGGGCTGATCTGGGCCAGAGGAGGGCTGAGCTGGACATGAGGAGTGCTGCTTGTGAGTGGCACGAGATGCCTGAGCTGGACCAGAGGAGGGCTGAGCTGGACTTGAGGACTACTGCTTGTGAGTGGCACGAGAGGGCTGAGCAGGACTTGAGGAGGGCTGAGCTGGGCTTGAGGAGGGCTGCTTGTGAGTGACACAGGAGGGATGAGCTGGACCGGAGGAGGGCTGAGCTGGACTTGTGGAGGGCTGCTTGTGAACACAGGAGGGCTGAGCTGTACCTGAGGAAAGCTGCTTGTGAGTGACACAGGAGGGTTGAGCTGGACAAGAGGAGGGCTGAGCTGGACTTGAGGAGGGCTGCTTGTGAGTGACACAGGAGGTATGAGCTGGACCGGAGGAGGGCTGAGCTGGACTTGTGGAGGGCTGGTTGTGAACACAGGAGGGCTGAGCTGTACCTGAGGAAAGCTGCTTGTGAGTGACACAGGAGGGTTGAGCTGGACTTGAGGAGGGTTGCTTGTGAGTGACACAATAGGACCAGAGGAGGGCTGAGCTGGACTTGAGGAGGGCTGAGCTGGACTTCAGGAGGGCTGCTTGTGAGTGACACAGGAGGAATGAGCTGGACTTGCGGAGGGCTGCTTGTGAACACAGGAGGGCTGAGCTGTACCTGAGGAAAGCTACTTGTGAGTGACACAGGAGGGTTGAGCTGGACCAGAGGAGGGCTGATCTGGACTTGAGGAGGGTTGCTTGTGTGACACAGGAGGGATGAGCTGAAGCGGAGGAGGGCTGAGCCAGACTTGTGGAGTGCTGCTTGTGAACACAGGAGGGTTGAGCTGGACCTGAGGAGGGTTGCTTGTGAGTGACACAGTAGAGCTGAGTTGGATCAGCGGAGGGCTGAGCTGGACTTGAAGAGTGCTGCTTGTGAGTGACACGGGAGGGCTGAGCTGGACCAGAGGAGGGCTGAGCTGGACTTGAGGAGTGCTGCTTGTGAGTGGCACGAGATGCCTGAGCTGGACCAGAGGAGGGCTGAGCTGTACCTGAGGAAAGCTGCTTTTGAGTGGCACGAGATGCCTGAGCTGGACCAGAGGAGGGCTGAGCTGTACCTGAGGAAAGCTGCTTGTGAGTGACACAGGAGGGTTGAGCTGGACAAGAGGAGGGCTGAGCTGGACTTGAGGAGGGCTGCTTGTGAGTGACACAGGAGGGATGAGCTGGACCGGAGGAGGGCTGAGCTGGACTCGTGGAGGGCTGGTTGTGAACACAGGAGGCTGTACCTGAGGAAAGCTGCTTGTGAGTGACACAGGAGGGTTGAGCTGGACTTGAGGAGGGTTGCTTGTGAGTGACACAATAGGACCAGAGGAGGGCTGAGCTGGACTTGAGGAGGGCTGAGCTGGACTTCAGGAGGGCTGCTTGTGAGTGACACAGGAGGAATGAGCTGGACTCCGGAGCTGGACTTGCGGAGTGCTGCTTGTGAACACAGGAGGGCTGAGCTGTACCTGAGGAAAGCTGCTTGTGAGTGACACGGGAGGGCTGAGTTGGACCAGAGGAGGGCTGAGCTGGACTTGAGGAGTGCTGCTTGTGAGTGGCAGGAGAGGTCTGAGCTGGACCTGAGGAGTGCTCTTTTTGAGTGGCACGAGATGCCTGAGCTGGACCAGAGGAGGGCTGAGCTGTACCTGAGGAAAGCTGCTTGTGAGTGACACAGGAGGGTTGAGCTGGACAAGAGGAGGGCTGAGCTGGACTTGAGGAGGGCTGCTTGTGAGTGACACAGGAGGGATGAGTTGTACCGGAGGAGGGCTGAGCTGGACTTGTGGAGGGCTGGTTGTGAACCAGGAGGGCTGAGCTGTACCTGAGGAAAGCTGCTTGTGAGTGACACAGGAGGGTTGAGCTGGACTTGAGGAGGGTTGCTTGTGAGTGACACAATAGGACCAGAGGAGGGCTGAGCTGGACTTGAGGAGGGCTGAGCTGAACTTCAGGAGGGCTGCTTGTGAGTGACACAGGAGGAATGAGCTGGACCGGAGGAAGGCTGAGCTGGACTTGCGGAGGGCTGCTTGTGAATACAGGAGGGCTGAGCTGTACCTGAGGAAAGCTGCTTGTGAGTGACACAGGAGGGTTGAGCTGGACCAGAGGAGGGCTGAGCTGGACTTGAGGAGGGTTGCTTGTGTGTGACACTGGAGGGATGAGCTGGAGCGGAGGAGGGCTGAGCCAGACTTGTGGAGTGCTGCTTGTGAACACAGGAGGGTTGAGCTGGACCTGAGGAGGGTTGCTTTGTGAGTGACACAATAGAGCTGAGTTGGATCAGCGGAGGGTTGAGCTGGACTTGAGGAGGGTTGCTTGTGAGTGACACAATAGGACCAGAGGAGGGCTGTGCTGGACTTGAGGAGGGCTGAGCTGAACGTCAGGAGGGCTGCTTGTGAGTGACACAGGAGGAATGAGCTGGACCGAAGGAAGGCTGTGCTGGACTTGCGGAGGGCTGCTTGTGAACACAGGAGGGCTGAGCTGTACCTGAGGAAAGCTGCTTGTGAGTGACACAGGAGGGTTGAGCTGGACCAGAGGAGGGCTGAGCTGGACTTGAGGAGGGTTGCTTTGCTTGTGTGTGACACAGGAGGGATGAGCTGGAGCGGAGGAGGGCTGAGCCAGACTTGTGGAGTGCTGCTTGTGCTGCTTGTGAGTGAAACAGGAGGGCTGAGCTGGACTTGAGGAGGGCTGAGCTGTACCTGAGGAAAGCAGGAGAGGACTGAGCTGGACCTGAGGAGTGCTGCTTTTGAGTGGCACGAGATGCCTGAGCTGGACCAGAGGAGGGCTGAGCTGTACCTGAGGAAAGCTGCTTGTGAGTGACACAGGAGGGTTGAGCTGGACAAGAGGAGGGCTGAGCTGGACTTGAGGAGGGCTGCTTGTGAGTGACACAGGAGGGATGAGCTGGACCGGAGGAGGGCTGAGCTGGACTTGTGGAGGGCTGGTTGTGAACACAAGGAGGCTGTACCTGAGGAAAGCTGCTTGTGAGTGACACAGGAGGGTTGAGCTGGACTTGAGAAGGGTTGCTTGTGAGTGACACAATAGGACCAGAGGAGGGCTGAGCTGGACTTGAGGAGGGCTGAGCTGGACTTCAGGAGGGCTGCTTGTGAGTGACACAGGAGGAATGAGCTGTACTCCGGAGCTGGACTTGCGGAGGGCTGCTTGTGAACACAGGAGGGCTGAGCTGTACCTGAGGAAAGCTGCTTGTGAGTGACACAGGAGGGTTGAGCTGGACCAGAGGAGGGCTGAGTTGGACTTGAGGAGTGCTGCTGGTGAGTGACACAGGAGGACTGAGCTTGACCTGAGGAAAGCTGTTTGTTAGTGACACAGGAGGGCTGAGCTGGACCAGAGGAAGGCTATGAGAGACTTGTGGAGGGCTGCTTGTAAACACAGGAGGGCTGCGCTGTACCTGAGGAAAGCTGCTTGTGAGTGACACAGGAGGGTTGAGCTGGACCAGAGGAGGGCTGACCTGGACTTGTGGAGGGCTGCTTGTGAACACAGGTGGGCTGAGCTGTACCTGAGGAAAGCTGCTTGTGAGTGACACAGGACGGTTGAGTTGGACCAGAGGAGGGCTGAGCTGGACTTGAAGAGTGCTGCTTGTGAGTGACACGGGAGGGCTGATCTGGGCCAGAGGAGGGCTGAGCTGGACATGAGGAGTGCTGCTTGTGAGTGGCACGAGATGCCTGAGCTGGACCAGAGGAGGGCTGAGCTGGACTTGAGGACTACTGCTTGTGAGTGGCACGAGAGGGCTGAGCAGGACTTGAGGAGGGCTGAGCTGGGCTTGAGGAGGGCTGCTTGTGAGTGACACAGGAGGGATGAGCTGGACCGGAGGAGGGCTGAGCTGGACTTGTGGAGGGCTGCTTGTGAACACAGGAGGGCTGAGCTGTACCTGAGGAAAGCTGCTTGTGAGTGACACAGGAGGGTTGAGCTGGACAAGAGGAGGGCTGAGCTGGACTTGAGGAGGGCTGCTTGTGAGTGACACAGGAGGTATGAGCTGGACCGGAGGAGGGCTGAGCTGGACTTGTGGAGGGCTGGTTGTGAACACAGGAGGGCTGAGCTGTACCTGAGGAAAGCTGCTTGTGAGTGACACAGGAGGGTTGAGCTGGACTTGAGGAGGGTTGCTTGTGAGTGACACAATAGGACCAGAGGAGGGCTGAGCTGGACTTGAGGAGGGCTGAGCTGGACTTCAGGAGGGCTGCTTGTGAGTGACACAGGAGGAATGAGCTGGACTCCGGAGCTGGACTTGCGGAGGGCTGCTTGTGAACACAGGAGGGCTGAGCTGTACCTGAGGAAAGCTGCTTGTGAGTGACACGGGAGGGCTGAGTTGGACCAGAGGAGGGCTGAGCTGGACTTGAGGAGTGCTGCTTGTGAGTGGCAGGAGAGGTCTGAGCTGGACCTGAGGAGTGCTGTTTTTGAGTGGCACGAGATGCCTGAGCTGGACCAGAGGAGGGCTGAGCTGTACCTGAGGAAAGCTGCTTGTGAGTGACACAGGAGGGTTGAGCTGGACAAGAGGAGGGCTGAGCTGGACTTGAGGAGGGCTGCTTGTGAGTGACACAGGAGGGATGAGCTGGACCGGAGGAGGGCTGAGCTGGACTTGTGGAGGGCTGGTTGTGAACCAGGAGGGCTGAGCTGTACCTGAGGAAAGCTGCTTGTGAGTGACACAGGAGGGTTGAGCTGGACCAGAGGAGGGCTGAGCTGGACTTGAGGAGGGTTGCTTGTGTGTGACACTGGAGGGATGAGCTGGAGCGGAGGAGGGCTGAGCCAGACTTGTGGAGTGCTGCTTGTGAACACAGGAGGGTTGAGCTGGACCTGAGGAGGGTTGCTTTGTGAGTGACACAATAGAGCTGAGTTGGATCAGCGGAGGGCTGAGCTTTACTTGAAGAGTGCTGCTTGTGAGTGACACGGGAGGGCTGAGTTGGACCAGAGGAGGGCTGAGCTGGACTTGAGGAGTGCTGCTTGTGAGTGACACGAGAGGGCTGAGCAGGGCTTGAGGAGGGCTGAGTTGGACTTGAGGAGTGCTGCTGGTGAGTGACACAGGAGGACTGAGCTTGACCTGAGGAAAGCTGTTTGTTAGTGACACAGGAGGGCTGAGCTGGACCAGAGGAAGGCTATGAGAGACTTGTGGAGGGCTGCTTGTGAACACAGGTGGGCTGAGCTGTACCTGAGGAAAGCTGCTTGTGAGTGACACAGGACGGTTGAGTTGGACCAGAGGAGGGCTGAGCTGGACTTGAAGAGTGCTGCTTGTGAGTGACACGGGAGGGCTGAGCTGGGCCAGAGGAGGGCTGAGCTGGACATGAGGAGTGCTGCTTGTGGCACGAGATGCCTGAGCTGGACCAGAGGAGGGCTGAGCTGGACTTGAGGACTACTGCTTGTGAGTGGCACGAGAGGGCTGAGCAGGACTTGAGGAGGGCTGAGTTGGACTTGAGGAGTGCTGCTGGTGAGTGACACAGGAGGGCTGAGCTTGACCTGAGGAAAGCTGCTTGTGAGTGAAACAGGAGGGCTGAGCTGGACTTGAGGAGGGCTGAGCTGTACCTGAGGAAAGCTGCTTGTGAGTGACACAGGAGGGTTGAGCTGGATCTGAGGAGGGTTGCTTGTGAGTGACACAATAGAGCTGAGCTGGACCAGCGGAGGGCTGAGCTGGGCTTGAAGAGTGCTGCTTGTGAGTGACAAGAGAGGGCTGAGCAGGGCTTGAGGAGGGCTGAGTTGGACTTGAGGAGTGCTGCTGGTGAGTGACACAGGATGGATGAGCTGGACCAGAGGAGGGCTGAGCTGTACCTGAGGAAAGCTGCTTGTGAGTGACACAGGAGGGTTGAGCTGGACTTGAGGTGAGTTGCTTGTGAGTGACACAATAGAACTGAGTTGGACCAGCAGAGGGCTGAGTTGGACTTGAGGAGGGCTGAGCTGGACTTGAGGAGGGCTTCTTGTGAGTGACACAGGAGGGATGAGCTGGACCGGAGGAGGGCTGAGCTGGACTTGTGGAGGGCTGGTTGTGAACACAGGAGGGCTGAGCTGTACCTGAGGAAAGCTGCTTGTGAGTGACACAGGAGGGTTGAGCTGGACTTGAGGAGGGTTGCTTGTGAGTGACACAATAGGACCAGAGGAGGGCTGAGCTGGACTTGAGGAGGGCTGAGCTGGACTTCAGTTGGGCTGCTTGTGAGTGACACAGGAGGAATGAGCTGGACTGGAGGAAGGCTGAGCTGGACTTGCGGAGGGCTGCTTGTGAACACAGGAGGGCTGAGCTGTACCTGAGGAAAGCTACTTGTGAGTGACACAGGAGGGTTGAGCTGGACCAGAGGAGGGCTGAGCTGGACTTGAGGAGGGTTGCTTGTGTGTGACACTGGAGGGATGAGCTGGAGCGGAGGCGGGCTGAGCCAGACTTGTGGAGTGCTGCTTGTGAACACAGGAAGGTTGAGCTGGACCTGAGGAGGGTTGCTTTGTGAGTGACACAATAGAGCTGAGTTGGATCAGCGGAAGGCTGAGCTGGACTTGAAGAGTGCTGCTTGTGAGTGACACGGGAGGGCTGAGTTGGACCAGAGGAGGCCTGTGCTGGACTTGAGGAGTGCTGCTTGTGAGTGGCAGGAGAGGTCTGAGCTGGACCTGAGGAGTGCTGTTTTTGAGTAGCACGAGATGCCTGAGCTGGACCAGAGGAGGGCTGAGCTGTACCTGAGGATAGCTGCTTGTGAGTGACACAGGAGGGTTGAGCTGGACAAGAGGAGGGCTGAGCTGGACTTGAGGAGGGCTGCTTGTGAGTGACACAGGAGGGATGAGCTGGACCGGAGGAGGGCTGAGCTGGACTTGTGGAGGGCTGGTTGTGAACCAGGAGGGCTGAGCTGTACCTGAGGAAAGCTGCTTGTGAGTGACACAGGAGGGTTGAGCTGGACTTGAGGAGGGTTGCTTGTGAGTGACACAATAGGACCAGAGGAGGGCTGTGCTGGACTTGAGGAGGGCTGAGCTGAACGTCAGGAGGGCTGCTTGTGAGTGACACAGCAGGAATGAGCTGGACCGGAAGAAGGCTGAGCAGGACTTGCGGAGGGCTGCTTGTGAACACAGGAGGGCTGAGCTGTACCTGAGGAAAGCTGCTTGTGAGTGACACAGGAGGGTTGAGCTGGACCAGAGGAGGGCTGAGCTGGACTTGAGGAGGGTTGCTTTGCTTGTGTGTGACACAGGAGGGCTGAGCTTGATCAGAGGAAAGCTGCTTGTGAGTGAAACAGGAGGGCTGAGCTGGACTTGAGGAGTGCTGCTTATGAGTGGCACAAGATGCCTGAGCTGGACTTGAGGAGGGCTGAGCAGGACTTCAGGAGGGCTGCTTGTGAGTGACACAGGAGGGCTGAGCTGGACCAGAGGAGGGCTATGATGGACTTGTGGAGGGATGCTTGTGAACACAGGAGGGCTGAGCTGTACCTGAGGAAAGCTGCTTGTGAGTGACACAGGAGGGTTGAGCTGGACCTGAGGTGAGTTGCTTGTGAGTGACACAATAGAGCTAAGTTGGACCAGCGGAGGGCTGAGGTGGACTTGAGGAGGGCTGAGCTGGACTTGAGGAGTGCTGCTTATGAGTGGCACAAGATGCCTGTGCTGGACTTGAGGAGGGCTGAGCTGGACTTGAGGAGGGCTGCTTTGTGAGTGACACAGGAGGGCTGAGCTGGACCAGCGGAGGGCTGAGCTGGACTTGAGGAGTGCTGCTGGTGAGTGACACAGGAGGGCTGAGCTGTACCTGAGGAAAGCTGCTTGTGAGTGACACAGGAGGAATGAGCTGGACCGGAGGAAGGCTGAGCTGGACTTGCGGAGGGCTGCTTGTGAACACAGGAGGGCTGAGCTGTACCTGAGGAAAGCTGCTTGTGAGTGACACAGGAGGGTTGAGCTGGACAAGAGGAGGGCTGTGCTGGACTTGAGGAGGGATGCTTTGAGTGACACAGGAGGGATGAGCTGGACCGGAGGAGGGCTGAGCTGGACTTGTGGAGGGCTGGTTGTGAACACAGGAGGGCTGAGCTGTACCTGAGGAAAGCTGCTTGTGAGTGACACAGGAGGGTTGAGCTGGACTTGAGGAGGGTTGCTTGTGAGTGACACAATAGGACCAGAGGAGGGCTGAGCTGGACTTGAGGAGGGCTGAGCTGGACTTCAGGAGGGCTGCTTGTGAGTGACACAGGAGGAATGAGCTGGACTCCGGAGCTGGACTTGCGGAGGGCTGCTTGTGAACACAGGAGGGCTGAGCTGTACCTGAGGAAAGCTGCTTGTGAGTGACACGGGAGGGCTGAGTTGGACCAGAGGAGGGCTGAGCTGGACTTGAGGAGTGCTGCTTGTGAGTGGCAGGAGAGGTCTGAGCTGGACCTGAGGAGTGCTGTTTTTGAGTGGCATGAGATGCCTGAGCTGGACCAGAGGAGGGCTGAGCTGTACCTGAGGAAAGCTGCTTGTGAGTGACACAGGAGGGTTGAGCTGGACAAGAGGAGGGCTGAGCTGGACTTGTGGAGGGCTGGTTGTGAACCAGGAGGGCTGAGCTGTACCTGAGGAAAGCTGCTTGTGAGTGACACAGGAGGGTTGAGCTGGACTTGAGGAGGGTTGCTTGTGAGTGACACAATAGGACCAGAGGAGGGCTGAGCTGGACTTGAGGAGGGCTGAGCTGAACTTCAGGAGGGCTGCTTGTGAGTGACACAGGAGGAATGAGCTGGACCGGAGGAAGGCTGAGCTGGACTTGCGGAGGGCTGCTTGTGAATACAGGAGGGCTGAGCTGTACCTGAGGAAAGCTGCTTGTGAGTGACACAGGAGGGTTGAGCTGGACCAGAGGAGGGCTGAGCTGGACTTGAGGAGGGTTGCTTGTGTGTGACACAGGAGGGATGAGCAGGAGCGGAGGAGGGCTGAGCCAGACTTGTGGAGTGCTGCTTGTGAGTGGCAGGAGAGGGCTGAGCTGGACCTGAGGAGTGCTGCTTTTGAGTGGCACGAGATCCCTGAGCTGGACCAGAGGAGGGCTGAGCTGGACTTGAGGACTGCTGCTTGTGAGTGGCACGAGAGGGCTGAGCAGGACTTCAGGAGGGCTGAGTTGGACTTGAGGAGTGCTGCTGGTGAGTGACACAGGAGGGCTGAGCTTGACCTGAGGAAGGCTGCTTGTGAGTGAAACAGGAGGGCTGAGCTGGACTTGAGGAGTGCTGCTTATGAGTGGCACAAGATGCCTGAGCTGGACTTGAGGAGGGCTGAGCTGGACTTCAGGAGGGCTGCTTGTGAGTGACACAGGAGGGCTGAGCTGGACCAGAGGAGGGCTATGATGGACTTGTGTAGGGATGCTTGTGAACACAGGAGGGCTGAGCTTTACCTGCGGAAAGCTGCTTGTGAGTGACACAGGAGGGTTGAGCTGGACCTGAGGAGGGTTGCTTGTGAGTGACACAATAGAGCTGAGCTGGACCAGCGGAGGGCTGAGCTGGACTTGAAAAGTGCTGCTTGTGAGTGACACGGGAGGGCTGAGCTGGACCAGAGGAGGGCTGAGCTGGACTTGAAGAGTGCTGCTTGTGAGTGACACGAGAGGACTGAGCAGGGCTTGAGGAGGGCTGAGTTGGACTTGAGGAGTGCTGCTGGTGAGTGACACAGGAGGACTGAGCTTGACCTGAGGAAAGCTGTTTGTTAGTGACACAGGAGGGCTGAGATGGACCAGAGGAGGGCTGAGCTGGACTTGTGGAGGGCTGCTTTGTGAACACAGGAGGGCTGAGCAGTACCTGAGGAAAGCTGCTTGTGAGTGACACAGGACGGTTGAGTTGGACCAGAGGAGGGCTGAGCTGGACTTGAGGAGGGCTGCCTGTGAGTAACACAATAGAGCTCAGCTGGAGCGGAGGAGGGAGGAGGGCTGAGCCAGACTTGTGGAGTGCTGCTTGTGAGTGCCAGGAGAGGGCTGAGCTGGACCTGAGGAGTGCTGCTTTTAAGTGGCACGAGATCCCTGAGCTGGACCAGAGGAGGGCTGAGCTGTACCTGAGGAAAGCTGCTTGTGAGTGACACAGGAGGGTTGAGCTGGACAAGAGGAGGGCTGAGCTGGACTTGAGGAGGGCTGCTTGTGAGTGACACAGGAGGGATGAGCTGGACCGGAGGAGGGCTGAGCTGGACTTGTGGAGGGCTGGTTGTGAACCAGGAGGGCTGAGCTGTACCTGAGGAAAGCTGCTTGTGAGTGACACAGGAGGGTTGAGCTGGACTTGAGGAGGGTTGCTAGTGAGTGACACAATAGGACCAGAGGAGGGCTGAGCTGGACTTGAGGAGGGCTGAGCTGGACTTCAGGAGGGCTGCTTGTGAGTGACACTGGAGGAATGAGCTGGACCGGAGGAAGGCTGAGCTGGACTTGCGGAGGGCTGCTTGTGAACACAGGAGGGCTGAGCTGTACCTGAGGAAAGCTGCTTGTGAGTGACACAGGAGGGTTGAGCTGGACCAGAGGAGGGCTGAGCTGGACTTGAGGAGTGCTGCTTGTGAGTGACACGAGAGGGCTGAGCAGGGCTTGAGGAGGGCTGAGTTGGACTTGAGGAGTGCTGCTGGTGAGTGACACAGGAGGACTGAGCTTGACCTGAGGAAAGCTGTTTGTTAGTGACACAGGAGGGCTGAGCTGGACCAGAGGAAGGCTATGAGAGACTTGTGGAGGGCTGCTTGTGAACACAGGTGGGCTGAGCTGTACCTGAGGAAAGCTGCTTGTGAGTGACACAGGACGGTTGAGTTGGACCAGAGGAGGGCTGAGCTGGACTTGAAGAGTGCTGCTTGTGAGTGACACGGGAGGGCTGAGCTGGGCCAGAGGAGGGCTGAGCTGGACATGAGGAGTGCTGCTTGTGGCACGAGATGCCTGAGCTGGACCAGAGGAGGGCTGAGCTGGACTTGAGGACTACTGCTTGTGAGTGGCACGAGAGGGCTGAGCAGGACTTGAGGAGGGCTGAGTTGGACTTGAGGAGTGCTGCTGGTGAGTGACACAGGAGGGCTGAGCTTGACCTGAGGAAAGCTGCTTGTGAGTGAAACAGGAGGGCTGAGCTGGACTTGAGGAGGGCTGAGCTGTACCTGAGGAAAGCTGCTTGTGAGTGACACAGGAGGGTTGAGCTGGATCTGAGGAGGGTTGCTTGTGAGTGACACAATAGAGCTGAGCTGGACCAGCGGATGGCTGAGCTGGGCTTGAAGAGTGCTGCTTGTGAGTGACAAGAGAGGGCTGAGCAGGGCTTGAGGAGGGCTGAGTTGGACTTGAGGAGTGCTGCTGGTGAGTGACACAGGATGGATGAGCTGGACCAGAGGAGGGCTGAGCTGGACTTGTGGAGGGCTGGTTGTGAACACAGGAGGGCTGAGCTGTACCTGAAGAAAGCTGCTTGTGAGTGACACAGGAGGGTTGAGCTGGACTTGAGGTGAGTTGCTTGTGAGTGACACAATAGAACTGAGTTGGACCAGCGGAGGGCTGAGTTGGACTTGAGGAGGGCTGAGCTGGACTTGAGGAGGGCTTCTTGTGAGTGACACAGGAGGGATGAGCTGGACCGGAGGAGGGCTGAGCTGGACTTGTGGAGGGCTGGTTGTGAACACAGGAGGGCTGAGCTGTACCTGAGGAAAGCTGCTTGTGAGTGACACAGGAGGGTTGAGCTGGACTTGAGGAGGGTTGCTTGTGAGTGACACAATAGGACCAGAGGAGGGCTGAGCTGGACTTGAGGAGGGCTGAGCTGGACTTCAGTTGGGCTGCTTGTGAGTGACACAGGAGGAATGAGCTGGACTGGAGGAAGGCTGAGCTGGACTTGCGGAGGGCTGCTTGTGAACACAGGAGGGCTGAGCTGTACCTGAGGAAAGCTACTTGTGAGTGACACAGGAGGGTTGAGCTGGACCAGAGGAGGGCTGAGCTGGACTTGAGGAGGGTTGCTTGTGTGTGACACTGGAGGGATGAGCTGGAGCGGAGGCGGGCTGAGCCAGACTTGTGGAGTGCTGCTTGTGAACACAGGAAGGTTGAGCTGGACCTGAGGAGGGTTGCTTTGTGAGTGACACAATAGAGCTGAGTTGGATCAGCGGAAGGCTGAGCTGGACTTGAAGAGTGCTGCTTGTGAGTGACACGGGAGGGCTGAGTTGGACCAGAGGAGGGCTGTGCTGGACTTGAGGAGTGCTGCTTGTGAGTGGCAGGAGAGGTCTGAGCTGGACCTGAGGAGTGCTGTTTTTGAGTAGCACGAGATGCCTGAGCTGGACCAGAGGAGGGCTGAGCTGTACCTGAGGATAGCTGCTTGTGAGTGACACAGGAGGGTTGAGCTGGACAAGAGGAGGGCTGAGCTGGACTTGAGGAGGGCTGCTTGTGAGTGACACAGGAGGGATGAGCTGGACCGGAGGAGGGCTGAGCTGGACTTGTGGAGGGCTGGTTGTGAACCAGGAGGGCTGAGCTGTACCTGAGGAAAGCTGCTTGTGAGTGACACAGGAGGGTTGAGCTGGACTTGAGGAGGGTTGCTTGTGAGTGACACAATAGGACCAGAGGAGGGCTGTGCTGGACTTGAGGAGGGCTGAGCTGAACGTCAGGAGGGCTGCTTGTGAGTGACACAGCAGGAATGAGCTGGACCGGAAGAAGGCTGAGCAGGACTTGCGGAGGGCTGCTTGTGAACACAGGAGGGCTGAGCTGTACCTGAGGAAAGCTGCTTGTGAGTGACACAGGAGGGTTGAGCTGGACCAGAGGAGGGCTGAGCTGGACTTGAGGAGGGTTGCTTTGCTTGTGTGTGACACAGGAGGGCTGAGCTTGATCAGAGGAAAGCTGCTTGTGAGTGAAACAGGAGGGCTGAGCTGGACTTGAGGAGTGCTGCTTATGAGTGGCACAAGATGCCTGAGCTGGACTTGAGGAGGGCTGAGCAGGACTTCAGGAGGGCTGCTTGTGAGTGACACAGGAGGGCTGAGCTGGACCAGAGGAGGGCTATGATGGACTTGTGGAGGGATGCTTGTGAACACAGGAGGGCTGAGCTGTACCTGAGGAAAGCTGCTTGTGAGTGACACAGGAGGGTTGAGCTGGACCTGAGGTGAGTTGCTTGTGAGTGACACAATAGAGCTAAGTTGGACCAGCGGAGGGCTGAGGTGGACTTGAGGAGGGCTGAGCTGGACTTGAGGAGTGCTGCTTATGAGTGGCACAAGATGCCTGTGCTGGACTTGAGGAGGGCTGAGCTGGACTTGAGGAGGGCTGCTTTGTGAGTGACACAGGAGGGCTGAGCTGGACCAGCGGAGGGCTGAGCTGGACTTGTGGAGGGCTGCTTGTGAACACAGGAGGGCTGAGCTGTACCTGAGGAAAGCTGCTTGTGAGTGACACAGGAGGGTTGAGCTGGACCAGAGGAGGGCTGAGCTGGACTTGAGGAGGGTTGCTTGTGTGTGACACAGGAGGGATGAGCTGGAGCGGAGGAGGACTGAGCCAGACTTGTGGAGTGCTGCTTGTGAGTGCCAGGAGAGGGCTGAGCTGGACCTGAGGAGTGCTGCTTTTAAGTGGCACGAGATCCCTGAGCTGGACCAGAGGAGGGCTGAGCTGGACTTGAGGACTGCTGCTTGTGAGTAACACAATAGAGCTCAGCTGGACCAGCGGAGGGCTGAGCTGGAATTGAAGAGTGCTGCTTGTGAGTGACACGGGAGGGCTGAGCTGGACCAGAGGAGGGCTGAGCTGGACATGAGGAGTGCTGCTTGTGAGTGGCACGAGATGCCTGAGCTGGACCAGAGGAGGGCTGAGCTGGACTTGAGGACTACTGCTTGTGAGTGGCACGAGAGGGCTGAGCAGGACTTGAGGAGGGCTGAGTTGGACTTGAGGAGTGCTGCTGGTGAGTGACACAGGAGGGCTGAGCTTGACCTGAGGAAAGCTGCTTGTGAGTGAAACAGGAGGGCTGAGCTGGACTTGAGGAGGGCTGAGCTGTACCTGAGGAAAGCTGCTTGTGAGTGAAACAGGAGGGCTGAGCTGGACTTGAGGAGGGCTGAGCTGTACCTGAGGAAAGCTGCTTGTGAGTGACACAGGAGGGTTGAGCTGGATCTGAGGAGGGTTGCTTGTGAGTGACACAATAGAGCTGAGCTGGACCAGCGGAGGGCTGAGCTGGGCTTGAAGAGTGCTGCTTGTGAGTGACAAGAGAGGGCTGAGCAGGGCTTGAGGAGGGCTGAGTTGGACTTGAGGAGTGCTGCTGGTGAGTGACACAGGAGGGATGAGCTGGACCAGAGGAGGGCTGAGCTGGACTTGTGGAGGGCTGGTTGTGAACACAGGAGGGCTGAGCTGTACCTGAGGAAAGCTGCTTGTGAGTGACACAGGAGGGTTGAGCTGGACTTGAGGTGAGTTGCTTGTGAGTGCCACAATAGAACTGAGTTGGACCAGCGGATACATTACATTTACATTACAATCACTTGGCAGACGCTTTTATCCAAAGCGACGTACAGTAAGTGCATATTGAAGGTCATTTACAAAGCAAATCCGATAAAGCACAGCTCTCTCACAGCGTAGGAGCTATCCCTAGTAATAAACATGAGAAGTACACACAGTCAGCTATGCATTCTGAACTATAGAAGAACCAAAAAACACAAGTTAAATAGAAAACAGGAAGCGAATACTATATAATGGCCCTATAGGTATAATTTTAGTCGAGGTGGAGTCTGAAAAAGTGCGTTTTCAGACCACGCCGAAAAACAGACAGTGTTTCAGCTGAGCGCAACAGAGTGGGGAGTTCATTCCACCACTGGGGAGCTAGGGTGGAAAAGCTCCGCAGTCGGGATGAGCGGGAGCCTTTAACACGGAGGGGGGGAAGTGCAAGTCGCCCTGCAGCAGCAGAGCGAAGTGGTCGAGCAGGAGCGTAGTGCTGGATTAAGTCCTGTAGGTAGGAGGGGCCTGACCTTTTGGCAGTGTAGGCCAGGGTCAGAACTTTGAACCTGATCCTGGCCACGACTGGCAGCCAGTGAAGTGACCTCAGCAGGGGGGTGACGTGCGAAAACTTCAGGAGGTTGAACACAAGCCGGGCAGCCGCATTCTGGACCAGTTGTAGGGGCAGAATGGCGCAGGCTGGTAGGCTTGCGAGAAGGGAGTTGCAGTAGTCCAGGCGTGAGGTGACCATGGTCTGGACAAGAAGCTGGGTGGAGTAGGTGGTCAGGTACGGTCGAATCCTCCTGATGTTGTACAGGAGGAACCTGCAGGACCGTGCCGTCGCCCTGATGTGTTCTTTGAAGTCCAGCTGATCATCCAGGACCACCCCCAGGTTCCTTGCAGAGCGGGAGGCGGTCACCACGGTTCCGTCGACGGTGATGGACAGGTCTAGGAGCGGGGAGGTCTTGTATGGCATGAAGAGCAGCTCGGTCTTGTCGAGGTTGAGCTTCAGGTGATGGCTAGACATCCACTCAGAGATGTCAGCCAGGCAAGCAGATATCCTTTCATTTACCTGTGGGGCAGAGGGAGGGAAAGAGAGGGAGAGTTGAGTGTCATCAGCATAGCTATGGTAAGAGAAGCCATGTGAGTTAATGACCAAACCAAGAGACTTAGTATAAATGGAGAACAACAGAGGACCCAGTACAGATCCCTGCGGGACTCCTGTAAGGAGTGGATGAGGTGCAGAGACAGAGCCCTTCCAGGAGACTTGGTAGGATCTATCAGTGAGATAGGATGTAAACCAAGAGAGGGCAGTTCCAGAGATGCCCATCTCAGCTAGTGTGGAGATCAGGAGTTTGTGGTTGACCGTGTCAAAAGCTGCAGACAGGTCAAGGAGAATCAGAACAGAGGAGAGGGAGGAGGCTCTGGCAGTGGCGAGTGCCTCAGTCACAGCCAGGAGGGCAGTTTCAGTGGAATGCCCGGTTCTGAAGCCGGACTGATGAGGGTCGAGCAGGTTGTTCTGGTGGAGAAAAACTGACAGTTGGTTAAGGGCAGCTCGTTCAAGGGCTTTGGACAGGAAGGGCAGGAGAGACACAGGACGATAGTTTCTAACATCAGAGGGGTCTAAGCTAGGTTTTT
Source organism: Synaphobranchus kaupii (assembly GCA_029718625.1). Classification (NCBI taxonomy): domain Eukaryota; kingdom Metazoa; phylum Chordata; class Actinopteri; order Anguilliformes; family Synaphobranchidae; genus Synaphobranchus; species Synaphobranchus kaupii. The sequence goes on from CM056382.1 coordinate 143,390, forward strand.
TAAGGAGTGGGGTAACACGGGCAGTTTTAAAAACAGCAGGAATATAGCCACAGGATAAGGAGGTGTTGAAAATGGAAGAAAGATATGGAAGGACCTCACCGGATATAGACTGGAGGACTGCCGATGGGATGGGGTCCAAAGGGCAGGTGGTTGCACGCTGGCGCGTTACAAGTTGGAGTACATCTGTGTCCTCCAGAGTCTTAAAGGACGAAAATGTAGCGGTGGGTTCATTATGGGGCATATGAGGAGTCACCGGATGTGTGAAGGAGTTTCGGATCACGGCTACCTTCTCCTCAAAGTGGATCAGGAAGTCATCGGCAGAGAGGGAAGAGGGTGAGGGGGGTGGAGGAGGGATCAGCAGGGAAGAGAAGGTGGAAAAGAGTTTACGGGGGTTAGACATGCATGCATTAATTTTTGACTGGTAAAATGTTGCCTTAGCAGACGTGGTTGCTGATGTGAAGGCTGCCAGCAGAGTGTGATACGAGGCCAGATCATCTGGGGATCTGGATTTCCTCCACTTTCTCTCGGCAGCTCGCAGCGTGGTTCTGCTGGATCGGAGAGAATCCGTCAGCCACGGGCAGGGGGGTGATGATCGGGCCGGTTTGGAGACGAGAGGACATAGTGAATCGAGAGACTGAGAGAGGCAGGAGTTAAAGGTGGAGGTGGCAACTTCAATAGGTAAATTAACAAAAGATGCAGGAGGAGGAAGTACAGAGAGAGCAGAGGTAGAGAGAGAGGAGTGTGAGAGAGTGCGGAGATTTCTCCTGAAAGTTACAGGGGGTAGGTTGTTAGGGGAGATGCGGGAGAGTGGGTAGGAGAGAGAGAATGAAATAAAGAAATGGTCCGATACATGGAGCGGAGTCACCGTGAGTTCAGACGTGGCGCAGCTCCTGGTGAATACAAGGTCTAGTTGGTTACCAGCCTTGTGGGTGGCGGGCGATGGGGACTGGGTGAGGGCGAGGGACTGGAGGAGTGAGGCAACACTGGATGACTGGGAGCTCTCTGGCTGGAGGTTGAAGTCACCCAGTAGAATTATAGGGGTACCATCCTCAGGGAAGGAGCTCAGGAGAGTGTCCAGTTCATCCAGGAAAGCGCTGAGTGGACCTGGAGGGCGGTAGAGAACAACAATGTTGAGTTTAGACGGGTGAGTTACAGTGATTGCATGAAACTCAAAGGAGGAGATGTTTAGGCTGTGTAAAGAGGGCGTGGAGAATTTCCAGGACTGAGATATTAGCAAACCAGTGCCCCCGCCTCGGCCAGAGGCCCTGGGGGTGTGCGAAAAGGAGTAGCCATCAGAAAGAGCAGCTGGAGTGGCCGTGTTATCTGGGGTGATCCAGGTCTCAGTGAGAGCCAGGAAGTGGAGGGACTTCATCTTTGCGTAGGCAGTGATGAAGTCGGCTTTCTGGACGGCTGACCGGCAGTTCCATAGTCCACCCACCACTGAAAGTTCCTTATAAGAGGACAGGGTTGGGCAGACCAGGTTAGCCGGGCAGCGCCTGCGGTGGTTGGACCTCCTGGTGCGAGGCATAGAGCACAGAGGAATGGGGGTTAGACACATGGTGGGAGGTGAAAATAAGTTAGATAGGGTCTTAGCAAAGAGCAGAGCAAACAGTCAGGTAAACTGACACCGAGGCTGCCGCAGCCTCTGTTTTAGCTTTATGCATTTACTTAATTGCATTCAGCTGCTTGCGGGGCTAATACACACAGGTGAAACAGGTTCCAACTCCTAATTAGCAACACAAAAGACAGATAGATAATTTAGCTAACGTTACATAACTAGATAGCTACAGATTATTTAATTAATCAACAACAAAACAAGCAATGTAGGCCGTCGCGGTAGTACAGTGGCAAAAGCGCCGACTTTCAGTCGTTGCGGTTGTGCTCCGAGGATCGGGGTTCGCGCCCCGGTTTTCTGCCAGATCCGAGCGTGGCCGGCGCTCCGTGGAAGCAGCAATTGGCGGCTGCTTCCGGGTGGGGGGACGGGCTTGGAGAGAATCGCTGCGCATAGAACGGCCTGGGCGAGTTGGAACTACGGTCAGGAACCTTGGAGGAGTCGCGCCCTCTCTCCGTCCTACTGCCGGCTGACAGGGTTGTGACCGCGGTAATTCTCTAGCGGTTGCTACGGGGGAATTGAATTAGAATAGGGGTTCAATTGGCTACTAAATGGGGAAAAATGGGGAAAAAATCTGAAATAAATTTTTTTTAAAACAAGCAACGTAAACTACAGCTAACGTTACACCTAACTCAGTGGCAGCAGTTAGCCTAGTGTAGCGGTAACGTTAGTAAAAGAAAGCAGACGCACCCAAACTTGATTTGCAGACGTGCCTAAGTTACCTTGAACAACAGAAATGAATGAAAAACAGCCATTATAAATAAGAATTTCAGCTCAGCTAACATTATTAGCCTACCTTTATTCTCCTAGGCACCTGCCTCAGTTTCAGACCAGTTTCGACGGCGATGTGACCCACTCAGTCTCACACTGACATGCAACCGTTTCTGGCTGCATAGCAAGATGATGTATAAGGAGTTATAGCTAACTTTGCTATTTCCGATGGTGAATTAAATATAACGTTATACAGAAATGCTAATAGAAGCTCCCAAATCCCATCTGGACAGCAATTGCATTCGTGAAAAAATAATTGTCGAAATGCAAATTACAGATCCTTGAGATTGCAGCCTCCTTCATGTGGCCAAATTCTAGGCATTTTTTCCTTAGCCATGCGTTTGTGGGGAAACTAAATAGCGTGTGAGCACTCTCACACCCAAACAAGCACTTTCGTCCCATTTTTGCACTCGCACTGACAGTTGCTAACTTTCTACTGTGAGCAACCTAAATTACTCTAAGCTAGCTGTCACTCATATTGACGTTGAGGACAAGTTGAAAATTGAGCAACGTAATTGGATTTTTTCCACTGCCTGCCAGTGCAGGTACGCGTCACCAAAACGTCACACAGCCGTTTACAGGAAGAAGTGAGGGAAATATTTAGCCGCCCAAATATCAACTTTAAATGAAAAAAAAAAAACTTTTTTTTGGTCTGCATCATGTCCTTGAAGTAATACAGCTAACAGCTACACTACAGCTAACCATTTCATCACTTAAGAGGTACATTTTCATTGTGTGGGGCCTTTAAAGCAAAATCAGAGGTTAAACTTTATGAATGTATTTTTTTCACATTTTTATGAATTTATGGTTTAAACACTATTATAATCAAACTTATTCAAAATCATTGCAAGCGCTGGGTTACGGACTACACATATAACAATTTCATACAGTAGTTCCTGGTTAGAGGGTGTATTTTATGATGAGAAAGGGCAGAATTCACAACAAAATCTTTAAACCCAGTTTTCTGAAAACTGTTTTGCAAAATCACAATATTCACACAGCCATATCTCCAGAAATATTTACTCAATCTCATCAAGTGATACCTCATTTTATAGCTCTGAACTTTTGTAGCTTCTGTACTTTAAAGTGAAATGAAAACTCAAGATATTTTGCATGGATCCAGTCACATATGTGAATTGTTAGGAAGAATGTTCCTACAAGGGAATATATTGCATGCTCACTCTTTGAGGTACTTTAGGGTCCCCCACACAGTAAAATGTCCAGTGTTAATTCAACTATTAACAGAGTTTCTATGAGTCCACTCTGTAAGAGTTGATTTAACACTGAACATTTCACTCTATCCTAGTTTTGTTTGGGTTGAGAAAAGTAAGTAATCCATGTGACTAGCTCCCAAAGCTTTACATTAGTAAATAAGAGGCTCATGGACCTCCACTCTGAGGAGGAATTCCTCTCCCATGTGCTGCTGTGAGACTTGGAACTCCTGAATCTATGATGGACAGTAAATGCCGTGCCCAGGTGTTCAGTGGCCTTGGCCCACTGATATGAGACTCTTCGTGTTGCGTAGGTACTGGCAATCAAAGGAAAAGAAAAATCAGCACACATGCAACATAAAAAACAACATTTAAACACAACAACCCCTTACACATAAGCAGCACCGTAATGTCTGAACAGTTTCCAATCACAGGAGTGAGGGTGGATCCCCCCCACCCTCACTCCTCCCCTCTTCTCTTCCACTCTGGCCTGTTTTCCCCTTCTCGTCCTGGTAAGTGGCAATAGATGCTAAAGGCCTCGTCCATGTTGTTAACACAGCTCAACAGGGGCAACTAATCTTGTCTAGAACTAATCTCAAATAAGTAAGAGATCCAGAACTCAAGGACATCCAGTCCTTTTTCAAGAGTTCCCTGATTGACAGGGGTCTCCAGGCCTCTCTGTGAAGGGCTGTAGGCCACCATGCACTGCTTTGACACTTATTTGTGCTTCACAAAGTCTCCCAACTGGGTTATTTTGAGGCCTGCATGTCACAGCTGCTGTGTCTGTGCTGGCAGGCATTTGGATCCCCCCCACCCTCACTCCTCCCCTCTTCTCTTCCACTCTGGTCTGTTTTCCCCTTCTCGTCCTGGTAAGTGGCAAGTCTGTATCTCTGGCTCTGTGTGATTGGAAACTGTTCAGACATTACGGTGCTGCTTATGTGTAAAGGGTTGTTGTGTTTAAATGTTGTTTTTTATGTTGCATGTGTGCTGTTTTTTCTTTTCCTTCGATTTTTGGGGTTATTTTTTCTATAATAGCAGCCAGACAGGCAAATTGAGTAATCACATGCTCCATTTGACTCAATATCATATGTTACTTGTAACTTTTTGTGCAACATTTGGGTGCAATGAGAAGCTGTGCTGAACAGATGGAAAAAATGTTGTATGAGAAACTACAGAGTTGGATAAATTACTTTCGGTAGTGATTGATGGCAAGCATAATTTACACAAGATGAAACTGAAGTTACTGTCAGTACAGAAGGGCATTACACAAAGGTGGGTGTATGTGGAGGTAATGTAAATGTTTTCACTTTGGCGTATAATGGCACATATTTCTCTAGTGTTTGAAGCGATCTTGCTGTGTAACTCGTAGTAAAGAGTAATTGAATGAACACTGGAAATTGTCTCTACACTAGTTTTTCTGAATACTGCTGCCAGTCACAGAGGCATGATTGGAATAAAAAATTGTTTGACCATATAAAGATCTCCCAAAATAGACCATGGCTGTACAACAGGTGCCATGTTGCTACTTGTGGAAGCATAGGGGAGTGGTGAGGGGGAGTGGACAAATTCTGTCAGAACCTGAGGTAAACACCCTTAAAAATAAAAATAAAAACTCATGTATGTGCCATACATCACAAAATATATCAGCAATTGTCTCTCTGTTAAAGTGGGGAATGGTGTGAGGTACAGTTTTGGCTAGGATAGACCCTCATCCACTGTACAAGTATGAAACTCAGCTGAGGGAGGGCATGCCCCATCTTAAGCCTGGAAAGTGATTTATGATGGACAACCCCCCCCCCCCTCCACCAGCTATGTCCATTAGAATGGAGAGCCATTTGCCAATGTCGGAGACTAACCCCGGCCAGGGTGGAGCCCCTGCTTTGCAGCCTGAGGGCGGGGCTGCCGAGGGGCCCAACACAGACCCTTCAGAGGACTTCAGCAGGCAACTGGAGGACATTATCAGCATGTACCAGACAGAAACCAGCTCAGTGGAGCAGATTGATGAGGGTGGGGATACCACAGTTGCCAAAGAGACAAGTACAAGCAAGGATCAGAGGCTGGAGAAGAAGATGCTCAAAAGCTTGGGTGGGTTTTCCCAGAGGCCTGCTTCGTAAAACAGAATAAAATAATGCTTTATTGATTACCAGTGGGGAATTTAATCTTTCCCCACTGGGGATCAGTAAATGTAAGCACCATTGGCTTATGCAATTCATCTGATGTTGCATGAATTAAAGAGGAATGTGAAAGTGAGTTTTATAACCGAGGGTCAGAGAAAGAATCTCATTAAACCTTTTCCTGAAACAATACACTAATAAGTCATTTAATATGGATGCAGTGCTCTTTATCTTACTGATATTTTTTTTACTAAAATACTCTTTTCTCTCGTAAGATTATGAACATTTAGGAACCAATGCTTCAGAAATACTATTCTGCAATTTGAATAAATATGATGTGAATTCAAAGCATTCAAATGTATGTTTTATTTATGCATTTTGTTATTTTCAGATCTCATTATCCTGAAAGGCCTGTGTTTTGCACATTAATGTGGGCAAATTGCCATGTAATGCAGCTAGGGTGAACATGTCTTTATGCTTATTTTTTTAATCAGAAAGTTGTTTTTTTTATGTTATATTTTTCAGATTTATTTATAGAATCCTTGCTGCCATGTTTTTTTTATAATGTATACCTGTGACATGTGAGTTTTCTCTCTGTTTTCACAGGAAAAGAAGCCATGCTTTTAATGCAGACCTTGGCCAAGCTCAGCTCTCCAGAGGAAAAGCTGGAAGCCATTATCAGGAAGCATGCTGAACTGGTGAGTGTTGCCCTTTATTGGGGAGACTAAAATGTTGTCATGGTTTCTGGCAGCCTGCTGTTGTTTCTGCGGTCGTTCTTTCGTTTGACGACATCGGGGCAATCTATCTGATTTTTCCGCCTCCGTTTCAGTGTTTGAATCTCGCCCGGCAATTATTCCTTTCACCTGTTTTGGATTTCCTGCCGGTTATAAATAGCCCAGGACTTCCGCATTTCCGACGCTTCGATATTGTCTTTGCTATTTGACTATCGGAGTCGGTAAGGTAAAGGATAGCGGTCTCTACATTTCTAGTTGTTACTCTTCAGAAACGTAGGTAGTCCGGTTAAGAGTTAGGGTAAAGATTTACTTAGTCTTTTTGTTTCCTTTTCTCTTTATCCTTTTATATTCCTCTACCTGTTACCTTTTGTTCAGCTCCTTCACACCTAGCGCTGTAGGTAACAGGTTATTTTTCTATTAAGTTTCTTTTGCCCTTGTTACACAGGCTTTCTTTTGTTTTTCTCTGACGTCCAGTTATACGCCTCTTGTGTGAGTGCGTGAGGTTCCTTTGTTGTTTTATTACTCGCGATCGCCGAGTTTGCCCTCTTTTGGGGTTGTTTTGTGTTGGCTTACGCCGGGAGGTTTTGATTCCCATGATTTTGTTTAATTTCTCCCTGTACTGCGGAGCTGTCCGCTTATTGGCGTTTTTCTCACGAAATACGCTTTCAGATCCCTTGGTTGTGGCACTTGGTTCTCCGAAGCTTACACTCCCCCTTACAAATGTAAAAGATTTTCTTGATTACACCTAAATTTGTGTAATTTGTATTTGACAGGCAGAAGTCACTTTCATCTCTACAAATTTAGTTTCTTATTTGGAAACAAATTCAGTGTCTGTTGTTTTTCAATCATTATTTTAGAGTACAATATATAATGTCAAATAAAATATTAAACTGAATACATATAAAATAAACATCAATATCTGGCTGTTTACTTGAAGGGAAAAAGCGATATCTAACAATCTAAGAATATTATTTCGGCTATATTTCTATAAATGATACTGTATAGCATTTATAGAAATATAAATAATATTTTTCTGAACATTACATTCTAAATAATTGATTTAGAAAATATGTTAGGCATTTTAGTTTGTTAGTTATTCAGTTAAATAGGTTATTGTTTTGTTCTTCAATAAATAGATGATTTTTGTTTTCCCCGACACCTTTTGGAAATGTGTTAGTTTACATGCGTAAGAAACTAACCAGCTAGTTCTAAACCTGACCGAAAACATTAGGAAAACTGGAAAATAAGAAGAAATGAATTTTTCATCACTACAAAAGTAAAAAGACATTGCTATGGATTATAGGGACTAGTGGATCGTGCATTGGAAAACCTTTTGAAATGTAGGATGAACATGGCGCAACAGAGGAGATTCGGGATAAAGACTAAGAATAAAAACAATGAAAAGACGCATTGGAAGTGATTCATATTGGATGTTGGAAATTTACCAGAGGGAGTTTGTATGTTTCCACCTCCATGTAAGGGGGCGTGACGTAAGAGGGAACAAACGCAGCAAGGGGGTTCATTAAGCTTAGACAAGCCACTGAGATGGAGAGACCCCGTATTTGAGGGAATAAGAACGACAAACTCAAATAACCTAGCTTCTACTCTCGACTGGAGGGAAATACTAAGGGAGCTAGGAAAAAAGGGGCATAACAGAAAACGACCCGTATAACCGAGCGAACGTCACACGAGAGCAAAGAATCTCAAGCTCGGAAAACACAACGAGCTAAAAAACATTACTCAAACAGTATACAAAACAGTGAAAAACGAGATGCGTGAACTGAGAGAAGGAGCTGCCCTCGTAGGTAACAAACAAAGGAACATAAAATAGAGCTAATCAAAGGGAGAACGGGACAAGCGAAAAATAACTCCCTAGCTCTAAACGGAGCAAACTGCTTGCTGCAGAATAGAAGGGAAGCAGTCTCCGTGTCCTAACCTCTACCGGCAGTGTACCAAACGCAAGACATGCGAAAAATAAAGGCCCTACATCTCAATAAGGGGGAAGGTAACGAGAAGGCAAAAGGAACAGAGATCTAACGTTCCATGGCTACTTTCATAGGCTCGCAGTCACACACAACATGTCAATGAAATCGCCTCCCTGTAAAGAAAGACCTACCATTAGGCGAACAGAACTACTGTCTGAACGAAATCGCCCAGTCTCCCTGTGAGGAGAGACACTGGGCTCTATTTTAATAAACCAAACGCAATGGTGAACACAAGAGTAAGCGCTTGGCGGTATCGCTCTGAGGGCGTGTCGGCGAGAAATTTGGTAATTTCATGACGGCAATCTTGGCGCATCTGATGGCGGTATTGCTAAAAGGCTGGGTTTAAATGTCCAAGGTGTGTCTCTATGGTAGCCAATCAAATTGTTGTTCTCATGCTTTAAAAAAAGCCAGTTGGAACGCAATCGCTCCATGCAATTTCATAATGAGCAACCCAAACGCACTGGACCGTCAACGACAAGAGCGATTTTCCGCACAGGAATCAGACATACTTGCAACAGAAGTACAGGCTAGGACCGTAGTAATTTATGGATCACAATCCACACCACCTCGTCTCCCAGAAGTTCGGAAGGCACGGGAGGAGGTGGCGAATGCATTAATTAGCCTACATTAGGTGATGTAGGCATAATTATGATTCAAATGGTAGGCTTATGATTCAACTGTGTCAATGTGTAATTTATATATTATAGGCTATTGGCCTACATGATCGCAAGTTTCTTGTAAGCTGTCCTGTTTTATTCTAGTAGTTTAAATTAAAATTAATTAATTAATAATAATTATAGGCTATTTGTTCATTAAATGGAAGTGTAATGTTGGCATCACCTATAGACACTACATAGAACTACATGACTAATAAGTTGCCAAATTGCCAGAGTCTATTGCGTTGCCGCTAAGAGGTGGTTCCAGCTGATCATAACGCAATGGGTTTTCGTTGGTTCAAATTGTCACTGAGCCGAAAGTATTTTAGAACACGCCCCAGACAGCGCCACCCATCCCACTGCAGCGCAAGTGAAAGGATGTTATGTTGAGAATTTGTTGATCCTAGCGGTATTGCTGAGAAACGCCATAGCGCCAGTTTTAAGACGTTGATGCTGTCAACAAGCTTGCGTTTGACTATACCGTCCCCTTGCGCTGGTTTGAAAATAGAGCCCATAGGCTACCCGAAGGACGAACAGAACTACAGTTCCGAACAAAATCGCCCAGTCTCCCTGTACGGAGACAGGTACAGAAGGACGAACAGAACAGCTGTTCTGGACATTTGCCGGCTCAATGACTAACGCAAGCCTAGTAAAAAATACACGCCCTGCCTCTCAGTATAGATAAAGCCCTGCGTCAGTATGATAAACGCCCTGTCTCTTAGTAAGAAATTACTATATAAATATACCCACAAACAAACAAAGACTCCTCTCGCTTCCAAGGAAGAAAGCAGACAGAGAGAGGAGGGAGAGACAGAAAAGGCAACAGGTCTAGGCAAAGAAAGAAAGGAAAGACCAGGAAGCGGAGACAGAAAAGAGCCACGGACGACGAGTCCTAATAGCTACATACACAAAGGCAAGTCCCGCATTACTCCAATAAAACACATTGGAGCAAAGAGGTTTCCTACAGAGCCTAGACCTAACCATACCGGCTAAGGCAAACAAAGGCAAAACTAATACAACACACAAAACAGTGAAAAATAATGCCAAATAATATAGAAGCCCAGAACAAAGGAAATGTGGGCTTAAATAGCTCCGAGGTAACCACGCACAGGTGTGATGCTGAGAGAAGCTCCACAATAAAGATGGGGCGGAGCAAACATCCACTAAAAGGGCAGTGCCCTCGCGTGGCTACCAAGGAAAACGACCGCAAGGGAAGGACTCGTCAAAAACCATCACACTCCATCTGCCAATTTTGACCTTCACTTGTATCAAATCTAGAAAAGCCAAGTTGTGTGTTACTATAAAGAGTATAAATAAAAATAACAATGATAAATGTCTCATTGCTTGTTGTTCCGACAAATTCATTTACAGCTTTGTCTATGCTGTTAATAGCCTACAGCGCGGGCCATAAGCAAACCGATACCGTTAATAGGCAATGCAGGCCAGCAAATCTCAGCCTGTGCTTGTAGCTATAATTGATATTTTAAATGCTCATAATGACGGTTTTGTATTTCTCTGTAATATAGTAAACTTACGATAGATCATATGGAAGTCAAACCATTTTCTAATGCTCAAAAATACATATTTAAATAATTAAATGAATATCATGAATGTGCGACGGTCGACTATGGGTTTGAACTGATGACTACAGGTCGACTAAGCAAATCTTTGGTCAGGGGCAGCCCTAATAATTAGGCCTATTTTAGATTTTTTTAAAAATCAATTTCAGCCAAATTATGGAAAATTCTGCAATATTCCACGTTTTACAGTTGATTCCATTTTTTGTACCAAATTCCTCGATTCCGTCCGCGTTTTCCGCATTGCGGAAATCATAAGGCCCTACATATAATATGGAATAACAGTGTTCCGTATTTAGTGACAAACCTTTATCTGGAAAGGAATCGCAGAAGAAAGCCACGCAAAAATGCATGCTTCTAGAACAGGGACAATGTTGCATCTAACCCGACGCATGAACAGAGATGGGCAGTATTTTATGCATTTCAAATATGTATTTCAATTACTTTGGGGTATTTTGTAATATAAGTTGTAATTGTAATGTAGGCTATATAAGATGTAATTTATACGTATTATAGGTATTTTCTATGATGCTTCAGACTAAGGGCTCTATTTCCAGCCGGCGCATGCCGTGTGGAGAGCAACTGCACTGGCGAAGTGGCATTTACTTTCATGGATTTTGACACAACTGAGCCTGTTTGGTAATGGTAATTTGTTGACTCGCCATGCTTCAAAGTGGGAGGAAAGGCGCTGTTTGTTGGGGGTGTGTCAGTGAACATCAAGCAGCTCACTGCAGTTTTGGTGCGGTGCATTTACAATTAAGGTGTGAGAAATTCACACCTGTGCCACCCACCTGCTCAGACTCAGGCCATGCTCCAAGTCCAGTTTTTTAGAGGTCCATTGGATGCATATCCTCTCATAAAGCTTCTCTTTGTAAGATTTAAAATAACCTTACCATCATCTGCCCCAGTTGAGCGGCTTCTCTCTTTTGCGGGCATGGTCTACCATCCTGTCGCCAGCCAGAAGTATCAGGTAGTGGAGTGAAGCAGTGTGCTTGGCTAAGCCAATCAGAATGGTAGATTTTAGCCACCTTCCGTTTCAACTTAAATACCTTCCAGTTTTCAACTGAGTCTCACACATACTACTGAAAACCCTCTCACATTCACACAAAGCATTCACACATTCACTATAGGTTCTCACACATTCATATAACACACACACACACACACACACACACACACACACACACACACACACACACACACACACACACACACACACACACACACACACACACACACACATATCAATTCTGAATATTTTCTGTGTATGTGTGTTGTTTATATGAATATGTGAGAACAAATAGTGAATGTGCAAATGCTTTGTATGTTTATGTGAGTGGTCTAGTAATTAATGCAAGAGGATTTTTTGAACGTGTTGGAGCATGAACATAGTGCGTGTAAGAGATTTCATGTGTCAGTGAGAGCTGCACTTGTGAATATGTGAGCTCATTGTGTGTATATGAGAAGATTTACGGTGTGTGTGCAAGCATTTAGATGTTATGTACAAGCTTTTTCAGTGCATGTGAGAGCTTCACTAGTGAATGTGAGAGTCATTGTACGTGTATGTGCGAGCTCTGTGTTTATATGAGAAGATTTACGGTGTGTGTGCAAGCATTTCGATGTTATGTACAAGCTTTTTCAGTGCGCGTGAGAGTCATTGTACGTGTATGTGCGAGCTCTTTGTGTTTATATGAGAAGATTTAGGGTGTGTGTGCAAGCATTTAGATGATATGTACAAGCTTTTTCAGTGCGCGTGAGAGCTTCACTAGTGAATGTGAGAGTCATTGTACGTGTATGTGCGAGCTCTTTGTGTTTATATGAGGAGATTTAGGGTGTGTGTGCAAGCATTTAGATGTTATGTACAAGCATTTTCAGTGTGCGTGAGAGCTTCACTAGTGAATGTGAGTCATTGTACGTGTATGTGTGAGCTCTTTGTGTTTATATGAGAAGATTTAGGGTGTGTGTGCAAGCATTTAGATGTTATGTACAAGCTTTTTCAGTGTGCGTAAGAGCTTCACTAGTGAATATGAGAGTCATTGTACGTGTATGTGAGAGGCAATTATGAATTTTGACCTAAACAGCCCCTCATAATTTAGAACCTAGAACATGGAGTTTGTTGTTTCCACTCATAGTTTGGTTGCATGTCACGATGCCGGCATCTTGGCCGCTAGCCGTCTACATGAAGGGGTTAAAAACAGTCGGACTACTGGACAGGTACGTCAAAAGTTTCAACACCAACTAATTTACCAGTGGACTTTCTTCTTGCCAGCCAATTGTACAAACCCCAATTCCAAAAAGGCTGGGACAGTATGTAAAATGCACATAAAAGCAGAAAGCAGTGATTTGTAAATTATCTTTTACATATATTTAATTGAAAACAGTACATTGAAAAGATATTTAATGTTTTGCCTTATCAACGTTATTGGTTTTTGAAAATATACACTACCATTCAAAAGTTTGGGGTCACTTAGAAATGTCCTTGTTTTTGAAAGAAATTGATGCTTTTATTCACCAAGGTAGCATTAAATTGATTAAAAAATACAGTCCAGACATTGATAATGTTATAAACTACTATTACTATTTCATTCTATTTCTACTTTAGCAATTGTAGCCCTTTTTACACATAGTCCCTCCATTTTAGGGCACCAAAAGTAGTTAACATAAATTTAAATAAAGTCATTATATTTAATATTGGTTGCATATCCTTTGCATGCCATGACTTCCTGATGTCTATGGTATGACCCAACAACATCACAAGACTCTTGATATCTTATTTTCAGGCACTCTTACAAGTGATACTACAACCTCTCTGCATTTGAATTGATCTCTATGGGAATTGGGGGGTGGGACTAGATTAAGGTGTAAATTACACAGGAATAGTATGGAACACATGGCTGGCTAAATGGCATCAAGGGTCTGAGGTATCAAACCATCACTCTGCTGCCAGATATGCAGTAGATATGGATGGATCACTTTAAGGGATATTTTTCCTGGCTTATTTTTCCATAGAGTTCAATAGGAGTGATCCAAGTGATCCATCCATATCTAAGCGGTGATCACGCCTGTTGCTCCTCCCCGGCCTTTCAGTGCATCTCTCCCCTGACTGAGCATAAGTAGAATGCCAACAAGATACGCGGTGATGGGCTAATATTTTGGTTACACAGTGGCGCAAGTGAGAGAGCAGTCGTCTCCTCTCTTACATTCTTTGGGGAGAACACAGTATGTAGTAAATATATCAATTATTTTTATTATAATTGGAGCGTAAAATTGAATTGGAATTTTTCTGGGGAAAAATGTCAGTATGTATTAAAGTATGTATTTAAAGTGAAATGCTTTTGCCAAAACGGGACAGGAAATTAAATTGATCAGCCCTAACGGGAACATCAGCCTGCTCTCCATGAAGGTGTATCAGTACAGAGCACTGACAGCTCTGTCTACTGTACTTCAAACACTCACCACTGTACTCACCACTGGGCAGATTGCTTATGATTCTCTCAAAGAGCCTAAGTCATACTTTTAGAGCTCTGTACACTCTGTACACTATTGGCAATTGTGGATATTAAAGCTGGCAGCAATAGTCTTACAGATTTAGCATTTTTATAAAGCATGCTTCATTTCCAACATGGCCATGTCTCCTACTTGGGACCACATATCTTGTATCACTCTTTTAGCAGAGCTTGTCCACAAACTGTGTTGGTACGTAGCATAAGATTTTTAAACTAGTGGAGATAATTGATACATCCTGCATTAGTGTATATTATAGTGTAGAGTGTATTGCTATGATCTCTTAAGGATATAAATGTAATTTTCAACGTATAATTCCAGATCATATACTAGTCATAGTCACTATACTCTGAATCCAAGGTTTGAACCTACAACTAACAGTAGCTGACTGCAGTTGATGAATTGACGTCAACTTTATCGTATGCCATGATTCTTCACTGAGTTAAAATAACAAAGGTTTTTCCCGGATCTTCTTTTTCTTTTAAAAGGTAATAAAACGTTGAAAATACGTTAAATATCAAAACAAACATGTACCTTTTCACCGTCGTGTTGTCTTTTATCGATGTATTATCTGCTGTAGTTAGTTTGTGCTTTAAAACGATTCATTTTGGTGAGGTCCCGAAAATGAATGGGAGTGAGTGGGGAGCCAGACAAACGGGACTACCGGGGATGCCGTTAACGGTCAGCAGGGACAGCTGACAGCTAGTATTCACGCTATGCAAATATAATGGGGTAGGCTCCACAAAATTACTTGTGCTAGGTAGTGTCTAACAGTGCTAGGTAGATAACCATAGCTAATGACGTTACCGATCAGTGATCAATTTATTGATATAGGCTAATGTTACAGCCTACATGCTAAAAACAACCTCGATAAAATGAACAGCATTTAAGTACCATGATAGCCAGTCAGTATGTTTTATATTTGTTTGCTATGTAACGTTATTACAACCCTTTACAACAAGCTAATGTTAGCCAACAATTGAATGTCGGTGTGCCTATCATAATGGTCTCCCATTGTTCTCACGTTCGTTTACAACTTTAGAATGATTTAATTATTCTACCATTGAGAAGCTATCCAGATTTGTAGGTTAGAATTTTGTTTCTCCCATGTTAATTCATCATCAAATTTTTGAATTTTGAGGTCTCATTCAAATTTAATAAAGTCTACATCTATGAATGTATAAAAAGCATGCATGTCTCAAGATGACCGACAGAATGAGGGGTCTTGTGTTGGGTTCCGTTTGATTTAAATTGGGTTATGTTTGCCCAAAAATAGTCTTAATCTTTAATTAAACTTTTTACGGGGTACTCATAACTTTGTAATGGCCTAACGTAGCTACACCAAAAGGCGAGCCCATGGCGATAGTAGTCCACTTGTGAAATGGCATTGGTTTTGAAACAGTGGAGATATCAAGGTTCAAAAATCGCTGACCAAAGCAAACATACACTGAGTGCTAATATCTTTAGCCTGGTGTACTGAGTAGGTTTCACTCAAGAAGGCAAGTTAAGTTACGTACAACAGAACAATGTTGTCTCATAGTGTTTTGCGCCTATGTCACTGCAGCTGGAGGAGCACAGGGCAGACCAGAAGCAGCTGAAGGTCTTGCAGAAAAAGCTGGTGCAAGTGATGAAGGAAAAGGACCAGCTTCAGGGGGAACACAGCCGGGCGGTGCTGGCTCGCAGCAAGCTAGAGGGCCTGTGCAGGGAATTACAGAGGCACAACAAGAACCTCAAGGTGAGCAAAAGAGCTCTCTCTTATAATATAGGTCAGAAAGAAAGAGCTTGTGTGTGGGGAAGGCAGAGTCATAGCATTGACAGTTCTTTCTATGCAGGAGGAGACTCTCCAGAGGTGCCGTGAAGACGATCTGAAGCGCAAGGAGATCACCACACACTTCCAGAGCACACTGGCTGACATCCAGGCCCAGATCGAGGAGCACAGTGAACGCAACACCAAGTTGTGCAAGGAGAACAGCGACCTGGCTGAGAAGATGAAGGGTCTCATCGCCCAGTATGATAAAAGGGAGGCGGTACGTCCTTGGCCTCCACTTGTGTACTCATTGAATCATCAGGGGGTGATACCTTTTTATGTAGTGGATGTTCACTTAATCACTGACATTTCATGTTTTTTGGGCTGTTCAATTGAGTACACATGTGTTTCCTCCACACAGAACTTGGAAAAGGTCTTCAAACACCGTGACTTGCAGCAGAAACTGACCGAGACCAAGCTCGAGCAGGCCAACATGTTTCTGAAGGACAGTGAAGAGAAACACAAGATCGAGAAAGAGCATGTGAGTGGTTACAGCATTTTTTTCATAACTTATTTTTGTAGCACTTTACTTGAACTATATACAATAAAGCCTGCATAATGTTATCATATGCATGACATCTGTCTTAATCAGTCATGACAGTGTCTTACAGCTTACAACAAATAATTTACAATAATTTACAATGATAAATGTTATGGCACAAATGGTCATAACAGCACTTATGTTGCATGCAAAGCTATGCTTACTATGCTAGAAATAACAACTGTCATAAGTCACCTGTCATGACATTTGGTGGCACTAATGTCATAAAATATTGTACTGTTTGGAATAGGGTTGTCAAAAGTATCGATACTTCGATACTTTTCGATACCACGTGCTTAAAAACGATACGATCTCAACTTTATTAAAAAAAACGATATTAAATAAAATTTTTCATTTTAATTTTTTATTTGTATTAAATATTTGTGGGTCTTCAGTGCCTCTTGGCTTCATTACGGCATTCTCTCCAGCAACGAACCCACCACGTGACTGACAGAGTGAGTGAGTGAGTGACAGTGGCAGAGGCACAAGCACTACAGGTACGATGATGATCAGAAGGAGAGCGAGAGACAAAACACGCCAGTGGATGTCACTCAGAACAGCCAGCGGCCCGTCACTGTTATTCAAGAAGCTAGCTAGAGTTAGCCATGGCAAGTCCAGCTCCAGAACTAACGTTAGTCGAAAAAGAAAATAGTAGGAGTGCTGTTTAGCAATATTTTGCCTATGAGGCGGATGCAGAAGGAAAGGCGACAGATTTGCAAAAGCCGATTTGCAAAATGTGGTTCAAAACGGTACCAACAAGAGGAGGGAACACTTCACACTTCAAATTTGGCAAAGCATCTGAAGGCCCGGCACCCTGATCTCTCCAAAGAATTGAGAGAGGTAATGTTGAGTTAATATAATTTAATAAGTGTACAGTTATTGTCATGAATGACGTTGCGATGTGATGCTGATGAGCTCAGAAAGTTTCCCCCGAGCGAGCTAACGTTAGCAGCTATAACGTTAACTAGCCTAGCTTTTTTTTTTTCTCAGAGCAAGCTAGCATCTAACTAGCTGGCTTGTTATGTTGTGTGTTGCTTAACGACACCAACATTAGCCTAAGTAAGGTAACGGGGTTGCACTGACAGCTGAGCTGACGACATAACGTTACACATTTATCCAAAATTAATTTCAGCCAACGTTAGCTAATGTAAAATAGCTGGCTGATCTTGCGCATTGATTACTGCCATTGATGTTGGACCTGACAGAAAGTTTCATTAATTTTAATTGTATAAAAATACATGCAATTTAAGAATTATACCATCAAATCTAATTATGGATTTTCTCTCATATAGCACCAGAGAGAAGCTGCAAAGGACACCCAGACCCTTGCAATTGGAATGTTCTTGTTTTATTTTATTTATCCTTTGTTTACAGGGGAAACCCTCTAAGACTGCACTGTGTTTACAAGTGAAGCAACATTAGAGAAAAAAAAGAAATAATACAAAAAGCAATAATAACTACATAAATAATGTGTAGGCCTACAAGGTAGGGAAAACATTTAAGAATAGTAATAATAATGTTAATGTTGTTCTGTGTTCAGTGACTTTTTCTGTACCAGCACCGTGTGCAGGTTGTTAATAATAATCTTTAAAAAATGTATCCTATTTTGTGTGCCTAGGACTTTTTTTTGTGTGCCATGGTATCGAAAGAGGTATCGAGTATCGTTTTCTTATACTAGTATCGTATCGAAGTTTAAAATTCTGGTATCGTGACAACCCTAGTTTGGAATAGAGGTAAATGTCACTTGACATTAACCCCTTTCACACATGCAGCCTTATCCGTAAATTTTCCGGAACATTGCCAGATAGGGGTCATGTGTGAATAAGAGCCGAAGTCGAAATTCCGGAATATCCGTGCCGGCAATTTGCCGGCAAAAGACCTAGTGAGGTTTCCGTAAAAGTTCCGTATCAATGTGACGTGTGAACAAAGCCAGAACATTACCGGATCAATCACGCATGCCATGAGGTCGCTCCCGTACCCACATTCGTCTCGCCGAGCCCCGAGCCACATGAAAGACTCGTACAGCCTCCAGCCGCCACAGACAACGTCTCCGGCTTTGAGCCAAGCTAAAGCGGAGTTGTTCCCGACTTATCCTGATTTTTTTGTTAAGTTTTTGTTTACGAATGGTGTTTCGTGATTGGAACAGATGTATTATTGCCAGCGTTTGCCTCGAAAATGTATAAATAAACAAGAGTAACTATAGTACAACTGCACACTCTGTCACTTGATCACCCGCCATTTTTTCAGTAGTAAGTAAACAAACGTATCCTAGCAACATAGGGTAGAGCGTTGGTTGTATGAACGCTACCAATACGGAACATTCCGGAATATTGCTGGATCAACTTTTCCGGTAATGTTCCGTATTGCATGTGTGAAAGAGGCTATTGACAATGACAGCAGTACATAAATGCAGAAAAGTATTAATTGTAATTAAATATCACTACATTATTTGAGATCAATATTGTACATTTTATTTGTGTAAGTTCATAAGAGGAAGACCATCAGTAGTAATATTTTAATTAAAATCACAATTATACACTGTCGAATTTCTGTAGAACCTCCATAATATAGGTCAGTTGGCAATTTGGCACTTACTCAAGCTTCGTGCAACAACTGTAGTCCTGGTAAATACTGCCCAACAAACACATGACAGCTTTATATAGCTTAAAGCATAGTATGCATTTCAAGTATGTGACTCACTTTACCAGTTATAATACCTCCATGACTTCCTGACTACAGCAGCATTAACAGTGACATTATACATCAAGGGGGAAAAAAACACTGCAGCTGTTTAGATGGGGGTTTACATGGAAGACTTACATCAAAGCAGGCACACCATGGCCACTTTTATATGAAGACAGCAACATAAGGTCACCAAAACCCTGGAAACTAAAGAGAAGAGTCTTTCTGCAGACATCCACCGTTAAGCCCCACGTCCACCGCCAGGCCCCTTGGGGCCTAAGCATGGACCTGGAAGTTGCGTCATGTGCCCTGGCGTCACTTCCGACCACGTGCATGGACCTTTTCGTTACTTCCCCATTCTGTTTGCAGAACACACTAAACGAGCCGGACGTGTCTTCATTTGTCCAAGCAAATTTGTTCTTTTTTCTAATAAGTGGATTTCAACGAGCCAACATCTGCCAACAAGGTAAATGATGCCAATGTACTGTTGGAACCAATGACGTTAACGTTAAGCAGCAGACAACAACTTAATACTAGGAGTTGGCTAGCTAGCTCACGTTAGCAAATTAGCACTAATGTTACTAACTTGTATGTTGTTTTTTCCATTGCTATGTTTATTTGTAGCGCAGCAAACGTTTGCAATCGTGATAAGTCATGAATCGTAATGTTTGTGTAACGTAACTAGCTAGTAGTAGCTAGCTTTCTAGCCATTACAGTGTTTGTCTAATGGCAGTTAAGTAACGACATACTTTATATATTGTTTGTTTTACAAACATTAGCACTAAAATTTATATCAGTTTTATGTGTGTTGCTAATATAACGTTAACGTTATGTATGTAACGTTAGCCGCCTACTGTAGTTAGATGCCAGCTCTCTGTTCTCAAGTCGGTCTTTTAACGTTTGCTTACTCGCTACAATTGTTTTTTGTGTGTGGGGGGGGGTATGTTATTATTGGCAATCATTATTTGTACGAACATATTAAGTTATTGTACTGTATTAAATAGAGCCATTTTAAATGTTATTGTACTTATTCTGTTATGTTTTTTTCTTTCTTTTTTTTTTTTTTTACAGATGCATCATTCCATTCTCCAGGGCAATTCAAATTTAGAACTTGACAGATGCACAACCTGCTGCAATTTATATCACTGTCCACTTTGCCTGACCTTCAAACCCACAAAACTTAATCGATTAAAGTCTCATGTATATTTCCATCTAAAACATGCACTGACTTTCAAAGGTATGTTTGTTTAAACAATTGTTAGATTTTAGTCATTTCAAAGTGTGTTTAGCAACATGTTTCAGTTTAAAGTAGAATCTGTATGCCCCAACATATTAGAGACTTAGGTGCTGAACGGCCTGGGAAATGAGCTATGTTCATTTCCTCCCCCTCCCGTTAAGTACTCATTGTCACCTGCATGAATGCCCCCCCGAGTTTCCTGGGAATCCTAGCCTGGTAGAATAACGTGTGAAATAAAGTTATTGATCTAAGCCCTGAGACAGGAAACTAGGAAGAAGAACCAGAGATAGGAGTGAAGTAACATAGCCACAAGACTTCCCTGTCTAGCCTACCTTTTGTTATCACCTACATGACATTTCCTGTTTTCTGTGTATAAACGCTGGGCCGGTTTGGAGTGTAAGTAATGTTAGACTAGAAGCTGACATAAACAACATGCTAATAAAGAAGTTATAGCTACTGTCTTTCATCACAGAACCGATTCAAGACCCTCTTATTTCTCGAACGTAATTGCAAGTACCGGCAACGAACAGAAGTGTCATTGAGAAATACGAAGCAATTCTTCACCATTTAAACAATTAGATGGTGTAAGATATTCGTACTGTCAACAAGATGCATTATGGTTCATTTGTAAGTTAGTGGACACTTTCATGCAAGACAGTCTAAAAGAGTTTTCCAGCTGCCCCGTGTCCTGGGAATGGAGGAGAGCGAGGTGGCCGAGGCCCTCATTGCGTACACCCGGCTCACTGACGTGGTTGGGGAAGCAGAGCACGACGAGATTGTGGGACCATTTGTTTTTATTTTCAGTAACCAGCAGGATATGGAGCGATTCTTAATTGAAATTGTGGACCACAGGCGTTACATAATTTTCTGTCTTCTTCCCTTACAGCCTGAGGAGGTAGAGTAAGGACTACTCGTGTTATATAGTGTACATAAATATATAGTTTTAGATTGCATGGGTGTTCAGTGTGTCGTGTAAGTTCTTATTGGTTGTCCTTTTTTCCCTTTGTTATTTTCTTATTAGACTATTTGATATTCCAAAAAAAATAAAATAAAGTATTTTACAAATTATTAATTTGTGTGGTTGCTAAAGTCTATGGCTGCCTAATCTGTTCTTCTGTCATTCCATCATTTTGGGTTATTTGTACTTTTAAAGTTCCCTGGTAGACTCATATAAAGTGATGAAGAAAATGTTAGCCATATTCCCTATTCCTATATCACACATACACCTCAGCACAAATAAACCTTGCATAAGGTCATGGAATCTGTCCATGGTTCTGCAATGCTTAAAACATGCCTTCTGCCAGAAATTGTACAGTGCTGCACAATCATTTGTATTTAGTGTTGCACAGTGTTTAATGGTACGGACAAAGAGTTCAACAATGGGAACAGTCTGCTGGCTTGTATTGAGATGCCTATTATACCTCAAAATAACATTTTCAAAAATCTAGCAAGGTTCATAATATGCATATAAACCCTTAGATCACTACTGAGTTTGTAAATTAAGTTTGGAACTGTGATGACTCCATAGTTGGATACATCAATAATGTCGATGAAGCTGTAGTGTAGACTTGCAGTGACTGCTAGTAGGTGTGGTTGAATCGTGTTGAAAGCACTGAGGATGTAGTAGTACTTTATTGATCCCACAATGGGAAATTTCTTCTTCAATCGTTACACAGTAATACACAGTAAATATAACACGTGTACATTATTACAGGGAAGCCAGACCAGAGAAGGGATCAGCTATTCTTTTGTTAAAGTGGACAGTGATACAATTTGCAGCAGGTAATGCATCTGTCAAGTTGTAAATTTGAATTTCCCAGTAGAATGGAATGATGCATCTGTAAAAAAAAAAAACAACAGAATAAGTACAATAACTTAAAGGTTGTATCAGCGATTTTGGGTGGAAACATAAATGATCACATTCATCTGATTTTTCCTCACGATCCGCTAGCTGCCCACCCCATAAGGAGGCCGTCAAAAAACCTGTAGGCAGCCTATGCTCCGAGATCGTACACAAAAACAAATGGTACTACCAACCACTCAAAACCAAAATAAACAGTATTCCAACCAATCACAATGATCTGCACAAACGCTAATACTCTTATCTCGCTGAAATCTTGACGGATTTACAAACGGTTTGGTTTCTTACAAACGTTATTAACGTGGTTATAATTCTGGATGCTTGAACACTATTTTTTAAAACATAACATAATTATTCATAAGTATGTTTGTTTGGGATTTCGCTTCAGAAGTGACGTCACGTTTGTGCAGATCATTGTTAGTGCTAAACAACCAATGTTAGCTAAGATACGCGTAATGTTACTGAAAGCAGGGCTAGGGCTAGCTAACTCACTGGTCGTGTTTGAATAAGGCATGAATGTGGGAAAGCATTCGTTTTGACAAATGCTGGTCGGAGGGACAAGCGACATCAGCCTTGTGATTTGTTTGGGATTAGTGACGTCACCATTCCACTTATAGTACCGCCCAACTTCAAACCAAAAACGAGGGTAAAAGTATCCAGTATTTCTGGAATTCAGAAAGTAATTATTTCCAAAACAAGTATATGCATATTGTATGTCCACAAGACCCAAATTAACCTAATTAGAAGGCAATCACAAATATTTGTTCCCTTTAACCCCTTTGCGCAGATGGCAAATTTGGTCAATTATCACCTATTTAGGGGGTGCTCTGTTTAAGGCTTTATAACTCCCGGGGCTCTATCTTGGCGCTTGGTCTAAGTCCATTTGTCCAAGTCCACTTTTGCTATTTTAACGGCGTGTTTTTTGGGCGCTAAGCAGGGCGCAATGTGCAAATGGGCTGAACCTAGTCTCTTCATTAATTATAGGTGTGTCTTCGGCGTGACATGCAATAAACCAATCAAAATGTTATATCCCATTCCCTTTAAAAGCCTGCTTTTCCACCTTGGCGGATTGCTTGATGGCGAAACAGACATGCTCGTGCGTGTTTAGTGCGATCAAGGAATAGGCTAAATGGATCAATATTATTTGGACTAACCAGTAGCCTATGAGTTCCCGGTAATTCCCGACAGGGCTGTTATTTTACAAAATATATGCGGTTAAACTTCGTTAAAAGGACCTGCAACAGCTGAGAATAACCTATCAATGGCTTCAGTCTCACCTTAGAAAACGCCAAATTAGCCTGCTTGTTCAACGAATTTCATTTGATTATGAAATGAAAGTGTCAAACATCAATTCCATGAGGCTGTTCTCATGGAGTTCTCGAAGTTCAATCTTCATCCGAAGTTCATTAGGCTACCTGCATAGTAATATTGATTAATAACATAAATACCGTTATTTTGCCTTAATGATGACACTAAATACAATAAAGCTGTCAGGTTGGCAACCCATATGTTCACGCATATTTCCCCTTGTTTTATAATGTCCTGTTTATGAAAATGTGACCAACCTGTTTTACTCGTAGCGTAATGCTTTAAAACAATCCACTTTCCAGGAAGACTGTGAAACGTGCGACTTACAGCAGGGGAAACAGAGAACATGCAGCGCACATGTAGAGAATGGCATTAAAATTAATTGTGAATTAATTGTTTAACGTGCTGCAAATTTGTTTTTGTTTCTAATTAGACGCTTAGTTACATTACATTACAGGCATTTAGCAGACGCTCTTATCCAGAGCGACTTACATAACTTCTTATTACATTTATCCATTTATACAGCTGGATATATACTGAAGCAATTCAGGTTAAGTACCTTGCTCAAGGGTACAATGGCAGTGTCCTACCTGGGAATCGAACCTGCAACCTTTCGGTTACAAGACCAGTTCCTTAACCATTATACTACACTGCCGCCCAGTGTTCTAGTTCTAGTTCTCTTTAAAAATGTTTTGTTCAGTTATGGAATAACAGGTGAAATCAGTTGGGTTTTTAATAAACTATGGTATGGAATCTTGGTCACTGTCATTTAAAAAATATGAAGGTAGAAGAATACTAAGGTTCAAATTCAGTCAACATGGTGACATTTATCTCCGTTGTTTAACCGTAGGCTATGGAAAAAACCTTATGCACAGTGAATCCGCTGTAGCTTAGGCTATTTGAAAAACAATAAATGCAATATTCACTGGACAAGATTTTGAACTTTTTTCAGACAAAACCATTCTATTTACTTACAGGCTGTAGGCCTAGAGAGCTGTATTGTAATGACATGTGAAGCGCATTTTCAGAACTCAAATGTCCGTCTATTGCAGAGCGCGAGTTTTCCATTGAATGACAATTCACGCATTAGGTGTAAATGACAGTTCGCGTCATTAGGCTTGATATAGGTGTTATCAGCATTTAATGGAGAGCCATTGTCCCGTAACAGAAGATTGTCCCCCCCAGAAGATTACAGGAATTATTGGCAAATATAGGCCAATAATTGATCCAGGATAATTGCGAATAGTCTATAGCCTACATGTGACCTTACACATACCATCGCACATCGCCTGGATGTTGATGGAGTGGGCTGAAAGCAATTTAATTCGGCATTCCCCTTCGCTGGGACAGGTAGCTATGTGGTCTTTGACCTATGGACTCTTTTATTATTATGCATTTTTTTTATATAGCCTACACAATAATAATATTTCACGTTGTAATCTTGATATTTTTAGTCATGCTTGTGCACGCCCCTGTGCGTAACAGACAGGAGGGTGTATGCGTGTTGTGTATCCAGGTTTGTGGTGGTTTTAGCGCAAGCGCTTTCTGCTGGCTCAAGATAGCAATACGCCAAAAATAATCCTGGCCACTCCTCATCTTAAGACCAACACGCCCAGTTCATTTGTAATGGGCGCAAGAATACATGGTATTTAAAGGACGTGAACACAAAGCGTTATAATGAACCATGCGCTGGTGTAAGATAGCAAAGACACTTGCGTTTGGGTTAGCGCCACTTAGCGCCGGGTGTAAAATAGGGCCCCAGGTGTGACCATCACAGAAACTTGGAAAATAAATTAAACAAGACAGTTGTACCATTTACAATACAAACTTAGATTTGTTTATTTTCATATTTTAAATCAAAATAAAGAGCCTGTTTTGATTACATTTAATCAGTATAGTGGGGGGTAGATACAGTTGAAGTCAGAAGTTTACATACACTTAGGTTGAAGTAATTAAAACTAATTTTTAACCACTCCACAGATTTCATGTGTCGTGGATTTTTCCCATTCAACCCACAGTGAGCAAGTCTGTCCAAACAGAACCACAACAAACCGATGTAAATAGAATAAGAAAAAGAATTTCAGTTTATTTACATAAACTAGAACGAGAGAGATTCTCACCAGAATCACTCTGACTTAGAAACAGCATACAGAGGAGATTTATACACAATAATCGTTGCTTTACTGATTTGCCACAAGGGGCGGTTTCTAAACATACAGAGACAAAGGTATCCAATTCTTGATGTTTTGTCTCTATAACTATCAATAACCTTCAAAACAAGTAACGAAAACATCGGCCTTACAGACTGCCTGTCTCAGCAGAATGTGAAGGAGAGACACAGAGGGTGTGAACCATGACCTACTCAGTGTTCACAAAGAATACATTATTTAATTACTTAACTCCATATATAATTGATCTATTATATTAAATGCTTAATGATAATCATGTGATTGTCTCTATGTTAATACACACATATTGTAAAACAGAAAATTCCTTCACATTTCCCTCCTTTTATCATTTCATGATAACTAACAATTTTCTGTTACAATCTACCTAATGTACTCAATCAATTAGTAAGTGATTCATTTTAATAACATCATAAATGATTACATGATTATACAGACCAAATACAATAATTTCGTGTGGATATGTACAATACTCCAATAATCCAGGGGGAATTGAAAAACCGGCAGACTCAGGACTTATATGGGACAAAACTAGCACAGAGCCAGAAAACCCAATCAGTTCCGGAAAAAATAATTCCTCCGATCCCTCTCAAGGCAATCAAGCTTCGCTTCCGGATATTAGCAATTATTGCACATCATCCATATCTGATTAATAACAAGAATCAACATAGGAAAAATATAAAAATAAAATCATAGTGAATATAGTAACAGGATAGAATAGAATTGAATATAAAAATAATTTTCACTATAATGTACTACTGATTATTTAACATATAAAATTATTACTATCAAGAGAAAGTCTGAAAGAAAAGAAAGATAAAAAATAAAAACCCATCATGTAGTGGAGACTTTTCACAACTCCTGGAATGTCAACCTTTTATCTCTTCACATTACAACACTGTCTTCCCACCAACCATGTGACAGGGTGGGTACATAATTCAGGCCTATACTTTATATAGGGTCGTCAGTAAACTCAGGAAGTTGTCGGAGAAGGAATACATTATCTTGTTCCACTTTGATCCTTCGAGCCTCCCTCTCTCGGGCGCAGCTCCAGGCTGGACCCCTTTCCACTGAGTTCCTTCCACCCGACTCCTCGGAGTGAAGGACCCTCAGCCTCTCTGCTTCCCAGGCGTTTCCTTTTCAGAAACCCTGATCACAGAAAGCACTGCTCGCTTACTAACGCATTCGGTTTCAGCTTACAGTGGCCTGACTGTACATTGAGCCGAGCGCAGCGGCCAAGGGCTCCACTTCAGGGACGCCACACATGGTCTTACTGCTCTGTGCGACCCGACCGGCCGGTGACCCAGTCGATAGCGATCCCCAGCCCAGTGTCTAAACACCGAGCCCCGTAGTGGTAATTAGCCACCCGGTTGGGAACCGACGGTCTGATCCCTATCCCACCTTGCTATGGGTATAGAAACTTTGACCGTTTTCACCAGCCTTGCCTGTTCACAGAGGTCGTCTCTTACGCCCCTCTGCTAGGTGTGGACTGTCATCCACGTACCACGCAGTGCCTGCATACTTACATGCGACAACTACGCCGACTAGACGGTACCACGGCAGTATGTCAATTCATACTTCATCAGACACGGGGGCCTTCAGTCTTCTCCCCAGCACTATATGTTTTTTTAACGTGCCCTCGGAACTTTGCAATTCCGCCGCCGCCTGTTGATCCCTAGGTTCGGGGTGCCTAAGCCCCTGCCTAAGGATCAGGAACATATTGCTGTAAGTACTGACCTATAGCAGCTTGAGTGAGGCGTGCAATACAGGCGCGAATCAGTGGCATTCCACAACAGCAAAGAAATACGAGCAGGGTGGCAAAGATAATAACAGGCAAAAAGATTCTCAGCAGTGTTTTCTTCCAACCTGTCAGGAGGTTAAAGAACCAATCTTTATTTGCATCAACCTCTCTCTCCATCAATGAGTCACGGAGTTTGGTCATATTTCTAAGTCCCTGCTGTATGATCTGGCCATCCTCATCATAATGTGGTATGTATGTGCAACACGCCTCCCCAATCATCACACAAACCCCCCCCTGCTCTGCAGTAAGCTGATCTAATACCATGCGATTCTGCATAACCATTAATCGCAGTGAAGTCAACTCAGAGTTTACAGCACCTATGGTCAAAATGGAGGAGTTTATGTACTGGAGAAAAGTGTATCGAGTAACTTCTATCTCTTTAAAAGCCTCTGACACACCTAACCCAGGAAGCAAAGCCTGTATAAACTTTGAACCTGCAGTCCAAAGACGATGTTCAATAGGAACAGGATTACTATCCCAAAACCCTCTCTTTACCCTGTGCATGCGACGTGTGGTGTGACTATATGTGGAAAGGTCAGGAATCACATATGTAGAGTCATACAAGGCAACAATGGCACACACTCCACCCCAGTCAGGGGGGAGAGCAGTGTAGACTGAATTTCCACAAAGCCAGTACCAATCTGATAGCAGTCGACTCCCAAGGCGAGAGGATGGTATTATCCCGGAACAAGTTGCAGTTTGTTCCCTATTCCAAGGTAGTGAGATTGCGTGTGACCAGTTCTTCCTACATGTGTCAGGGTCGTCTCTGCAGGGACTATGGGGGTTACTCAGACAGTCAAAACACTTTTCAGGATGTATGGGCGGACAATCACAGAAAACATTTTTACACTGAACATTGTCTAATTGACCTAGTGCATTAGAGCCATTACCTATAATACAACTTCCAAACTTCATACTATGTTTAAGTACGACTGGACCGGGCATTTTCCATGACACCTGTGGCCATGCTAGGTAATCTTTCAGAAAAGAACAATCTCTATTTACTACTGGAGTACCCAAACGTGACAGATTTAATGGCACAGAGAAATTAGCTTTTCCCCACCGTATTCCCACACCTGGGTGAGAACTCAGTCCCACCAAACACGTTGAGAGGTCCTTCTTCAGATTCTGCACCTGAAGAAGAGGGCCTGCTTCAGGCTGCAGCCTAATCTTCTCAAAGGGTTGTACCCCTCGGTGTTCCTGCTGTCGTCTGGCATGTTGGGAGCAGATATTACCGTCACGTGCTCCTTGAAGTGGTGGTTCTCTGAGTTTTTAAACTCCGTGAGAACTTAGTTGTCCCTGCGCGTCGGTCGAGGTGGGTCTCTCACCCTTATCCCTCCTTTGGCGCTGGTGGAGCTCTTTTGCAGTGGCTGGCGTGGACCCAAGAAGCACGGCCTTCCACTCGCACGGCTGTGGGCGTGGTGAGTAGTATCTGGAAAGGACCCCTCCACCTGGCCTGGTGCCACTTCTTCCTTCTGAAGTCCTTTATCACCACCCAGTCTCCTGGCTGCAGGTCATGTAGAGGCCCGCTGGCTGGATCTGGGAGAGCTGCTTTCACCTGTTGATGCACAGATCTCAGAACATTGGTTAGCTGAACACAGTAACTCACCATGCGAGTGTCAGCTAGCTCCTTGTCCAACATCAGCCCTGGGGGGTGACATCCAGTCCTCATGGGCCGCCCTGTGATGACCTCATAGGGCGACAACCCTGTAGCAGCATGGACCCTCCCCCGCATACCTGTAAGGACAATTGGCAGGGCCTGGACCCAATCCAGACCTGTCTCTGCCATCACTTTAGTTAACCGGTTCTTAATGGTTCCATTTGCCCTCTCTACCGCCCCTCCACTCTGAGGGTGGTAAGCACAATGGAACTTTAACCTGATCCCCAATTGCTTGGTTACTTTGTCCAACACCTTGTTTAAAAAGTGTGAGCCTCTGTCTGAAGACAGCTTCCTCGGGATCCCCCACCCGTATCCACAATGAAGTTTAATGCTCGCCCATCAACTTTTAATGACCAAAGTGGTAACGCATTTGGAGCCGTATGGTAAAGGAACCCAGCAAACTCACCCATGTCCGCATGCGTTTCCTCGTCTCCCACAAAATGTCATTGTTCAGGTAATCCAGTTTGACCCCCAGGATGTTGGAAAGTAACATTCCCGTGGGGTGCTGTGTCCCAATTATCAGCATTACCGGAAAATTTACAACCGCGAGCCCAATGTCCCTTTTTTCCGCATTTTCGGCAAACATCATAATCCACCATGGTAGTGGGTCCCATGGAGTTGGGTCTCTGTCTGTTCCCTTGATTCCGTCCTCCACGTCTGCCGCGGCCTCTCCTTTGCTGCTGCTGTCCACCGGCACCGTCTCGGTTCCCCTGGTAGGAATCGAGCTGGGCCAGCTGCAGCTGAGAGGTCATCTTGTCGCTCTTCTTTTTGTCTTGGTTTTGCTTGTCGCGGTCCTGTTCTTCGCAGTGAACAGCATAACGGAGAACGTCCTTAAGTCTCCGAGTCTGCCAGCCAACACAGGAGGTCTTAGTAGCGGTTGCAAGGTGTTTATCCAATCCATCCAGGAAACAGTGGGTTAGCTGAGTCTCGTACGGAGTAAGAGTCTCGCTGTTCTCCGGTTTGTCCATTCCACTGTGTGCGTCGTACTTATCTGAAAGTCTCTCAAGAAAGTCATTAACAGTTTCACCAGGCTTTTGTTTCACCTGTCTAACTGCTTCCCAGTTCAGACGAACAGGGAATTCGGTTTTCATACTGTTTTCCAAAGTGTCAATTTGTTTCACATACTCAGAAGTAGCACCATCATTGTATGGATGGTTTATAGACCAAGTACCCTTTACGTTACCCCACCGTAACTTCAGTTTCTTAATCAGTACAGTTTGTAATTCGCCTGCAGTTGGTTGACACGTTTTTACCAGATTTCTCAAAGCTTCCATGAACTTAGCACCACCCACCTGGGTTGGATCCGGCAAATCCTCGCAGACAGCCTGTAACTCCGACACCTTCCAGGGCCGATATACCAGGACCGTCGGACCCTGGTCGCCTTGTCCTGCCCTGGGATTGGGACATTCTAGCATAGGGTAAGTGTCTGACCCCCAGGATGTGTCCAGTTGCGGCACAAGTGCCAACGTCTTCGGGCCGTACGCGGTACCTCCCCTGGTGTGTGACGGGGTAGGTATATCTACCTCGTGCAGTTCGCCCTTATGGGAAGTTACCTGTACTGTGGAATCTGGGCCTACTGAAGCTGCAGGTCTCGCTCTGGTCGCCGGCCCACTCGCAGATGGTTGTGCAGCAGCACTGGAATGCGCTGCCTGGAGAGCAGGGGCTGAGGGATGTCCGTGAGCTCCTGCCGCATGCTGTGGAACATAAGCTGGAGGACACGCAGGACAGTCCAAGTCCAGGTCAATTTTGTGTACGCTTGCAAGCTGTGCTACATCGGGATACAAAGAGCCGCCGGAATGCACAACAGGAGATAGCACTGAATTACTTTGTTGGGATTTCTCCACAGTATTTTTATTTTCTCCCCTGGTCTGTTTTTCTTGCCTTAATTTTGATTCCTTTTCCCACAAATCTACTACATCCCAGTCGGGTTGCCATTTATTTTTACGTTTACTATTTTTAACCTCATGTGACCGCAGCCGCATTTTTAAGTTATCAATCTGATTTAGGCTAAAAGAGCCTTTTTCAGGGAAACCTAACTTTTGCCATTTAACACGCTGGTGTGTGGTTGCCGGACCATATTTGTCATGCATTATTTTCATTGGACCCGTAAATTCAGAGTCCTGCTTCTTTGAATTGTTAGAACCCATTTTTCGTGCGTTTGTCCCACAACCAAACTATGCCTTTTAATTTTTATTTTTAAAAATTAAAAAAAAAAATTCCCTTTTAATTAGGCCTATTTTAGTCAGAATCAGTTTCAGATTCTGCACTATCCTCTGGATAATTGCCCTCACTTTCAGGGTGAACGTTTAGCCTAACTTCTATTAATTCCGTTTCCTTCTCTTTTAACCATTCACCTCTAGGTATAGCTACAACAGAAAAACCACTTCCATATCCGTCAACCTCATTAAGTGTCTCGTACAGGTACAAATGACCATAATCATCTCCTCTGCAAAAATGCCTCTCCTGTACTAGTCCGTGTATATCATTTGCCTCTACTGATAATACATGATACCACATTACAAAAATGTTTCAGAGCTCACTACAAGAGAAAGGAAAAGGTGAAAGAAAAAGAGAAATATTAGTCCATGGGTGGGAGTAGCATACAGCCTCCACAGTTTGAATCACTCCACAGAGTGACGGACCCGTCGGTCACTAATCAAACTTTTTAGAATTTGAGCGCGATACAGCCTCAAGTTACGTTTTGCTGTGGTGGCTCACCTGTGATTCTCTTTCTATGGATTGCGTATTGATCACCCCAGACAGACGTCTTACTCTCCTCGGTCCGGTTGCCGCCGTCCTTCCTCTAGGCCACTGGTTACAGTTACCTCTCTATGAGAAGGTGGGTTGCGGTATCGGGGTTTGAACTCCCGGCAGTGCGCACTGTCTAAGCCGTTCCGACTTGAGAGAAATCTGCGTAGGAGAAAATCAAGTTAGCAATCCTGCCGACTACGCCATATTGTCGTGGATTTTTCCCATTCAACCCACAGTGAGCAAGTCTGTCCAAACAGAACCACAACAAACCGATGTAAATAGAATAAGAAAAAGAATTTCAGTTTATTTACATAAACTAGAACGAGAGAGATTCTCACCAGAATCACTCTGACTTAGAAACAGCATACAGAGGAGATTTATACACAATAATCGTTGCTTTACTGATTTGCCACAAGGGGCGGTTTCTAAACATACAGAGACAAAGGTATCCAATTCTTGATGTTTTGTCTCTATAACTATCAATAACCTTCAAAACAAGTAACGAAAACATCGGCCTTACAGACTGCCTGTCTCAGCAGAATGTGAAGGAGAGACACAGAGGGTGTGAACCATGACCTACTCAGTGTTCACAAAGAATACATTATTTAATTACTTAACTCCATATATAATTGATCTATTATATTAAATGCTTAATGATAATCATGTGATTGTCTCTATGTTAATACACACATATTGTAAAACAGAAAATTCCTTCACACATGTTAGCAAACTGTAGTGTTGGAAAGTCAGTTAGGACTATCTAATTTGTGCATGACACAAGTAATTTTTCCAACAATTGTTTACAGATTATTTCACTTTCAATTCACTATATTACAATTCCAGTGGGTCAGAAGTTTACATACACTGTTGACTGTGCCTTTAAATTTTTTATATTTGGTTGCATATCCTTTGCATGCCATGACTTCCTGATGTCTGTGACCCAACAACATCAAAAGACTCTTGATATATTATTTTCTGGTGCTCTTACAAGCGATACTATAAAGTCTCTGCATTTGAATGGATCTCTACGGGAATTGGGGGGTGGGGCTAGATTTAGCTGTAAATTATGCTGGAACAGGATGGAATACATGATTGGTAAAATCAGAATCAAGGGTCTGAGGTATCAAACAAGCCTTAAACCATCACTCTGCTGCCAGATATGCAGTAGATATGGATGATTCACTTTAAGGGTTTCTTCTCCTGACTTATTTTTCCATAGAGTTCAATAGGAAAATTTGTCAGGAGAAACAACCTCACAAAAATAGCTACGCGGTGTCATGGTTTTGAACCCTGTTTTACTATGCGGTCGTTTTCCTTCGTGGCCACGCAAGGGCGCTGCCCTTTTGGTAGATGCTTGCTCTGTCCTGCTGAGTGGGCGGAGCTTCTGTTAGCGTCTACACCGGTTCGTGGTCACTGAGAGCTAGATAAGCCTACCGTTTCCTTTATTCGGGGCTTCGAAATTAATTGTTAATTGTTTTGTATTGTGGTGTTATTGTTGGCTGTGAGTTCTCGTACCATTTTGGCTACTCGCCTATTTTTAGCGTCTCTTTTTAGAGGCAGGGCTTATTTCTTACTGGCTTGGTAGTTGATTGTCTCGTAGAAGTTTGGGACCGTAAATCTCTGCTCTATTTTGCCTTTTTAGTGCTTTTTCTCCGTGTATGGAGTTTTGGGCGATTCTGTTCAGAACTGTAGTTCTGCTCGCCCTTCGGCACATGTCTTCCCATTGGGAGATCAGGCGTTTCGCTTCTACTTAGTTATTAGCTCGTAGAAGTATAGAGTAGCAGTTCTTTGTTCCTTTTTCGCCTGTTATTTGGTTTTCTTTCTGAGAGACCTGGCGTTTAGCTTCTACTCATTTCCGGGTTACGGTAAGCCAGTTAGTAGCCTTGGTACGTATTTCCCTGTTTGGTCTCCCTCTCGTGGACTGCGTTCCCCTTTGTTGTGAGCCAGGGTTTTTATTTGTATTTAGAGGCTGTCGTGCTATTAAGTTTGCGTAGGTCTTTCGTTGCAGCCGTCCTATACTCCCTAACTACCTGCGGGACGATTTTGTTGGGAACTGTAGTTCTATTTTCGTTCTCCGGGTGTTAGCCTCCTAGTTATATGGAGCTTGGGCTATGTTGTGGACGTGTTTCTGTTAGACTGCGCACTTATTTAATATAGCCTCGGAACGTTAAATCTCTGTTCCTGTTCGCCTCGTTACATTTTTCGTTACTGAGAGGCAGGGCTTGTGTTTGTGCTTGTGTAAGTCAGTTAGCCGATAGTTTCGGTGCAGCTGTCCCATCGTCTTTTGTGCTCTGTCTCCGTGTATGGAGATTTGGGCGATTCTGTTCAGAACTGTAGTTCTGCTCGCCCTTCGGTGCAATTCGTCTCTTAGGGAGACCGGGCGATGTTTTGGACATGTTTGCGTTTGACTGCGAGCCTATTATTCTCGCCATGGAACGTTAAATCTCTGTTCCTGTGCGCCTCGTTATTTTCCTCATATAGAGAGGCAGGGCGCTTATTTTCAATTCATCTCGCGTTGGTCTAGCCGGTAAATGTCTGGTACTGCCTGTCCTGTTTCGTTCCTTTCGGTGCCTTTTCTCCTTGCATGGAGTTTGACGATTTTGTTTGGAACTGCTGTTCTTTTCGTCTTTTGGCGCATGTCTTCCTATAGGGAGGATTGGGCGATTTTGTGGACACGTTTGTGTTTGACCGCGAGTTTGAGAGTAGCCTGGGAACGTTGGATCTGTTCCTTTCGCCTCCACTCATACTATCATATTATTTTGCAGTGTTTGTTGTGTTTTATGTTTGTCTTTACGCTACTCGCCCGTTCTTATTTTGTCTCGTTACCGAGACAGGGCGCGTATTATTTCTGGTTGTTTTGATCCCTGTCGTTACGCTCCACTTGGCGTTTGACAGTTAGCCGGTTAGTAGCGTCTCTAGTGGTGTTTGTGTTCCTTGTCTTGTCTCCTCCCTTATCTGCGGTTATCCCGCCTTAGTGGCCTAAGGGCTTAATGAATCCCCTAGCTGCGTTTGGCTCCTACCACGTCACACGTCACGCCCCCTTACACGCGGATGTGGACGCTTTGAGCTACGCGAACAGTTTTTCTTTTGCCATGACATTTGTGAAAGACAAACCAGAGGAAATTGTTTGCCGTGATTCAATGTTTTATTTCCAGTGTGTTATGCAATTTGTAATGTTATATAGGCTATGTTATGATATTTGTAATGTTGTAATAGTAGTTATGATGATTACATTTTTTAAATAAATGGACACCTACCGGAGAAAAAACCCTGGGAATTAATGACAAAAAACTTTGTTTTAAGTAAGACGTTTGGCTTGGTAAAAAGCCACAAAAGACAGGAAATTCAGCATCAAGCCAAACTTCAGCTCTCTACACTATCAGGGATTTCCAGTACTCTGTTTTTTATATCTGACTGTTATACAGTCCTATAGCTATGTTGGTCAACTGTATTTCAAACAACATGTACTCAACTCTGTGCAGTTTGCTTCAAACCTACTCTCAAAGAGCCTAATTCATATTTGTCTAAATGGTAAATGACCTATGACTGCTGCATTAGGATATAAAAGTAGATTTAGACATAGGCCATATCCAGTGAGGACCATAATTCCATAACAAATGTTTTGTTATTTTGGTTCTGTATTCAAGCACTTTGAGTTTGAAAGGATCCAATGACAATGAGTTGAAGTGAAGACTGTCAGATTTAATTTGAGGGCATTTTCATCCACATCGGATGAACTGTTTAGAAATTATAGAACCTTTTGTACATAGTCCCCCCCCCCCCATTTTCGGGCATCAAAAAATATTTGACAGTTTAACATAATGTAGAATAAAGTAATTATCTTTAATATTTGGTTGCATATCCTTTGCATGCCATGACTTCCTGATGTCTGTGACCCAACAATATCAAAAGACTCTTGATATCTTATTTTCCGGTATTCTTACAAGCGATACTATAACTTCTCTGCATTTGAATGGATTTGGGGGGTGGGACTATATTTAGCTGTAAATTATGCTGGAACAGTATGGAATACATGGTTGGCGAAATGGCTGTATGTCTTCAAGGGTCTTAGGTATCAAACGAACCTCAAACCATCACTCTGCTACCAGATATGCAGTAGATATGGATGGATCACTTTCAGGGTTGTTTCTCCTGACAAATTTTCCTATTGAACTCTATGTAAAAATAAGTTAGGAGACGAAACCCTTGAAGTTATCATGGGCTCTATCTATGTGATCTTAGCGTTTGGTCTAATCGCATGCCGTATAGTGCATTTAGGGCGTGTCCAAGTACACTTTTGCTAGTTAGACGGCGATTTTTCTGAGCACTAAGCATGGCTCAACGTGCAATATGGGCTGAACTTAGTCTCTTCATGATTATAACATGCATAACATGCAATGAACCAATGAAAATGTCATATCCCATTCCCTTTAAAAGCCTGCTTTTCCACCTCGGCGGATTGCTTATATGATGGCGAAACAGAAATGCTTGTGCGTGTGTAGTGCGAGCAAGGAATAGGCTATATGGATCAATAGTATGATCAATACTATTCTGACTAACCATTATAAAGTGTATTGATATACACAATAATAATATTTAGCATTAGGGTTTAACACTGTCACGGGTTCCCGGTAATTCCCGGCAGTGCTGTTATTTTAGAAAATAGGCTATATTCAGTTAAATTTCGTTAAAAGCACCTGCAACAGTTTTTACAGGAGGCAGGCTGGAACAAGGAAACAAATACAAACAGGTTATGTCAAGCAGTGAAACAAACAGAATGGCCAGGAGAAATCTCAAAACGGAGCTGAGAAAAGGAACTGGCAATGAGACTGTGAAACAGGGGAACATAAATAGAGAGGGGAACAAGTGAGAGTGCAAATTGAATAATGAAAAGGAGTGAGGAATGTCTGTGAGAGGGAGAGTGATAGGCTAACCAATAAGGGGAGAAAACAAGGAACTAAACGGGGACCACGCCCAGCCTGCAACAATCACAGAAACAGGGTAAAATGAAAAACACAACATGAAACAAAAGGAATGGGAAAACGAAGGAAATGAAAGGGAGGTAGACTGGAGGGAAACGGCAGATGTTACAGTAACCCCCCTCAACGGGCGCCTCCAGGTGCACCACCGGGCTTGATTTTATCTGGGTGGTGCCGGTGAAAGTCCCGAATGAGGGAGGGGTCGAGGATGAGCTGGCGGGAAATCCAGCTCCTCTCTTCGGGACCGTAACCCACCCAGTCCACCAAGTACTGGAACCCGCGACCACTGTGGCAGATATCTAGGATCCGGTGTACTGTGTAGCGTTGTCGATGATCCGGGGGGGTGGAGGGGGATCGGCCGGAGGGCTTAGTGGGCTGGAGGAGACGGGCTTGAGTTGTGATACGTGCAAGGTGGGGTGAATCTTGAGGGCTGGGGGGAGCTTGAGCTTTATAGCGGATGGGTTAATGATAGATTCAAAGGTGTAGGGGAAAATGAATCGGGGTTGGAACTTTTTGGAAGTGCACTGAAGGGGAATGGTAGAGGAGGAGAACTGGGGACCACGGTCGGACACGATGTTGGAGGGGATCCCGTGCAGCAACACCACATGGAGGACCAGGAGCTCCGCCATCTCGGAAGCTGAAGGAAGCTTGAGGAGAGGGACAAAATGGACCGCCTTGGAGAAACGGTCAACAATAGTTAGAATGGCGGTGTCACTGTCTGAAGGTGGTAGTCTAATAACAAAATTGACCCCAATGTGACTCCAAGGATGGTCCGGGACAGGAAGAGGATGGAGAAGACCGGCGGAGGGCTGATGGGAAGCCTTACTCCTGGCGGAAATGGAGCATGCAAGCACGAAGGCACGGGCATCCACCTCCATAATCGGCCACCAGAAACTCCTCCTCAGTAGGGATAGGGTGCGATGAACCCCCGGATGGCAGGACAGATGAGAGGAGCGAACCCACTGCAGGACCTGGGAGCGAGTCTGGGACAAATAAGCACGAGTCAGGGTTGGTTCTGGGGTGTGGTTGTGTTACCTGGGCGGACTTGATAGCTCCTTCAATTTCCCAGGTGACTGCAGCCACCACGGGACGGAGGGATGATGGATTCAGGACAGGCAAGACTGGTCTCGGGGGAATATAGACGTGACAGAGCAAACAACCCGATGGGGTTTGGTGTTGCTGGAACTGGGTCTGTAGGTGATGGAGAAATTGAAACGGCTAAAAAAAAGTGCCCAGCGGGCCTGGCGGGAGGTGAGACGTTTAGCGGATTGGATGTATGACAGGTTCTTGTGGTCAGTCCAGACACTAAACAGGAGCTCTGCCCCCTCCGGCCAGTGCCTCCACTCCTCCAGGGCGAGCTTGACCACCAGCAGTTCCCAGTTGCCAACATCGTAGTTGGGGGGGACAGCCGGCGGGAGAAGAAGGCACACGCGTGTAATTTCTGGTCCTCCGCCAAGCGCTGAGACAGGATGGCGCCCACCCCAGAATCGGAGGCGTCCACCTCGACAATGAACTGGCGACTGGCGTCCGGGTGAACCAGAACAGGAGCGGAGGTGAACCTGGACTTGTGACTGGAGAAGGCAGTGTTAGCTACATAGAATACAGCCTGGAACACAACTGGGGCGTTAGTGAGCCCGAACGGGACCACCAGGTACTCAAAGTATCCCAGGGGCGTGTTAAAAGCAGTTTTCCATTCATCCCCATCTCGGAACCGGACCAGGTGGTAGGCGTTCTGGAGGTCTAGTTTGGAGAAGACAGTGGCTCCATCGAGGGGTTCAAAAACAGAGTTGATGAGAGGCAGAGGGTATTTATTGCGAACAGTAATGGATGCATGGACGTAAGGTGCCGTCTTTTTTGGAGACAAAGAAAAACCCAGGAGAGGAGGACGGACATATGATACCTGCTGCGAGTGAGTCGTGATTATAAGTCTCCATGACAGCCCTCTCTGGATGTGACAGGTTGTATAGGCGGCTGGATGGCAAGGTGGCCCCTGGGAGCAGGTCGATACAGCAATCGTACGGTCTGTGTGGAGGCAAAGACAAGGCGAGAGATTTATTAAAGGTCATGATAGGCTGCAGGAACGGAGGACAGATCAGGCGGTTGTGATAGGGGAGATGAGTTAGCGCCCCCAGACGGTGGTTGGGCTGATTGGAGACAAGTAGAGTGGCAGTAGGGACTCCAACTCTGTATCTTGTTGGTG
The DNA here is from genome assembly GCA_029718625.1 of Synaphobranchus kaupii. Lineage (NCBI taxonomy): Eukaryota > Metazoa > Chordata > Actinopteri > Anguilliformes > Synaphobranchidae > Synaphobranchus > Synaphobranchus kaupii. The sequence goes on from CM056382.1 coordinate 182,567, forward strand.
GCCCAATTAAGATGGGGGTTGTGATGCCTCAGCCATGGTTGACCGATGACCAGGGGTGATTGTGTAGAGGTGATAATTTGAAACGGGATGGTTTCATGGTGGTTGCCGGACAGGATGAGCAGAAGTGGTTTGGTCGAATGGGTGACCCGGGCGATGAGTCTCCCGTCCAGGGCAAAGGCATTGACAGGGTTAGGGAGAGGCCTGGTGGCAATGCCTGCTTGGCAGATGAGTGTGGCATCGATGAAATTGGAGTCGGCTCCAGAGTCGACCAGTGCAGACAGGGGGAGCGATTGGCGGTTCCAGCTGAGCGTGGCGTCAATCAGGAACCGGGACTGGGCAGTAGCAGGAGACATGATAGGGCTCACCAGGATGCCCAGTTTTACAGGTGAGCCATCCCTTTTGGGCGAACAGGACAGGAGACCAGCAGGTGGCCGGACTGACCACAGTAGAGACAGGATCCGGCTTGGAGTCTTCGTTGGCGCTCCTCTGGGGTCGGGTTCTGCCCAGCTGCATCGGTTCCTCAACCAAGGTTTCAGGAATGGAGGGGCACACAGGTCCAGTAGACTGAGGCGAGGCTGCCGAGTTGGGACGGAGGAATTGGGTTGAGGCGACGCTGCGGTCTTCTCCCTCTGTCGGGACCGCATGCAGTTATCAATTTGAATGGCGAGGGAGATTAAGCCATCCAGGGAACTGGTGTCATCACGGACTGCCAACTCGTCCTTGAGGCCCTCCCTTACTCTATTCTGGAACATCACTTGGAGAGCAGCTTTGTTCCCATCAGACGCTGTGGCCAGCGTGCGGAACTTGACTGCCTACTCCTCGGCACAGCGGGAACCCTGGCGGAGGTGGAGCAGGCGCTGGGTGGCGTCAAGACCGCAGACCGGGTGGTCAAACACTTTCCTCATCTCGGATGAGAAGGTCGGGAAATGGATGCTGGCGGGTAGGTGGCTGTCCCAAATGGCGGTGGCCCACTCTCGCGCACTTCCCTCCAGGCAGGCCATGACAACTGCAATCTTGCTCTGGTCGGAGTGGTTGGAACCCGGTTGCATCTTGAAGACAAGATTGCATTGCATCAGGAAGCCCCGGCACTTCCCCAAATCACAGAGATAGCGCTCTGAATGGGGAATGCGGGGCTCTCTGGCTGGAGGGAGCAGAGGGGCAGCAGGCTGCACCGCTGGAGCAGGAACTGGCAGGCTGGTGGAGAGCTGTGACATCTGGGACCCCATCTGACCCACTTAGTCCGAGATAGACTTCAGGGTCTCCATGACGTCATGGAGGAGCTGGTCATGCTGACCAATAACAGCTCCCTGGCAGGTGATGGCGTGGTGGAGCTGCTCAGAGTTTGCTGGGTCCATAGCTGGTCAGTTCGTTCTGTTATGGCTGAGTACTGGACTGGACCCAAACACAAGATTCTGAGACAGACTCGATGAAAACCACCAGGGAGTGTATTTATTAGGCAAGGCAGGGTAGGTAGCAAGCAAGAAAACAGGGAAAACTAAAGGTGACAGGCTGGATAAGGGGTTTGCAAACTAACGCGGGGCAGGTGAGGAGACAGGGCTGGAGCGGACAAAACAGGAGGCAGGCTGGGCGGGCTCGAACAAGGAAACAAATACAAACAGGTTATGTCAAGCAGAGAATCAAACAGAATGGCCAGGAGAAATCTCAAAACGGAGCTGAGAAAATTAACTGGCAATGAGACTGTGAAACAGGGGAACTTAAATAGAGAGGGGAGCAGGTGAGAGGGCGAATTGAATAATGAAAAGGAGTGCGGAATGTGTGCGAGAGGGAGAGTGATAGGCTAACCAATAAGGTGAGAAAACAAGGAACTAAACGGGGACCATGCCCAGCCTGCAATGAACACAGAAACGAGACGAACAGGGTAAACTGAAAAACACAACATGAAACAAAAGGTATGGGAAAATGAAGGAAACGAAAGGGAGGTGGACTGGAGGGAAACGACGGATGTAACAGTTCTCATGGAGTTCTCGAAGTTAAAGCTTCATCCGAAGTTCATTATGTGCACTGTAATATTGATTAATAACATAAATACCGTTATTTTGCCTTAATGACAACACTAAATACAGCAAAGCTGTCAGGTTGGGAACCCATACGTAGGTTCACACATATTGTCCCTTGTTTTATAATGTCCTGCTTATGGAAATGTGACCAACCTGTTTTACTGGTAGCGTAATGCTTTAAACCAAGTCCACTTTCCCAGGAAGACCTTGAAAAGTGTGATTTACAGCAGGGGAAACAGACCAGCTCCTGCATGAAGTTAAAGCATTGTCATGGGTTTTCAGCTTCCTTTTGTTTCTGCAGTCGTTCTTCCTCTGGGCGACGTGGGGGGCGCTCCTTGTTTTTCCATCTTCCGTTCCGGGTTTTTGTTCTTTCTTTCCTAATTTCCCGCACCTGTCCTGGTTTACCTGCCGATTATATAAGCTCTGTGTTTCTGTTTCCAGGGGCTTAGTTGTTGTCTTGCGACCTCACGCAGCCGGTAAGGTATAGGACTTGGGATAGTGCTTTTCTGGTTGTTCCAAATAAGCAAAGCAGGAAGTCCCTTTAAGTTAGTTAGGTTTAGATCTTCGGATCTCCTTTCCTTCCTTTTGCCTTTTGCTAGTTCTGCCTTTTGTTTCTCTCCTTTGGAGGTGTACCTCTGTTTCCTCTCTTATCCCTGTTTTCATTATTGAGAGCGAGAGGTCTTTTAGTTTCTCTCTCTATTTTCTACTCTCTTGTAGCGAGAGAGAGGCGTCATTTCTTGTTCTTTCTGTTTACTCTCAAGCCTAAGAGTTTATTTCACCCTATTCTTGGGTCGCTTTCTTTTGCCTTTCTGTTATCGATACCTCGGTCCGTGCTCTTTCTCGTATCTAGAGCAAGAGGTATTCCTTACTTTTTTTTTGGTTTCGACTTTCTTTCCGCCTCAGTGATGAGTAACTTTTAGATTCCTTCTGTCGCGTCTGGCCCTAAAATAAATTGTGAATTAATTCTGTAATGTGCTGCAAATTTGTTTTTGTTTCTAATTAGACTCTTAGGGCCATTTCACACCTGATAGTCCGCTTCTAGTAAGCTTCCTTGGTTCGCACCAGATGCAAAAATGATACATTGTTTTGTTTTTCAGCTGGTTCGGTTCCCTTTCACGCCTATTCGTTTGCTCTGGTCCGAATCCGTTGATGAGTTGGTGAAGCGAACCAAAACGCACAAGTCATGTGAGAACGTTCATTTCACTCATTAGTCAGATGTGTCTGGGGCAGGAGCAATAATGTAGTTCCTGAACTGCTCTCCAATTGGTCAGAATTTCCAAGCGGGAAAACTCGAAAGAAACTCCGGGAAGTAGAAGAGCAGACAATGCACCACAAGTAATTTCGCTGTGATTTCACAATGGAGAGACAACTGCGCGGGTTGATTTTGGTGTTGGTTATCGGTTATTACATCGTTTGCATTTATCACTTAAGGCAAGCGATACAGTTTGAAATTGAGGCACAGCTGCAGCTGGAAAATAATGTCCTGATGCACTGGAGACGCCAAAGGCGCATATCAAGACACTTCAGTAGTGGCGCATATCAAGACACTTCTCTATGAAGCACTGCACCTCCTTACGACTCCAAGTTTGTCCGCGATTACTCAAATTCGTCATGCTCGCATGTTGTTATTGTTGCGAAAGGGGAAATGCTCGTCTTCCTCATCCCATAATGCACAGCGTAGTTTGTTTGGAAGCGTACCGAGACCACCTCTTCAACAAGGTCTCAGTCCGCTGACACCTCTTTCACCTCAGAAATATTGCAAAACTCCGGTCAATTGTATCGCATGCTGAATTGGAAATGTCTGTACATGCATTTATTTCTTCCAGACTCGATTACTGTAACTCCCTGTTTTCTTGCCTCAACAAATCATCTGTGGACCAACTTCAGTTGGTCCAAAACGCCGCTGCTAGGCTGCTCACCAGGTCTAAGAAATCATGCCACATCACTCCCATCCTTGCCTCTCTGCACTGGCTCCCAGTGCAACTCAGGATCCATTTCAAGGTCCTGGTGTTCACCTACAGAGCCCTCCTCGGTCAAGCCCCCATCTACATCACAGATCTCATCCACCCATACTCATCCAGCCGGTCACTGAGGTCGTCCGACCAGGGGCTCCTGGTGGTGCCCAGGACCAGACTAAAAACCAAAGGGGACCGAGCCTTCGGGGCGGCGGCCCCAAGGCTCTGGAATGCCCTCCCCCTGGACCTGAGAGCTGCACCCTCGGAGAGTACTTTCAAAAGTCAGCTAAAGACCCATTTGTTCAGGCAGGCATTTGGCCATCCCTAGCCAACCACTGTTTTTCTGTATTTAATGTTTGTTTCTTGTGATTTTTCCTGTCTTTTATGGATGCTTTTAAATTTTTTTATTGATGTTCTGATTTTATTATTGTTGTAAAGCACTCTGTGCACTCATGCTGGGAAGGGTGCTATATAAATAAAATTTTACTTACTTACTTACTTACTTACTTGCTTGTTTGGTCCTCTTTTTTTGTGCACCTGAGTACGATTGCTGTGTTCACACCTGCCCAAACAAACTGCAGCAAGGGGGAAAACGAACCAGAGTTCGATTCAATCTAACCAAACAAGGCAGGTGTGAAACAGCCCTTAGATCTCTTTAGTACCCTAGTTTTCTCTTGTAGTTCTGTCCAGTTATAGAATAACAGGTGAAATCAGCTGGGTTTTAATAAGCTGACAGTATGGAAACCTGGTCACTGTAATTAAAAAAATATCAAAAATGAATAAGATAACATGGTGAAATTGAAATTAATCTGTTTTTTAACCGTAGGCTATCGAAAAACGTTTATGCACAGCGAATCCCGGGGACTAGCCTAGGCTATTTGAAAAACAATGAATGCAATTCACTGGACAAGGTTTTGAACTTTTTTTCAGTCAAAACCATTCTATTTACTTACAGGCTGTAGGCCTAGATGAAGACAGCTGTATTGTAATGACATCTGAAGCGCATTGTCAGAACTCAAATGTCCGTCTATTGCAGTGCGTGAGTTTTCCATTGAATGATAATTCACGCATTAGGTGTAAATGACAATTCGCGCATTAGGCTTGATATAGGTGTTATCAGCAAAGTGTTTAATGGATAGCCATTGTCCCGTAACAGAAGATTGTCCCCCCAGAATATTACAGGAGTTCTTGGCAAATATGGGCTAAGTCATAGCTTGATCCAGGATAATTGCGAATAGTATATTCACACGTACCATCGCACATTGCCTGGATGTTGATGGAGTGGGCTGAAAGCAATTTAATGCGGCATTCCCCTTTGCTGAGGGACAGGTATGTGGTCTTTGACCTATGGACCCTTTTATTATTATGCATTTTTTGATATAGCCTACACAATAATAATATTTCACATTGTAATCTTGATATTTTTAGTCATGCTTGTGCGTGCGCCTGTGTGTAACAGACCAGAGGGTGTACATGGGTTCTGCATACGCCTATGTAGACACACTTATATGTGCCATTAAAATAACATGTAAACAACTGCAACATGACTTTAGACCAGGTTTGTGGTGGTTTTAGAGAAAGTGCTTTCCGCTGGCTCAAGATGGCAATACGCCAAAAATTATCCTAGCCACACCTCATCTTAAGACCAGCCCGCCCAGTTCACTTGCTATGGGTGCAATATCACTTGGTATTTAAACAACATGAGCACTAGGCGCTATAATGAACCCTGCGCCGGGTGTAAGATAGCAAAGGCACTTGCATTTGCATTAGCGCCGGGTGTAAGATAGGGCCCCATGTGTTCCATACTGTTCCAGTGTAATTTACAGTTCAATCTAGTCCCACCCCCCAATTCCCATAGAGATCCATTCAAATGCAGAGAGGTTAGTTACCAGAAAATAAGATATTGTTATTGGGTCAGAGACATCAGGAAGTCATGGTATGCAAAGGATATGTGACCAAATATTAAAAATGATTACTTCTACATTATGTTAAACTGTCCAATATCTTTTGATGCAGGTTTGGACTATGTACAAAACTTCGTACGTACAAAAATGGTTCATCCGATATGAATGAAAAAACCCTCAAATTAAAGCTGACAGTTTGCACTTCATTGTCAAACTCAAAGTGCTAGAGTACAGAACCAAAATAACAAAAAATGTGTCACTGTCCAATGAATTATGATGCTCACTGTATCTATAATGCACATTCATACATTAAGGGAAGCAAAATAACCATTTTTGTACGTGATGAACATAGTTTTTTGTCATTAATAATCCATTTCGCTTCCAAAAATCCAGCTGTAAATGTGTAACCAAAAGAACTACAATTAGAGAATGGCTTCTTAAACTTTTTGACTCCACAAAACTTAAATAAAAAAGCAAAGCAAAAAACCACTAACTCCCCCTCTTCCTTGTTGTGCACCTGGTTACAGCTGTTGAAGCAGTTAGCCGAATGGAAACTACAGGCCAAACTTCTGAAGGAGCAGGAGGGCGAGATGAAGGCACAGGTAAACATCCCCCAACTCCCCACCAACCTTCTTCTTTAACAGCAGCTGGGGACATTCACTGAGAAATTATATTTAGTAATTAACTTTGTAAATATTAATAAGCTTTTGGCCAATGCCAAAACTTAAATTGAAAAATATTGATTGGATTATTCCTTTTTAGCAACTAGTGTTGTGAACTACAGTAGAACCTCATCAGACCTCAGAGTAACAGACTAAACCAGCAATGAATAAATTAATAATTAACAACAAAAAACAATGTTTTAAATGAGAAGTTTGGCTTGGTCAAAATCCACAAAAGGCAGGAAATTCAAATGAGCACCACCAAGCCAAACTTCAGCTCTCTACACTATCAGGGATTTCCAGTACTCTGTTTTTTATATCTGACTGTTCTACAATCCTGTAGTTATGTTGGTCTACTGTATTTCAAACAACATGTACTCATCTCAATCTGGTCAGATTGTTTCAAACCTACTCTGAAAGAGCCTAATTCATGCTCTTATACTATATGCTGCCACCCATGGTATGACCTGTACGAAAAGGCTTTGTATTTCCCTACTGCAGTTTTGTGTAGTCTATTTCTCTATTCCTCTTATGCCTCATACCAATATTGATAGTTAACATTTGATAATATTGGTAGATAGCTTTTGAAAGGTTGATCTAAATCCTTCAGTCTGTTTACATTTCAAATACTTTTGGTATTCTAAAGCTATATGGGTAGATGTATAATTGTATGAAGTGATTGCATTAGGTTATTCAATGTATACTTTCATAAATTTTTTTTATATCTACCCTTTGAACTTCACTATGTATGGCTTATCAGGACAATTAGGCCTACATGTTATGGTATGACTAAAATCTTATAGACTACTACTCCGTATGCCAATATATCATATATTTCATACTATTTAGGTGTACATGAGTGATTTTCACAGGTGATGGTCTAAACCTAGGCCACATGTCCAGTATAGGCTAGTCTGTGTACGGATGATTCTAATCTGCAAGTTAAGATAGAATCTATGATGGTATAAGTCACAATGAAAAACCGCTGTATTTATGCACTCCAGCAGCAGGTGTTTTCAAGTGTGTGCACTCTGTCTTCTGTGTAAAATAATCAGCATCACATACAGAAATAGTTATTGTTATTATAGTTATATCTTAATGTACAAATGTGCATTTTAGTTCTATAGCCTATGTCTAAACCTACTTTAGTGGGATTTCTATAGCCTAATGGAGCTGTCATAGGCCACTTACCATTTTGAAGAATAAGAATAAGGCTCTGTGAGAGAAGGTTTGAACCAATCTGCCCAGTGATGAGTACATGTTTGAAATACAGTAGACCAACATAGATACAGAACTGCACAGCAGTCAGATATAAAAAGGTAGTACTTGAAATCCCTGATAGTGTAGAGAGTTGAAGTTTGGCTTGATGGTGCTCATTTGAATTTCCTGTCTTTTTGAGCCTTGCAACTAAATGCTTGAAAGTAAATTAATTGCTTGTGTGCTGATAGGCTATACAATACAATTACTTCTCCCTGGTAAACATCTTTAAACATCAGGCTCTTCCATTTTAAGTTTCTTTTTTACTAAATGTAGCAAGCTGGCTAGCCCCACATGGCAATGGCAATGGACGATACAGCTAATGTTACCTATTTAACTTGGCAAACATAATTATTTTCATTGCATTGTAACTTAGCTACCTAAAACAATGCAGCACATACATTAACTATGTTATTGCTTTTTAGATGATAAACCATGCTTCCGTTGTTAATGTCAGCTATTTGCAATCATCATATAACTATACTGAGCTATATTGGCTAAAAATAATATTGGCTAAAAATATCACCATACGTTAACGTCATCTTAACTCTTCAACTGTGTTGTGTTGGTAGGATTTAGTCTAATGTTAATGTTGTCATAAAATGTCTTCTTACTGTGAAAAAGACTTGTTTACATGACTGGACAGATGTTACTGTCAAACTGTTACCACCGCAGCACTTTCGCCACAAGTCAGCAATTATATTGAGAAATACGCTATTTGAAAACAAAAAAGGAAAGAGAATAAAAGGCTACTGCATAACCTTGCTGGTTTTTGACAAGTATGCATCATAGCCATAGTAGCGTGGAGCTTTCAAAACCATAACAGCTCGGCACCCCCTTTAAGAAAAAAAAAAAACTGTAGGCTACATGTACGTAAGCCTATGACTACGATAATGTTGGGACTAAACAGGCCACTTTTAGTTAATAAAAGTGAAAAGTAGGCTAACTTAGATATCCAGTGAGTACAAGTGGCTTACGTTAGCAGTTGCTGACATGCCACTGACATGGCAAAATATCTTTTAACTCACTAGCGTTCGAGCACCCATTGTCGACCGCTTTCGCGGAAAAAACAGCAAAGCGTACACATATTTGCAATCGTAGGTAAAAATGGGATACATATCGGTAACACCCTGTACCTAGTTTTGTAGAAAAAAATGTCCTTGTTATCCTCCGAAGGCTATTTTCTTCAGGACTTCCGCTATTTTCTTTAACGGCAAATATGCAGGACGCCCGCCCGCCGTAGCATTAGCCGGGTGGGGACCTATTCTCGACCGCCCCTCGCGATTAGTGCCGCGGTCTTTATTTTTCTCTAATTTTATGAAAGTGGAGCCACTATAAGTCATAAAGTAAGCACGCATTCAACTCTATGGTATTTTATCTTCTCAAAAATACGTCAATGGTCCCATGTACTCGCCAATTTATTTTGTAAGACAACATTTTCACCTGTACCTTGTGGAAACACTGGAAGCTGACTACAATATACATGACAAAAATTCCTTATGACAACACTCTGCGGCCTATTGTTTCTTCTCAAACACCTTAATTAAATGGGTTGAACAATTAATATACATGTTAAAATACATTGAAACATAATTCAATAATTGCATTAATTGCATTTCAGCATTGTAATGGTAAACAGGTAGCATGGTAGATAGCACGATCATCAATGGGACGTTATTTTAGATCAAGTTGTAGAAGCGCCTTTCTACAAAAACGGCAGCATTCCCTTTTTAGAATAAGGAAAATATCTCCTATTTAAAAAATGGTGACACATAAAACATATCTTGCATTAATTCAAAATGTTCTTTTGTTAAAAAAACGTGTCCTTTAGGTGTATTCGTTTGTTTACCATTAATATAAAAGTTAAACAAAATCACGTCCTATCGTGATTGGAGGTTTAGTGACACATTTTAAGTTGAAACTTGTATTTCTTCTTGTTTTAATACGATTAAACTTACAAATAAACACAGATAAAATCGCTATACTTAATAGCTAAATATCCTATTTAAGTAGGCTAGATGTAAAAAGATTAAATCATATTTTATATTTTCATTTAAACATTGCTTTTCAGTGTTGTTTTTGTTCGTTGAAAATCTGTAGGCTGTTGCATTTCAGGACATAAAACCTGCCAAGGCTACATTGTGTTATGTCCTGCATTGCAAATTTCACCAGAAGAGGGGACCGTTTACAAAAATATACCAGCAATACTTACACAGCTATGCTCCCCTTTATTCCTCTGAAGAGCATATTTTGTGACATTAAATACAAACCATGCCTTGTGCACACTCCTTAACTGGACAGCAAAAAGGTGTGACAAATATCCTATTTGTAAATACATCCAGCCAGTTATTTCTTCTAAACCCCCCCTCCTAATTAAATGTAGTTATCAGAACAAACGTTAAAAGGTATGTGAAAAAAACATTTAGTAATTCAGCCATTGTATACCTTTATTATAAATCACATTTTGTCATTGTGATGGTGATTGCATGATCATTACAATGGAGTTATTTGCTGGTACATTTGCCACATGAAAAAAATAATACTTCCACCAAAGTACATAGAAAAGAATAATTGTACTTCATAAAAGTGAATGTTTGACTTAAATTTTACTTAAACAAATGAATAAATATAAAATGTATTTAAATGTAGAAATATGAAATCTAAAAGTTATTAAACAACTGTATATCATGTTAAAGAAGTTAAAACTCAGGGCAGTTAATACATAAGAATTGGCCATCCTCCTCACTCAACTTCAAGACATGAGGAGTGGAACCACTGCTCGCGGGATTCACAGGAAACCCATAATACCACCATGTCTTCTTCTTTGGGAGGGTCCACCTCGCCACATGCAGAGCATAGGCTGAGGCCTTCCCTCAAATGTCTGATGATGATGTGCCATCTATAGAGAAAAGGAAGGGAAATAAAAAAAAATTTCAGTACTTCATTCGTAAAAACGACAACAAAAAAGTTGTGAAACCACTTAGGTGCTGAAAAAATATTTATTTAGGGCTCTTCAATGTACAAAACGTATATATCTTGCCATTGAGCAAGGAAGGCTATCTGCACTGCTGTTTACGTACTGGCGACACATTTAGAAACGAGCCTCTCTTCCTCAGGCAGCATAATCAATGCTGCCTGAGGAAGAGAGATTCGTTTCGAAACATGAGTTGGCATCTGTTATTGAAGAAAAAAAAAACAAAGAAAGCATGCATGAACTCACTGAGCTAAGCTTTCTACTTTTGTTGATTGCACATGATAGCACATAAGAGGGCAGTGGGATAAACAGTGTAATAAACCAATGAGATAAACAATGGAGTGGTGGAGAGAAGAGGGGCTGTGGAGGGAGGAAGGGCTGCAGTTATATGTGCTACAAAGTAAAATCAGAAAGGTAACCGAATGAATACTGAATACTAAAATGTCAAAGCAAATACATTTGCTATGATGCATATTACTAACTTATGCCTCATTTAGGATACAGATCAAACACTGTTATTACCTTTAGCTGCTAGCAGGAGGGTGGCAATGGAGGCAGGCAGCCTAGTGGTGGGATGCCGGACTTGGGAAGTCGTAGAGCACATGTGGCTAGGGGCTAAAGATTTGGCGGATGGACTGGTGATGACAGGGCCAGAGATGAGAGAAAAAATTCTTGTCAGGGGAGGTGGATGTCCAAAGCGTCTTACTCTTCAGCAAACTCTGCTTTGAGTGGTGCAAAGAACCCCCTGTCCAACAGCTGAAATATATGGGAGAGATGTGGTGGAAGACAGAGGAGCACGACACCTTCCCTAATTGGCCAGGTCCGTGGTCTCCCTGTCGATGTGGCTGTTGTGGCCATCGAACACCAGGAGCAGGGGGCGCTCCTTCATCGCGTACAGGAAGAAGTGTTTCTGGAACCACTTCAGGAAAAGAGTGGTGTCTATGTAGCCAGATGTAACAAGGTGTTCACCTCCCAGGTACCCCTTCCCGTAGATTATCATTGGTGGGATGTCTTCCTCAGATGCTTTCAGGGCAGGCATGCCAGCACTGTGATGTGGTGCCTGGTGGCGGGTGCTTGAAGGTAGGGATGTTTCCACCCCTTGCTGACCAGCATCTTGCAGCGAAGTATTCCCATCTGAAACCCTGACTCATCACCGTTGTAGATTTGTCTGGGTTTCTCCATTAGCACATTCTTCTCTACCATGGCCTTCAGCATGTTAAAGTAAAGGGCAATGTTCCTCTCCCTGGCCAACGTGGTCTCACGCGGACACGTCACATAGCCAAAGGTAGCCTTTTGCGTCGTATATTGACGCAGCCTTTTGCATAATATGTTGACGGTTGTGGCCACATAATTTGTCTTTCGTTGTGGCACTTCAATATTATGCTTTTTTATTTTTTCTTCATCTGGTAGAGAGTTACGTGAACTCTTGTGGTCGAGCTCGCCCACTATCTTAGCAGTTCGGGCATGAGCCCGAGTTACATGAACTCCAGTGAAGTTATGTTTAGGGGTTGGGGGTGGGGTACGGGAATCACAAACTCAGAAAGATCTCCGCGCACACGGAAGACTGAGTGGGCATGCTCGCAGTCGGTTATCATGAGCAAAGCCTTCGCCATAGTAGGATTCGTAAATTTGAGACGAGTGTGTCAAATAATGACACAAAAGGCCTCCTTCTGCGTCTAAAGGATGACGCCGTAGGAGCTGCCCAAGCGTCGCTATGTGACGACTTAGGAGTGAGACCAGGCTGCCCTGGCACACCTGATTCTCCCTCTTGTTGCTAATGTTGTTTTCTACTTTTTTGAGCCTGACTGCCTGCCACATGGTCATACCCTACTTGCATGCTTGTATTGCCCTCAGCATTGCCTCCTCCCTCCACAGACATCTCTTTTTGCCCTTGTTCATCTGTAACAATGTTCAAAAATACATTTCTGCACTCTTCCCTCCATTATTCCAGTAATCTTATTATGTAATCTATGTGTTCTATGAGAATGGCTAAATTATAAGTAGAAATGAAGTTTACTTAACATTTTAAATGTAACAATTTCTCAATTTGTCAAAAAATGCAAACTTGAGGATTCCTACATTATTGATTGCAAGGAATCAAAATGTGAATCTAATTAAAGCCTACTAATATCTTAATTATATCTAATTATTATCCATTAAATGGATCTGAGCATTAAAGTACATATTCATTCATTCTATTCAATTAAGTTGCTGCCTAATTATATGTATTTCACGAATGATTTCACATGGCACAACATCTTTTTTTTTAAGCAGACTCATGATCACAACATTAACTTTAGTCTTGTTAATCCAACATCAGCATGTCACTAATAATTTAAATATAAGATAAGGAACTAAGTAAATATCTATGCATTATCTCAAATTCAATAATTAAATGAATAAATAGCCCATTTCATTTAATGAGCGAGGAACCTTCATAAGCGAGTCAAAAACTGAATGTCACTGTCCACAATTCTGGCCGTCGTGCACGGTCTGAACAGCTTCTGTGCCGTCCGCTAGGATACTCATTTTCTGAGGCGCATTTCTTTGTGTATTTAAGGTTAATATCGGAAAGGGTGGTCCTTATAAGCATTTCTAGCAATCCGTACATATTCACTGCAGTTAGACAAGTGGTTTCGAGCTAAATAGCCGTTGGAAAGCTACGTTTCAAACTGTAAAGCGATATTAGGACTGTTTCATTTAATCATCGCGATTAAAGAATTCGACGCGTGCTCGAAGTATAAAAGTTAACGTTGTAAAAGAGGTCGTATTAATATAACTAAATATAGATCTATTAAGTTGAAAACTGTCAGTTAGACAGGTTATTATGTGTATTTTTACGGGACATACGTTTAATTGGTCACAGTGTTCAGTCCTCGCGAATAAATATTAAATAAATACGTTGGCGCCTGAGGCGGTCGGAGATGGGCCCCCTCCCCCCCCCCCGGTCGAGAATAGGTGCTCGAACGCTAACTGCCATGGAATTCTGGAACACTGGGCACTCAGACTGCCAAGCCAATATGGCCGCCCAACATTCTAAATGATTAAACTGACATGACAAATGTTTAAAACTTGTACATGGACCTTGTTTTAGTTTTAGACATTTATTTTTACATTAATGAGTTGATTAGTAGACATTAGTAAATGTGTTGCCACTCCTTGGCCCTCATAGCTACACATACAACACAGTCAACATCATCAAAGATGCCAGTAATAAGGTTTTTTTTTTTGTGAAGGACAACTATTGACAACATCAAGACCAATAACAATGTAAACAGTTAAATTATTTAATGTAAAATGTATGCCATTCAATTAAACATGAGATTAATTGATAAAATGTACATATTAGCAGAGAGACTAAATTGAATATTAGTAAAGATAGAGTTCAAATGCACATTGTAGCCTATCTGTAGCCTACATATTTTTATTTGGTAATGTGAACAATACATATAAATTATAGACATGTGTAGATTGGTAAAGTTATATAATAATAATAATAATAATGAACACTAAATAACGTTAGACATTTGAAAATATAAGCATATTCAAAATGAACAGGTCAGCACTGATCATGAACGGATTGCATAAGATAAGAATTGATAAGATCTCTCAAGGGCCCAATCAATTAATCTCTCAACGGCCCCTCCACTTCAGATCACTTCTCTCATCACTTCATTTATTTCCTCATGTTAAAATCCCAAAAACTACTCCTCACAATATCCAAATTCAAATTGAAAGCTTGCTCCCATCTCTTTCTATCTTGCTTGCTATAGCCAGTGTTTGAAGTGGGAAAGACAAGTCACGTTGTCGAAAAGCAGTGAAAAAACGGGAAAGATACGTTTTAGAAAGCATGTGCCGTTTGAATGGCATGTCAATGGATTGGCTCACTTGAATTAATCGTTATGGATTTACGTACAGTGACTGTTGTGGGAATGAAACTTGAGAAAGAGAATCTCATGGGCGAATGTACAGTTTATGAGAAGTAGCATAGCGAATGCGAGAACATTTGCCGGTAGGTTAACTTTTTATTTTATTTGCCAGTGTAGTGGTTCGTTCTGGCTCACGTCAAGCACTGGCTATAGCGCATTAAGTTAGCCAAACGAAGGATAAATCGTTTGTACAGAAAGTTAAGTCCAAATAAAAGTTGGGAAACTGGAGACCCTAGGTACGTTAACGTTAGCTAGTTAGCTGTCTAATGTTAGGCGCCTACCGTTAAAGTTGACTAACTTTAACGTTACAGCTTGTTGAAGTTAAGCATATAACGCAACGTTAAATAAAAGGGGATTTTAAGCTTCAATGTTACCTTGGGTTATAGTTTCCAAACGATTTACCCTTAGTTTGGCTAACAAATGTGGTCATAGGTTAGGGCACCACTTCTTGAAATCTCCTTTATCCTATCTAGACACGACCGCTAAGGTGGCTCTCTTCAAATTTGCTAGCAAGTTAGCTAGCTTACTTGTAGCTCCGTAATATCATTATATGAAATTTCAACCAATCACAACACATGTTGACATACCACATCACGTTTATTCCATGTTTCATGATATATTTACCCAGCAACAATATTGTAATTGGCTAGAAAATGAAGCTTCAACATTTGATGCGTGTTGGGCGCATATATTCGCCCCTGGCAGTCTAGAACGTTGGCAGTTTGGGCGCATATATGTGACGCGGTATGTCAAAACCAGGCGGAAATGGGCAAGAGGTCAATTTTGAGTTATTGGTATATTAGTAAAACATAGACCTTGCACTTTACAACTCCGCTTTCTTTTTTCAAATCGGATATTCCAAAGCGAAGTTATTAAGATTTTAAATTGGACCGTCTGAAACATCGAAACTGAGAAATAGCCCTTTAAAGTTTGAGTTTAAACAAAACAAGTTGGTTAACAATGTTAGCGTACCGAACCCTGTTATCGAGTGGAAACCAGACATTTTTGTGATCAACATACGATACTGATATTATTCTGGCACATACCATTGAACATATTATATTTATTAGGTTCACAAAACGATAAGCTAACTTTTAAGCCAATAACCATGTAGATGTGACCGGTAGTTTTTTTTGTTTTAACGTCTTTTAGATTAGAAAGTACTGTCAAAAAAGGGGCGCCCTTTATCGGGCGGCTCTTGTAGTGCATAAACAAGCTCACGATTATTGTTGTTTTAATAATCAATTAATAGTTTATTTCATCAAGAAAGATACCGTTTGAATAACCAATATGTTGGCAAAATAGCTGGCTAACTGGATAGTTTACCTGACAGTCCGAAAGATGTCGATATTGGGTTTATTTCTTCACAAAACGATAAACTAAGTTTTAAGCCAATATTAAACATGTAGACATGACCGGTAGTTTTTTGTTTTAACGTCTTTTAGATGAGACAGTAATGTCAAAAAAGGGGAGACAACTATCGTTTATTGGCTTAAAAGAGATAGGCTCAATCGCATTGGATTTATTTCTTTACAAAAACGATGATAACTTTTAAGCCAATAACGTGTTTTTTTTTCTCGTTTTAACGTCTTTAAGATGAGACGAGACTGCCAAAGAAAGGGCGCCCATTATCGGGCGGCTGTTGTAATCCATAAACAAGCTCACGATTATTGTTGTTTTAATAATCAATTAATAGTTTATTTCATCAAGAAAGATACCGTTTGAATAACCAATATGTTGGCAAAATATCATCATGCGATTTTACGTTAGCAAGTGAGCTCGAAGTTACGCTAAATTTGGCGTCATTTCCAAGCAAAATCTCGAACAAGGCATCATTTTGTGAAATTATATGCCTCTCTAAAAGTGTTTAAAAAAATACTTTGTCGATGAAATTTCAGTTAGAAACTTTTACAGAACATTTTTAATATTTGTAGCATCATAAATGTCCAAAAATCTCTAAACCCCTAAAATTCACCCTCAAGGCATTTTGCAGCTGTTCCTCCGTTCGTAGCTCTGCCCAATTCCGCCTGGTTTTGACATACCGCGTCACATATGCGCCCTCGGCAGTGAGTGAGTTAAGCAAACTAACGTTATCCACATCCTCTCTCGAGTTGATTTGCCCACACTTCTGATTCATAAAAAATGTTAAACCATTCCGTAAAATTCTAAACTCGCTTTGGGCTTGTAGGTTAAAAATAGGTAGGACCCTGCGCAGTTTAATAAGAGTGTCAGAGATAGAGCGAATTACTAGACTCAGGGAGAAATCTCGTATTGCACGAGACTGTTGTAACGGTAGTTCGAAATTTCAATTAGCCTTAGGTTGCTAGCAGATTTATGCCCCAGATTTTATAGATTTAATTAATTTCCGGTATCATAGAATTCTAAAGGTTTTTTAAACACTGTACAATAAACACAAATTTAACCCATCAAAAGCATTAGTCCATGTCAAGCCCAACATATCGCTATGTCTACTTTAGTGATTAGAGTTGTAGAATTTGAGCTAGGTTGTTGGAAAAAAAGTAGTTAACTATATGAAAACGGCTGAACAAATCTTTCCCATATTTGTTTTATGGTGAGATATTGATGAGATGAGTTGATCTGCTAAGTGGCTTGGTAATTGGTGTTAAAATGGCTGGATTTTAACATGTAAGTAAGCAACCAAAATGAACCAATGAACCAACTGCTCCTAACTTTTATTTATTTTCAACGCATTGCTTTGGAATAGAGGTAGTTTAATTAGTGTGAGCTACAATCGGCAATATTGTTTGTTGTAACATGGCCACATTTTGATATCAATACTTTTAAAGGCAAGCCTAGTTTTGCAAGTTGCAATTAAGGATTTACAGACAGTGCTTTGTAGGCTATGCGTGAGTAACTTTTTTTTTTTTTTGTTGAGATAATTAATATTGGGTGTGTCTTAGGCGTAACATGCAAATAAACCAATTCCCTTTAAAAGCCACCTGCATTTGGACCTTGACAGATTGTGGCGGATTTAGCAAGACTTCGAAATAGAGATTTACCTCTGACTAAACAGACATATTTGTGCGTGAGGTTAAAGCATGCAAGCAGAGAATATATGGCAACATCAGGGTTTAAAAAACTGGAAGAATGTATTATGTTCTGGGTCAATTTGACCCGATTCAATGTTTGACGTCTCTTAAAAACCAGTTAACCTTATTTTTTCATCTTGACGCTGTATGATTCTTCCTAATTTGTTGGGATTAAATGGTAAACACACAATAAACATAATGCTATATTTTTAAAAGTCCTATACCAACTTTGTATAAAAAGTGTTGTGTGGCGGCATTTGTGGGGTAGCTATATAAAATGTAAGAAAATATACAAACTTTATTAGTTTTTAACTCTGTTTTTTTGTGGGTAATTCTGGTGACACTTCAATATAGGTTTTAAACTTCACAAACGTTCATTACCTCAGACTCTAAATTGAAATGTTTCATCACAGATTTTTAATACTTAGAGATAAAAGGCTAGTCAATTGGGAGACACACAAAATGTGATGCAGAAAGTGTCAAAATCTTTCTATTACAATAGTTTTGAGTCAGTTTAAACTTTTGGGGTCAATTTGACCCCAAACATAAATGGCATCATAAAATGTAAACATAATACAAGGGTTAAAAATGGTGAAATTTGAACTAATCTTTGTGTTTTGAATCGTTGGATAAAAGAGCCGACAATTAAACCAAAATGAACTGTAATAAATGAGACAGGCTTGCAGGGCATGGGGGGTATTACGAGTCGACGTTTCAGATGTAATAGTGGCATAAAGTGTTGTATATTTCTCAGACAATAAATGACCACTGAATTTTGAAAGGAACATCTCTATGTGCAAAACCAATGGTAGGATTGTATATTTATTTCATATTTAGTAGCATATATTCATAGTAGAATACGTGGTAGAATGAGAGAATACTTTCACATGTTTATTTTGCATTTGAGTGAGCAGGGCTTTTCACAGCTTTTTTGGCATACGATCAAGCTATTGTTGAGTTTATCTTGTTGCGATGACGGAATTCTAATTTTATATGATGAATTAATATATTTATGAACTCACACATAGATGCTATTGTCCACTAAATCACGCATAAACCCCTTAGGCATTTTTTCCCATGTGACCGTCTATGTAAAGTTGTTTTCTGGTTTTTTGATTGTTTATCAGTCATGACCAAAAATAACTGGTTTCCACGTCTGAATCTTGACAATGTATGAACATTGCATTGTCACTTGGTAACTTTATCAGGACGATTGAGAAATTAATGCAAGACAACGTAGAAACCAGACATCATACTGCCATCATTAAAAATATGTGGTAGCAACGTGTCATTTGAGTTGTATTTGGATACAACTCAAAAAGTAAAAAATGAGAGAGTGGATCAATGTGTTTTACCTGACGTTGTGAATCTTTCTCAAAAGTGCCGAAGCTTGAATGTTATTATTTGACCAGCTCATAAACGTCGGTACTCAAGATACAGCTCAACGTAGGAACCAGGACATATGTTAAATAACGTTATTATACAATCTCATACAAGTTGTATCACGATAACTGCTTAATGGTTTAAAAAAAACACTGGAACGCGACGCCTTTTTCCTTATCAAAAGAGGAGCATTAGGCCGCGATCACACAGGACGCACTTTGTAGGCTTCAAAACGTGAGGAGCACTACCTGTCTTGATTTTACGAAAGCCTACTCTGAAAAAGGTGTTGGAGGCGTCTTTTTTGCTTTTTTGCTTGGCAACCGAACTCCGTTCCTGTCAATCACTTAGCTGACATTGTTAACGGTGTTAGCGAACTAAGTTTACCTGAAAGCTTGCTTTGTTATTTGTCTTTAAAAAGCCGTGAATAAGTGGAGTGCCTTGGATCGCTTATTTTTATCATGGTATTCACGATTATTGAAATCATATTACTCCAGGTGGGCTGAAACAGCAACTAACGTTACCATTTTTTTCCTCAATCGTCTTTGTTTACATGGAACTGACAGGCAGAATCAGTGAGGCGCCCCCAGCGGTTAACCTCTTAATGCCAAACGCCCCCTAGCGGTCACGCCGGCGTGACGGAAATTATTACATTATACATTTCATTAATTTAATAATATATAATAAACTGCTCACCTCAATATTTTGATTAAATATCCTTAAGATATATCCATTCCTTCTGGGAAAGTGGTTTTTAAGCCCAAAACGTCGGGATAAAACTTCGTAAATAACGTTGGAAACTCGGACCTAATTCTTAAACATGTATTGCAGCTTGATGTCACACCATAAACAATGTGCTGGTAAACTGTTCTGCTTAATTGTATTTCACAAAACTTTGGTTTGAAAAATCATTATACCTTTAGGCTTCAAGAAAAAATACTTTAAAACTTTCATACGGCTGTACATTATTTTTTTCCAATTTTAAACCGACTTGTGCTTTTTTGCACTTGATTACGACTCGTTCGGCTGTGTTCACTTTGGCGTTGTGAAACTCAGCCAGTTTCTGGAGTACCAATCCCATGGCTTAGTATATGTTAGCCAGAGTAGTTTTGAACATGCTTGCAGAGATTTATGCAAAACCGTCGTCAATTGGGTGTATTTCTTTGACTGATAGCACAATAGGCCTATCTGAAGTGGGAAAAACCGTCTTCCACCCGCCTCCACTCTGAGTATTATTAGCTTTCCATTGGGTTTTAAAACTGTCTGTCAAATATTCCAGGAAATAGCCAAGACTCTTATCTTTGAAACAAGCCGGCTATTGAATACAATAGCCGTCGTAAAAAATGAAATCGAGCCGTGCGTATGAGGAAGTGGCGAGCCACGCGTAATTATCGAACCAAAATGGCGCAGTGTTTTTACCTTGTAGCGTAGCTCGCTACATTCCGTTTAGCAAAGCACAATTAATTAGGTAAGGCCCGCAGTTACATTTTTTACTTTAGAGTATTTTTGATACAGTTTTTGTGTAGTTATGTCGAGATTTTTGAGGCGTTTATCCGTGCACCAAGTGCTAGACGAACTGGATAAGCCAGAAGATGTTTTTGCCGAGGGAGACTCATCCTGTCTCAGTGACGCTGAATCCACTGATGACCGAGATGATGTTGCTGACATGTAAGTTTGTTTTATCATACTAACAGTGTTATGCTATAAACGCATTGAATTTCGCCATGGCAGGTAACGTCGTTAGGGCTGGTGGTATTACCGATTTTTCGATATACCAGTGTGAATTCACGCAATGCCATGCGGGTTCGTAATTACATTGTCAACTGTATTTTATTGTTTTTCATACAATTAATATTACAAATTGCACATTCCAACGGTATGATAAATAATTTATGAAGTAAACTTAGGGTGTATTGTCTGTGTTGACAAACTCGCACGTGTTACGTGGCGTTGCCAACAACACAGATGTTTGGTGTAAGCATGGAAGGAAATTTAGCTGCAATGCGTGAATCCCTGTGTTTCTTCTGTGAAGCTAACTAACCTTATATACTTATGCATAAAATCGGTCCCTCTCAGCTAAATTAATATAGATAGTATTGCCTTTACAGTGGCAAGCTAGCAAGCATCCCTGTGTTTTCCTGTCTGTTTATTATAGTTTATACGAGTATTAGGAATGGAAGTGTGGTGTTGCTGATTTGCCAACAGCTTACTGTGAACTACAGTCGACGTTCATTGCTAGGGATAGCTGCTACATTATGCGAAGGATGTGCTTTGCCTTGTCTGTTCTGTAGTGATCTTGATGTCTCTGTGCGCACTTACTGTACGTCGCTTTGGATAAAAGCGTAATGCTAAATAAATGTAATGTAATGTAATGCAAGCAAAATTACAGGTAACAAGCAGCTAGCTATCTATTTGTGTCTGAGATGAGCTACTAAAACGATTTTTTTGAGTGTGAAATGGCTTCTGGAAGTGTTTAGTAAAGTCATTGTTCCACCTGAGTAAATTGTTCTGTATGCAGTACAGAAGGCTGTGCAGGTAAACAAAATGGTAATTTATGCATGGTATGAGGGAGAGAACATGATAACATGAGGGAGTACTTGTTGATTATTATTATTGTTGATTGTTGTTGTATAAGGGGGACTAATGGGTATATCAACATGGTGGACAATTCCATGGACAGGGTTAGTGGGATTTGTAATGATGCAGATTGCTCTCCTGAGGGAATGTGTAGTCTAAATGGCTTCTGTATGAATGGTTAAATAATCTCTCCTCAACCTCCACCCCCATGTTTTGATCCTTTACCTTTTTTTGTTTTTAGTTCATTTTTTTTAGCTTTTTGGACCCTGCCATTTTGTACTTTCTTTGTGTAAATACGGTAACTTCAGCAATTAGAGGCAAGGATCTTTTTATTTGTTACAGCAGGGGTGTTTTTATTTTTTATCTAGGAAACTGGTGGACTTTTGATTTTTTATCCACTGCACTTTTAGTAGTACACCTTAGTGCACTTGTATATAGTTGATATATGTTTGTCATGTATAAAGTTTTGCCTCCTAAAACCCAACCCCAACGTCCCTGTCATAGGAGGTGCCAACAGAATAAAGGACAGGACTGGCAAGCATTAATGTGTAGGGAAGTTTCATACTATTCCCATTATTCATTTGAAAACCTGTTTGCACATTCCTGGACTCATTTCTGGCTAATGGGGCTCTGGTGAAATACACAAGATTCACTGTGCTGCTACATGGGTTTTGACAGCTTTTTGTAACCTTGGTTAGTTAGTTGTGTAATATGCAGAACACCAAGAACACGTCTAAAAATGAACTTTTATTGCCAATATTGACAAATTATCTCATTTTATTGTAAAAACCTAAAAAATAAATCATATTGAGACCTTTCTGGAACATTGCCATTTTTGGCACATTTGGCACCATTTGGCACCATTTGGATAACGAAAAAGGTTCACCTGAAAAAAACCCTGTAAAATTTGAATGGTTTGAGATATTGACACCAGATTGTTACCAGAGGTAGGCAGCATATTGATGAATCAGATAGAGGAGTCATTTCCTTGATTGCATTTGTAGCTCCCCAGGTAAAAATTCTTAAACTTGAATGTAGGTACCCGTTTTTTAGTTTTTTTATATTTTCTGTACATAAATTGTTGTAGTTAAGTATCAAAAACTGGATTTCTATGAGTTCTCACTGCTTAGTCGTAATACTGCAGGTGTCTGCTTTAATAAAAGCCATGAACCATATTTGTACCATTTATAGTTTTTGAGATAACCACCTTTGTTTGTCACTAGTGAAAACAGGCAAAATTTGGCCTATTTTGCCCTCGGTAGGAAGAGGTTAAAGTGGATCCGGGGTGATCGCGGCCTTAAGAGGGAGAAGAACAGCTTAGATGCATGAAATGCATGTTCCTGCCAATACCATATCATCATCGCCATTGTTGTTGTGATGTAGTCCTCTTTCCATGTAAGAAATAATTATAAGCGCTTTTTCAATTGTGGGAATTGAGTTCACTTCGATTTTGTACAGCTCTGCAAATGACAACGCCAATTCTGACTCCAGCTCCACATGAAGAAAGAGCATGCCAATCTTTATATAAATCATAACGTTTCATTATGATAAATAAATAGTTTATCTATTTTATTCTAGCCAGGTGTCGACCCGGGGACTCGTTAAGCAACGGCTAGAAAACATTTTAATTCGTAGTAGGCTTAGTTACACTGTTGTTCTAATTCCAAATGCATTTAAAATAAAGATTATTTTTGCTCGCAACATGTTAGCCTATAATTAAATGAAATAGTACTCCCACAGAACATACACATCTTAAGTTATGAACATCAACAAGCATAGCCAGATATTCAGGTTCAGATATTCAAATCAAATGATTCCATAGAAGCAATTATCAAGAGCGATCTACGGAGGAATGCAAATGTAACATAACATCCCGGTTTTAGAAAAAAAAAGATTGCGCATCATTCTTTGAAAAAAGTGTCAGCCTATTTTCTAGCTAGTGATGTGGGTGTTTCTCAATGTCTGTACTTGTGAACTTGTGTGACATAATATTTAATGGCCAAGTGCATCGGATACACCCTCTCCTAGTCTCAGCCTCAACCGCTTTGATGCACTTCGTACACAGCATCTGATGCATAGGCTTGCATAAGTTGGTCGGACTGTGGGAAACTGACAGTCAGCAACTCATTGGCTAGCAGCATTGTCAATCACAGGAGTGTGTGCTTATTTCCAGTCCGCCGTGAAACAAGTTGTCCTAACTAATTGGTAGCTAGCGAATGCTGTGAATCCATCAAGAACAATGAGTGTTTCGGACCAAGACTAAAAGCTTAACACTGGATTGAAGAAAGTTTTTGAAGTTCACAACATTTCTTCAGTGTGATGGACTGTTTTACTGGAGATCGCCGTGCCATTTGTGTAAATCACATTTGTTTCACGCGGGTCTGTTCTTCTTGTAGCGCTGTTTCTGAATCGACCGGGGTCTGTGGTTGGTTATATTGCACGTCATCAAATCTTGTCAAAGTGGGCGGCTTTTTAACGCATTAGGCAAGTCTATGGACCAGACTTTGTGTTTATCGCGAGACTAACCCTCTCCCAACACAGAGATGCCAGACTGGGGGATTAACCCCTAAATGTAGGGGCTTTTAAAAAAAAAAAAAAGCCATTTAAAAGGAGTCAATGGTGGATTATAAAAGGAGGAATGGGGGATGAATTGTGAGAAAATTGTATGGGAGTCAATTGAAGATGGGGGGTTTTCAGAATTTTTTGGGCGAGGGGAATTCAGGCTTCTGGCAACATTGACCAGAACGGACTTGGATATCCCATTTTGTGATGGCAGATGAGACGGCAACATAGGGACATCACTTACAACTAGGCTAGGCTACATTTTTTGTTATCTCATTTAATCAATAAATGCAAAATGCAATCTTTCTACAAATGAAAATGAGGTGAGAAATATGTCTTTTACCTCATTTTAAACATGTTTGTATAACTAAGCAGCATTTTGTCCTTCAGAGCAGGGGTGCACAAACTAAAAAAGTTTTTTTAGCGATGGCTCAGGGATATTGATCCATACTTTTCATGACTAAATGAATTAACAACTCATTGTTCGACTGCTGACAATAGCCATGCTTTAATAGGCTACCTAAAAGCTAAATGAAGGCGGAAAAGTTGCTGAAATTAGCAGGCAATCACAAAAAGCATATTGTGAAATTAACAGAATTTAAGGCTTTATCAATGAAGCATAATGGGGGAAAGTGCTCAAAGCTGCAAGACCGTAGGATGAAACCAAACATTTTTAATTGGGATGGCAGGTATGCCATCCGCCAACATACGGCTTGGTGGGGCATGCCCCATACCTATACAGCACCGAGAGTTTGGCACTTTTCAGGATTTCCTACAGAAGTAACCACAATGACCATAGACTCTCAGCCCTTAAAAACATTAACTTCTGTATGTTCTGACCTCATGTAGCCACACAGCATTCAAATACAACTTCACACATCCACACAATAAAGCCCCAAACTTGGGTTATTTTGCCATTTTTCTCCTTCCTCTTCCGCTTCTTCTTCTTCTTCCCATTTTCCTGTCAAACTGCCTGCCTCCATCGCGATGTTATCCAATGGGGAGGATTATTATTTGAGGGTATGGTCCGTATACCTGCTCATCAAGCTTATCGTCCAATAAAAATGCTTCATACTAATGTTTTTTAATGTTAATGTAGCTAATGGCTTCATGCTTTCCAAGAAGCTACTGTGGCTTAGTGGTTAGAACGGCAGTCTCTCACACAGTGGATTGTGGGTTTGAACCCAGCAGGGCACGTGTATTTTCCACAAAAACAATGTGCAACTGTTAAGTACTTTTCATTTCCTAGACTGTTATTATTTTCACATTGACACATTAACGTATTTTTATTGCAAAGGAAAAAGAGGTTTACAATATTAACTGTTCAATGTTTCACTTGTATTATATCACACCCTCCCCAAACCGGACACTCGCTTTTGTCTGGTTTTTGTCTGCCGTCATGACTGACTGACTGTGGAAACCCCTTGCCTCGGCCAACATTTCTTTATTCATTAATTTCTTCACTTCAGCTCTGTTCACTTTATCCTTTTCACACATAACACAAGGTCACCATAAAATTAACTACTAGGAAAATTAAGAATTTATGATAATAGCCTACATTAAGAATTGAGGATAGCCTCTTTTAAGCTGCAAGCCTTTAAGCGATCGGATTTATAAACGGCCAATTCCCCAAACATATCTGATTCATGGTTAGTCACTTATAAATAAATAGATAGCCTCCGAATGTGGCTCTAGTCTACGCTACTCTGCTGATAATGTAGCTTACTGCAAACACTTTTAATTATTATAATAATAATAATAATAATAAGAAGAAGAATAATCTCTGGTATGTACTTTCTTAGTAGTATCTACTGTTTTCTTTCTGACTAAGATTCCTGGGAAATATGCGTTGTCCAATTAAGCTTGTTCGCCAACGTTACTTCCTGCTTCTCGTCAGGAAGCAGAAACAAGCTAGGCTACTACGAAGCGAATCAACATGCATTATAGCCTACATTCATTGCACTACAGAAAACGAAACTAAACCTAGCTGTCCGGTACCAAAACATTTCCCGCAGGTAACGTTCTACACTACCGGAAAAAAAACTCTGCTGTGCAGAAACTCACTAGCTTGCTCGCTAGCTCGTAACCCACACATGGAAGGTTGGAGTTACGCATCCGGCAATCCAGTGTTGAATAGCCTAACTCTGCTGTGCTTATGAACTCACTAGCTCGCTCACTAGCTGATAGCCCACACATGGAAGGTTGGAGTTACGCATCCGGCAATCCAGTGTTGAATAGCCTAACGTGAAATGTATTTCATAGAATACTAATAGCCCTATTTTAAAACTGTATTTCCATATTTTACTGATGCAAACTATTTAGGCTGTACTAGCTATTTAGGCTGTATGTCTTTCAGCTAGAATGTGTTTTTGCGTCTAGCCCATTGTGCATGCATGTCTCCATATACACTTGGTTCATTAATTTACATGCTTCTTCATGATCCATAGCTCAGGTGGTGCTGTTCATTGTATTTCATTATACATTAAATACTGCTCATCTACAAACTCTTTTAATGTAATTGTGTGCTGTCTGTAATAGGATAACTGTTCTCATTCTTGTCAATAGAGGGCGTTATGGTTAAGCGAATGTCTGCATACATTTCTATGGAATGCATGTCTCCATGTTTATCTTCATGCATTATTCATCATTAGTTAGCTATAAAAAATAAGTGATATCAGATCAAAAATGTCTACGATGTAAAAAAAGGCAAGTTACTCACGCATAGCCTACATAGCGCTGTCTATAAGTTCTTAATTCCAACTTGCAAAAACTAGGCCTGCCTTTAAAAGCCTTGATATCAAAATGTGGCCAACTAACAATATTGCCTATTGTAGCTCACACTAAATAAACTAGCTCTATTCCAAAGCAATGCTATCCAAACTTTCCTAAATTATTTAATGCAACTTGGCCCTGTGTTTCTTCTTATTTGTTATGATTCAAATACTAGATACTCTTGTTTTCTGTAACACCATTTGCTCCATGATTAAAAATGCATTTATTCTTACTGTTAAATAAATACCTGCTATCTACATTGTGGGCTTTCATTGTTACAACATATTTTATCCTTCTTGCTATGATGACAGCCATCATTTTATTGATTGCTTGTCTTTTAATACTGCTTTCCATTCTTACTGAAATGCACATGCAATTACTATTCCAAAAATTGATTTTGGGTAAATCGGGCTTAGTAAACTATTTGCATGACCTCCTCCCACTATTTCATGAAATAACAGAGGGATATTCATATTCATTCAGGCTAAGCTCCAAATATGAAAAATCCACACATCAAATTTAACGCACACAGTCCTCTTTACACCTCGTTATTTTTTGTGGGTGGTAACTAGTCTTGCCATTTTTTCATGCACCAATCATCGGTTGTGTTATTATTTTTACGTGTGCTAAAAGGTTTTGCACACGCTAAAGATCTTAGTAAATCAGGCCCTTAAAGTATTAATTTCTTTAATTTAGCAGAAATGGTTCATTTTAAAATTAAAGTTGTCCCCAGCTTGTGCTGCAGTCAGAACTGGGTTTGGTTTTTTTTCCAGCTCAATCTGTACTCTGAGAAGTTTGATGAATTCCAGGGTACTGTATCCAAAAGCAATGGTGTGTATGCCAGCTTCAAACAGGACATGGACAAGGTCAGTGTTGTTTAGTTATCATAATCATATCTCCTGAAAACAGTATTTCATATGACCAGGAGTCTGCAGTGGAGGAACAGAGTTCATTTTTTACTTAGGAATGTACTGTGGACAATGCAATGTAGATTTGGGTTCAACCTACAAGTTTCTTGGGTTATTACACAATACTGTCTAGTGAGGCACACAAGGGCTACCAGTTGTCATCAGAGATATGCCTCTCCTCCATTTTCCATGTATGTGTTTGTGTGTGTGTGTGTGTGTGTGTGTGTGTGTGTGTGTGTGTGTGTGTGTGTGTGTGTGTGTGTGTGTGTGTGTGTGTGTGTGTGTGTGTGTGTGTGTGTGTGTGTGTGTGTGTGTGTGAGAGAGATATATCCATTCTTGATGGTTCAGTATACATGCTGGTTTTTATTTAAATTTCCTAAACACCCATATCCATAAACTCCGACCAGACCAGACTAAAATGTTGCAGTCTGCAGCTGTAAAATAATATACGTAAATGACTGAGCTACTTCAATAATGAAGAGCAGATATTGGCATGAAATCTGCAAACAGATCAGCCCTCGTTATACATCAGGTAATTATGTATAATCAGATCTGAACTTTGCAAAAGCCATTTATCGTAAAGATTTATTTTTTTTGTAGATGGCAAAGAAGATGAGGAAACTAGAGAAAGAGGCAAATTCCTGGAAGTCACGGTTTGAGGGGTGTAACAAGACACTCCTGAACATGGTTGAAGAGGTGAGGTGTTCCGCTCTCTTCTTTTACACATCTGTGTGTAAGCTCATGACTGCTGCAAGAAAACAGTCAAAATCAGCAATAATAGCACACCTAATCATAAGGTGGAAGGTGTTAGAGACCTCTTTGTAATGTCTTCCGGTGTAATATTTGTGACATGTAAGACGTCATCAGAATCAGATCTAGCCTGTCGCAGAGCTCTTGTTTTTTTGTGCAAAGATTACATCTAAACGTTAATAAAAATGCTAAACATTTAGGAAAATCTTTAAATGGTTATATGCTTATATTAGATTTTTTTTAAAGCGGCAACATTACTTATATAATTTATAACCATTTCCTTTTACAGTGTCCTATACTCACTGCAATTGTTGTAGGCTCTGGTGTCGACTTTGACAATTTTGTGATGTGGACATGGGGAAAAAATGTTCCTTGATCTGCTCTCATGTAATAACGTATGCATCTGCTTGCACGTGGCGAAAATCTAACTGACATTCCTGAAAATGCTTTGCGAAGAATGGAAGAGAAAAAGTGCCATTTCATCTCACTTTGAGCACATTTCAGAAAATAAAGTGAAATGTAATCTTTGCGACCATGAACTAACATTCTCCAACAGCACTGTAAAGATGCAAAAACATGTAAGATATAAACACTCGACAATGACTGAGTGGAAAACTGTGTGTGTAGCCGCCACACTATCGCAGCTAACAATTTTAGGTTCCACCATTCCCCTAACATACTCGTTAGGTTATGGGAACATTGGAATGTTTTTTGCGGGAAGTTCTGTAAGTGTTCCCAGAACATTTTTTGGAAACATACTTGGAACATTTTGACAGAACATTCTTAGAAGGGTTTTACAAAACATTCTTAGAAGGTTTTTAGTGGCAAGTTTTTAAAATGCTTTCTGTATGGATGTTGTGAAAGCATTCCAAGAATGTTCTTTCATCTTAGTTTTAATAAAATTACCTTCATGTCATCTTACCTAAAATTTCTTAGAACCTTTGTCTAAATACAACATTATGGGCTCTATCTTGACGATCTTAACGTATGGTCTAAAACGCATGGCGGAAGTGCATTTAGGGCGTGTCCATTGTCCAACTCCACTTTTGCTAGGCGCATAATTTGAGCAACAAGTAAAGCACAAGGCTCAAATGGGCTGAACTTAGTCTCTTCATTAATTATAGGTGTGTCTTGGGCGTAACCTACAATAAACCGATCAGAGTCATCTACCATTCCCTTTAAAAGCCACCTGCTTTTACACCTACAGTTGGTGAAACAGACCTGCTTGTGCACTTAAAGCATGTATGCAAAGAATATATGGCATTAAAATTCTCAGAATTAATTGTGTAATGTGCTGTAAAATTTGTTTTCGATTCTAATTGTTGAAAACGTTTATTTTCCTTAATTAGACTCTTTGTTCTCTATAACCCCTTTGTGCAGTGACCCTAGTAGCGTAGACCCTGGGGTCTACATCACAAACATCCTACTGTACCATGTCAGTAAGCGAGGTACCTGCATATTGTCTTCATCAGCGCAAGTCGGGCTATTATCGGGCAAAATATGAAATTCCTATGTGCCACCGTTCTATTTCATAAAAGTATATCGACCACTCTACAGTGTGATCTACATGAGAGCAAATCGGGTTGAAGATAATGGACATTTAAATATATTTAGGAGTTGGTTACAGTTCTTCTTTAACCAACAAAAAATGTTATACTATCACAGCAACAATAAAAAAACATATACCGTCCTGGATATGGGTAAATTAAACTGTTATTTTGCCTGCTCACTTATTAGAGTGAATTTCTGTCATCATAACATAATTTCCTTCTGCTATGAAACTCTCTCATAAAGTATGGAATAAAGTCATAACCTTACCTGCATTATTAAAGCCAGATGCGTCCTTTCTAAGATTATGTAGTTATTTTCTGCCTATATGTGGTGTACAGTGTAAGTTTCAACATGCCCATCTCAATGGCAAAGTCGAAGTGACAAAAAGTCATTTTCAGTGCTTGAAACTGCTGGATGCTGTAGCTGTCCTCTGGATTCAGATGAGATTTACATCCATCACTCCAATCCTGGCTGCACTCCACTGGCTTCCTGTCAGCCTCAGGATTGATTTCAAGATACTGTTGCTCGTTTTTAAAACTTTACTTGGTCCTACCTCTATGACCTTCTGTCTCCCCTGGAATCCCCCCGCTCACTGCAGTGCAATAGCCGTAACCTTTTGGCGGTGCCCAGAACTCTGCTCCGCACTGTGGGTGATCAAGCTTTTTTCTCCATTGCACCACACCTGTGGAAGAGTCTGCCCGATCACCTACGTCTGGCTCCGTTGGTTTCAGCTTTCAAAACCGGACTTAAAACACATTTCTTTCAGTGTGCCTATTTAAAACCATGATAAAGCTTATCGTTTGCCCTGCAACTTTTATATTTTTATCTTTATTTAACCTCTTGCTGCCAAACGCCCCCTAGCGGTAACGCGGGCGTTACAGAAATTATTAAATTATACATTTCATTAATTTAATAATATATAATAAACTGCTCACCTGAATATTTAGATTAAATATCCTTAAGATATATCCATTCCTTCTGGGAAAGTGGTTGTATTTCACAAAACTTTGGTTTGAAAAATCATTATACCTTTAGGCTTCAAGAAAAAATACTTTAAAACTTTCATACGGCTGTACATGATTTTTTTCCAATTTTAAACCGACTTGTGCTTTTTTGCACTTGATTACGACTCGTTCGGCTGTGTTCAGTTTGGCGTTGTGAAACCTTCAGTAAACTTACCTTTAACGGATGATCACTCTCAATCTGTTTCCGTTTACTTTGCCTGATCGTCAATCAAATAATTGATTCACCCAATAACCAAGAACAATAAATAGATTATTAGGCTACCAAGTTATTTTGAGATAGAATTATTGTTCTGTGCATCATAAACTTGTGTTGCATTTTTCTATATCCACGTTTATGATGACATGTTATCTTGCGAAGATTCTGACTTTTAAATGCTCCATGTTTAAATGTTCAACGTTTCGTAGATTTTCGTAAATTATTTTTTTTAGCCTGAATTATGCGTTGCTCTCAATGGTCTGAGACACTTAAGAGGCTGTTCTCTTTAAAGTTATGCTTTCTAATGTTTAAATCGCTTTGACTAATTTGAGTGTTGTCTTAAAATTAATCAAATTTTTTAACGCATTCAGATTACTGCCTGATCCTTGTTAAACAATCTCAAGTTGTCTCTTTGTCGTTATCATTTCTAAATCATTATAGGCCACAAATTGGTCTTGATTATTCAGTGAATTAATTGTTTGATTGTTAGGCTACTCAAAATAAATAAACGGAAACAAGTAATCCTGTACACCCCACTTTTTCCAACGCACCGGCCGTCGCTACATAATAAGTGCTACTCATTTTATGACGCAAAGAAAAATACCAGCACAGAAAAACTTGATATATTCATTGATGTTTGTTATTCAGTTAATGAATTGCTTGATTCATAATTAAGAACTATAAGTGGAAACAGGTTGAGAGTAATATCCGTATAAAGGCAAGGTTACCGAAGGCCTATTTTACAGTCAACGTTACGCCACTGATGTTAGCCAGAGTGGTTTTGTACTTGTTTGCAGAGATTTATGCAAAACCGTCATCAATTGGGTGTATTTCTTTGACTGATAGCACAATAGGCCTATCTGAAGTGGGAAAAACTGTCTTCGACCCGCCTCCACTCCGAGTATTATTTGCTTTCCATTGGGTTTTAAAACTGTCTGTCAAATATTCCAGCCAATAGCCAAGACTCTTATCTTTCAAACAAGCCCTCATTCAACACAATGGCGTTGTAAATCAAGGAAATACAGCCCTGCGTAAGAGGAAGAGGCAACCAAGCGTAATTATCCAACCAAGATGTAGCGTAGCTCGCTACATTCCGTTTAGCAAAGCACAATTCATAAGGTAACTGCGCTGTTATCTTTTTACTTTACAGTCTCTTTCATACAGTTTTGGTTAGTTCATACAGTTTTGGTTAGTTAGTAATAACCTAGTTATAGGTTATTCAGGAGTTTCTAGGTCCTAGCCCAAATATGGTTTTGCGGTCTCAGTAACGCAGAGTGATATAAGGTAACAGATTATTTTGCCGGTATACCAGTGCGAATTCACTGTTATGTATAAAATGAATCCCTCTGAATTAAATGAATATAGCTAACATTACTATATTGTAACAATGGCAAGCTAGCCAGCAAAATTACACATAGCAGCTAGCTATCTATTTGTGTCTGAGACGAGCTGTTCCGAGTTTCTTTTGAATGCAATGGCGTGAAGGGTTTGTTTTGTTCCACATGAGTAAATTGTTATGTAAGCAGTACAGCAGGCTCTGCAGGTAAACAAATGAGCAATTTATGCATGACCTAACACGAGGGAGAGATAACATGAGGATGAGTTTGTTGTTGTTTATTATTATGCAGGGGTTTATTTTATCTAGGGTGGACATTTGATTTTATGTACCTGGACTAATTTCTGGCTAATGAGGCAGAGCTTTTTGGGGACCATAGCTAGGCTAGTTAGTTGTGTAATATGAAACACACCAAAAACACATCTAAAAATTAACTTGTATTGCCAATTATCAGATTTTATTGTAAAACTTAAAAAATAAATTATATTGAGACTTTTCTGGAACCTGGGCCATTTTGCACAATTTGGCACAATTTGTGCCAACTTTGGTAACCGAAATGGTTCACCTGAAAAAAAGCTGTAGAATTTGAATGATTTGAGATATTGACACCATATCATTAGCAGAGATAGGCAGCATATTGAGGAATCACAAAGAGGAGTTATTTCCTCCATCGCTCTTGTAGCTCATCAGGTAAAAAATCAGAAATTTGAATTTAGGTACCCGTTTTTTGTTCTTTCACAATTTCTGTACATAAATTGTTGTAGTTAAGTAGCAAGAAGTGTATGTATATGAATTATGACTACTTAGTCATAATAGTGCAGTTCTCTGTTTTAATAAAAGCTATGAACCATATTTGTAGCCTTTACAGTTTTTGAGATAAACAGCTTTGTTTGTCACTAGTAAAAACAGGCGAGAATTGGTATATTTTGCCCTTGGTATTAAGAGGTTAATGCACTTGTTCTATTTTAATGCAGTGTTTTGTACTTTGTGATTTTTATTATTATTATTATTATTAATTTAGTTTTTATTATTATTGTTATTTTTCATTTTTGCCTTTTGTGAAGCACTTTGGGATCATCTTTGTATGATGAAAAGCGCTATATAAATAAAATGTATTATTATTATTATCTGAAGCAGACAGCATGGATTCCATACCTAAGTGTTGCCTTGTGTACAAGGTGTGCATGTTCGTGCATGTTTTATGGTGTTGTATTCATAATAGTATAGCTAGCTAACCACAGAAAGGCTAGCTAGGTTGGGTTATTATTGTTTATGATGTCACAGAGTTTTACATTAGTGGTGCTGAATTCAGAATTAAAGGACCTGTAGTCTCTCTTATTCTGGTTGAATTTAGTTCATACCTAGTTAGCTAGAAACCTATTAGGTATTGACTGTAAGCTAAGCCTGCATAAGGCTCAATGATAAAGTATGGGGTGCCTGTGGAAAAAAGTCCCTGCCTGAGGCAACTTGGATTTGTATACCATAAGTAATGATAATGGTGGTGAGCTGTCAATCTATTACGGCTAGACTGTAACTTTACTGGGAATTTATACTACACTATAGTAGAAGCTTTCATGTGTGGCCTAGCCATTCATTACTTTAGTTTAGTTTAAACCGGGCTGGCCACCGAAGGATGGGAACCCCTCTCTAGCCAGGTTCCTTCCGAGATTTCTTCCCATTGGGTAGTTTTTTCTCGCCATTGTTAAGTGTTTTTTCTCCCCTCTTTTACCTTGTTTTGCTGGTTGGGGGCTAAGGTTTTGGTTTTTTGCTAAATTTTCCTTCTGTTTCCCTGTGCAGCGTCTTTGTGACAGTTCTCTGTAAAAAGCACTATACAAATAAAATTTAATTGAATTACATTGGGTGAAACAGCATACAGCTAATATAGGGACATAAATAGATGACACGGCAGCTAGTTTTCCCTTACAGTAATCCATTAATCCGTACAGTAATCCATAAATTGTGTGCATGTTCTCATACATTGTTAGTCTGACTGGTTGGTAATAAATTACCTTTTATGATGAGAATGGGGCTGTGTTGGACATTGGAAACTAAACTGCGACAAAGAAATTGATTATCTAAGGGTCATTCCCCTCATTAATTGCCTCCTCATAGGATGTAATAATGTGCTTCAAATGGACACTAAGGCTGTGTTCATGTTTGGATAGCGTGGATAGCTCTGGACAGCTTGGATAATTTGCATATGTTTCCATGGGTTTGGAAAGGTTTGGGTATGTTTTTGGACACCTATAACCATTCCCCTAATCTTTTGCAAAAGTTGGAAATTATCTAGTGATATAGATTGGAATGGCAGGTATGCCATCCGCCAAGTTACGGCTTGGCGGGACATGCCCCATACCTTTACAGCACCGAGAGTTTGGCACTTTTCAGGGTTTCCTACAGAAGTAACCACAATTACCATAGACTCTCAGCCCTTAAAAACACTAACTTCTGTATGTTCTGACCTCATGTAACCACACAGCATTCAGATACAACTTCACACATCCACACAATAAAGCCCCAAACTTGGGTTATTTTGCCGTTTTTCTCCTTCTTCTTCCTATTTTTCCTGCCTGCCTCCGTCGCGATGTTATCCAATGGGGAGAATTATTCTTCGAGGGTATGGTCCGTATACCTGCTCATCAAGCTTATCGCCCAATAATAACGCTTCATACTAATGTTTTTTAATGTCAATATAGTTAATGGCTTCACTCTATTCAAGACGCTACTGCGGCCTAATGGTCAGGGTTGCTGTCTCAGACACAGAGGATTGTGGGTTCGAGCCCAGCAGGGCACATGCTTATTTTCCACAAAAACAATGTGCAACTGTTAAGTACTTCTCATTTATTACACTGTTATTATTTTCACATTAACACATTAACATATTTTTATTGCAAAGGCAAAAGAGGTTTCCAATATTAACTGTTCAATGTTTCACTTGTATTTCACTTGTACTATATCACACCCTCCCCAAACCCTCACTCTTGTCTGGTTTGGGGAGGGTGTTATGCTCTGCTCTTGCGGTCATGACTGACTGAAGTCCGAACCTCAACGTACCCTTGCCTTATCCAAGCTTGAAAAACAATAAATGCAATATTCGTGGGACAAAGTTTTTAACATTTTTCAATCAAAACCATTCCATTTACTTCCAGGCTGTGGAAGAAGAGGGCTGTATTGTAATGTTCCACCTGTCTTATGATCCAGACATCTGAAGCACATTTTCAGCAATGTTTTAGCCCTATGTTTGTAAAAAGGTCTACTTAAAACATTAACAAACCTTTTTACACCTATCTGCATAAATCCGGACTCCGCTACAACTACACAATAACATGACACCTGTAAACAATAGGTGAGAAAATTACTATTTTGCTATTAGCATAAATCCACAGCCATGAACTGCCATATATGGAAGTTGCAAATTCCATTTAAAGGTGCATACAAGGTCGAAGTGGCCCAGAAAAGCAAAAGAAAGAATTATTCCGACATTGAAATCGAAGTTTCTTCTCATTTTTCCTGCCTTTGCCTACATACTCTCAAAGAATAATTCTCCCCATTGGACAACCGCCTTTAATCCACCTATCAGCAGCTCTGTTTAAAATTGCCTCGTCGCATTTACATGCTTCAGAGGCTGTCTACCTACTACACAAAAAGTGTCTGTAGCTTAGTGGTTACGGTGTTGCGCTATTATGTAGCACATTGGCAGTTCGATTCTCACCTCATCCCAACATTTAATTTGAGTACACAATTTCTGTTAAATTGCTTTGGCCTTGCGGTCAAGATCTTGCTTTTCCATGCGTGAGGTCAGTGGTTCGATCCTCCGCCAGGTACCAAAGTGTAATTAAATTTTTGACTAAAACAGTGTGCACAGGGTGGCGGGACAGGGCAGCGGGGCATACTGCTCCAGTGGCTCCTCTGGACAGGGCGGCGGCCTCTGGGCGGCGCCTTGGGACAGGGTGGTAGGGCTGCGGCCTCTGGCAGCACCTCGGGAGAGGGTGGCGGGGCTGCGGTCTTTGGCGGTGCCTAGGGGACAGGGTGACGGGGCTGTGGCCTCTGGCGGCTCCCCTGGACAAGGCGGCAAGCTGTGGCCTCTGGGCAGGGTGGCGCCTCTGGACAAGGCGGTGGCCTTCAGCTGAGCCTGTGGACAAGGCAGAGGCCTCCGGCTGAGCCTCTGGATCGGGAAGCGGCCTCCAGCTGAGCCTCTGGACGGGGCAGTGACCTCCGACTGAGCCTCTGGACAAGGCAACAGGGCTGCGGCCTCCAGCTGAGCCTCTGGGTCTCCAGTTAGGATACAGTCTCCATGGTGGCGAAGGTTCCCACACCAGGCTGGGGGTGTCCTCTGCATCATGTGGTGAACAGACAGAAGAAGACTAAAGATAATTGTTGCTGCCTTTTTGATCATGCAAAAGAGCCAAAAATTATAAGTGAAAAATGTGATAAAGGGAGAGCAACTCAGACACCACCAGGCAGGAGATCAGTCATTCCAAGAAAAGGTCTACAATGGATCACAGCTGTTGCCATACCTGTGCGTAGGGCCGGTGCTGCCCTCTGGTGGACAGCACCCCAAATTCCCTTCCTGGCACCACATTACATATAGTAAAATTTTAATTATTTTCCAAACAAGCGCCCAGATGTTTTAAAATAAGCCCAAAAACTGCAACTTCAGATTTTTTCCAAGCGATTTTGGGAAAAACATGCTAATTCCGTTTACATGGCTAATATTTCCAATTGATTGGATTATCAAAAGGTTTACACCACCCCTTTTCTAAATGAATTAAATTTCTATCGGAATGGGGTAGTCTGTTCCGATTAAGGTGGTTACATGAAATATTTTTCTATTCCAATTGGGTTGTTAATCCAATTACTCATGGAATATGAAGCTCCATGTGACAGCAGCTATTGATAGTAGAATGATGTGTGTTAAATCAGAGAAGCTGTTCTCACAAGTATGTGCCCCAAGGATCAATCCTGGGCCCCACATTATTCTCTATTTACATCAACAACATTCCCAGAGTTGCTGGTAACTCCTCTGTCCATCTTTATGCTGATGACACAGTACTATGTGCAGTAGGCCCTTCCTCACAATCTGTACTTTCCACCCTGCAGGACAGTTTTAACATATTTCAGCAGGCTTTCTCAGCACTCTACCTAGGGCTGGTAAAAATTGATGTTATAAGAAACATTAGCTAGCTAGCTATTATTTAATTACACAACCATGTGCTAAAGCTAACAACGTCCGGTTGTTCGACACACGGCAAAAAGACGCAAAAATTCCAACGCATGCCGGATGGTGGTGGCCCTCAACGGAACGCAGAGGCAGTCGGATACGTTGCTGCATCACCCCATTGAAATGAAGACATCTGCCGGAATGCATGGCAATAATGTGCACGAGGCATAACTCTACCTTCTGTTAAATACATCAAAGACCAATGTCGTGTGGTTTGGGAAAACACCTTTTAACCCACCAGGTACAATTTCGACACTCAGGGGAATAGAAGTCACTTCCTATAAATACTTTGGTACTTAGCTTGATAGGACTTTATTCTTCATGCACCACATTTCTAAGCTGCAAACAAAAATAAAATGCAGGCTGTGTTAAAGTTGCACACTTGTGTTCTATCTAGTGCGTATATCAATCGCGGAAGTAAGCAGTTACATGATCAAAGTGTCTTATGTCTTAACACTTTTCATGGATTTAAAATAGGCTCATTGAAAAATTAGGCTGTCATTTAAAAAACGAGAAGGCTAAAATTTGGCTTGATCCCTCTCCATTTGCTAATGTAAATGTGATATTTACCTGATAAAATTAACAAGTTTATTAAATCCGAAGCGTTCCCCAGCAAGCCTTCCATATACAGGAAAATAGGCTATCAATAGATTGATTAAATGGTAGGCTATATCATTTTTAACGATAGCCATCCACAAATTTTTACCCAGAGCAGTTTAGATCGAGTGGCATTAATAAGACAGCTGCTGAATGGTTTCGATGTTGTTGGAACAAAAAGTAGCCTACACAGTTCAGTTTCTAATTTAAATCTCGTCTGTAAAACGTCTGAAACAGGGTAAATCCCATGAATTGTCTTGAAATTAGTCTCTTACTTTTGGTTTTTGGTAAAAGCAAATAGCCTATGCAATTTTCAGCCAGATTACGTAAAAATGTATTATTGAACTTATCAAATATTGTAACTCTTCAAATAAGCCGACTTACCACGGAAACAAAACACAGTAGTCTACATGTTGGAAACACAATTGACTTTATTGTTGACATTTGATAAAGTAGCTAAAAAAGGTACAGAGTAATCCATTCAGGCCCGGGACCTCTAACGCTGCTTTGTGACAATGGTCTATGTATAAAAGTTAACAGTTCTTTACAAATAAATTAGAATCTGGAGTGAATGTGATTAACATTACTACCCCTGTCGCTACAGTATTGTATTGCACTCAAAAAAGCAAGGCTGCAACTTAAAATTTAAATCTTTACTGTAGCATCAAGAAAGCACATACTTGAAAATGTAGTAGGGAGGGCATAAAAGTTCTTGCTCTGTAACGTTACGTTACTGACCGGAAATGACTAACGTTTAGCTGCAAGCATCACGTTTTACCATTTTCTTCTTAACCTTAATATAGGCTACATAATGCTAAGCATTTTCTGTTGACTTTATAAATAAAACTATACCAACATCCCTTCACCATGAATTTGTATAACAAGCTATTCTTTCTGCTGTAGCATAGATGTCAGATGTTCAGATGTCAGTTGCAGTCTAACCTGCACCAGATGTGTTTCTTGCTAAGGTCAGAAGTTATTTTTTGTCAGATGAGTTATGACGTTGTAGTATAACTACGGGTTTTTAAGCGCTCTGCGGTCTTGCATAAGTACTACAGACTTCTTAGTGCCCTTGGAAGTGTACTTACAAGTACACTTACAACTACACGAGTGCACAAGTATGCAATTTGAAACACAGCCCAGACTCAGTTTTTTATATCGCAACCGCTCATCCTTCACTTCATCTGCCAAATCACTTTTAGTCCAGATGACCAGTCTGCCAATTCAGATTATGGTGATGTAATTTATAAATCAGCATTTAAGGGGGCACTTGAGCATCTTGATGTGCTGCTCTACCACTCTGCCATCAGATTTGCTACCAGTGCCCCTTACAGAACACACCATTGTCAACTTGCATCTGTTAAATGGCCATCCTTACACACACACCACAAGATCCACTGGCTCACAATTATTTATAAGACTCTGCTTGGTGTAACCCCTTCATATCTACATAATCTGTGAACCCCTTTGCACAGATGCCAAGTTCTGACCTATTATCACCTATTTAGGGGGTGTTCTAAATTGTGGTTTGATGTGTACAGGCTTTATAACTACAGGTGTGAGCATCACAGAAACTTGGAAAATGGCTTACTTGAAACAAGACAGTGGTGCCATTTACAATACTAACTTAGATTTGTGTATTTTCATAATTTAGGTCAAAATAAAGTGCCACATATCGTGATCTTAGAATTAGAAGGTTCTATCTGCGTTAGGCATAGTTTTGAGATTACATTATATTACATTCATTTAGCAGACGCTTTTATCCAAAGCGACGCACAGTAAGTGCGTAGAGAGACATCATCAAGATTACAGAACAGACAAGGCAAAGCACATCCTTGGCATAATGTAGCAGCTATCCCTAGCAATGAACGTCGACTGTAGTTCACAGTAAGCTGTGGGCAAATCAGCAACACCACACTTCCATTCCAAATACTATTATAAACTATAATAAACAGACAGGAAAACACAGGGAACAGGGAACTGATATTCCTAGGTGATATTCCTAGGTGAGGATATCAGTCAAGGTGGAGTCTGAAGAGGTGTGTCTTCAGGCCTCGACGGAATGCAGGCAGGGTTGGGATATTGAGCATCAAAGTTTTCACTCCCCACATCTCAAAAATGTTTCATAGTGTATTATTCTATTATTGCTTATTTTGTCCCTCATCTTAGGTGTACTTCAAATGCAAAGTATAAAAATGTTGTGAAATTTACAAGTGGGGTATTTTGAAGAGCCACAATTGCAGATAGAACCTTCTAATTCTGAAGAGGTCATTTTGATTGAGAATTAGAAGGTTCTATCTGTCACTGATGGTGCAGCGAATAATATTGTTTACTGAAAACTGCAGTTATTTTAGTAGTTAAAAATGTTGATGTTAATTTCACTTGGTTAATATCAAAATACATTATCAAAAACCAGCATAAAGTGTCTTAGTAATGTGTTGGGCCATCCCAAGCCACCAGAACAGCTTCAATGCGCCTTGGCATAAATTCTGCCTCTAGTCTAGCATAGATTCTAGTCTCTGGAAATCTACTGGAGGGATGGAACACCATTCTTCCAAAATATATTCCCTCATTTAGTGTTTTGATGATGGTGGTGGAGAGTGCTGTCGAACATGTTGGTCCAAAATCTCCCATAGGTGTTCAATTGGATTGAGATCTGATGACTGTGAAGGCCATAACATACACTACTCACAAAAAGTTAGGGATATTTGGCTTTCGGGTGAAATTTATGGAAAATGTAAGTTCACGCTACAGTGATATTATACGTATCATGAAAGTAGGGCATTTAAGTAGAAGCATGCAATGGTGATTTCCTCATCTCAAACAATTTATTGAAACAAAAGCCAACAACAGTGGTGGGTATACCACAACAAAAATGTCAATGTCTCAATAACTTGTCATGTGCCCTTGAGCATCAATTACAGCTTGACAACGACGTCTCATGCTGTTCACAAGTCGACTTATTGTCTGCTGAGGCATGGCATTCCACTCTTCTTGAAGGGCGGCCCTCAGGTCATTGAGGTTCTGGGGTACAGAGTTACGAGCCTCTACGCGGTGAGTCAGCTGATCCCATAGGTTTTCTATGGGATTCAGGTCTGGAGAAAGTGCAGGCCACTCCATTTGAGGTACCCCAGTCTCCAGCAGCCTTTCCCTAATGATGCGACCTCGATGAGCTGGAGCATTGTCGTCCATGAAGATGAAATTAGGCCTGTGTTGTTCATGCAGGGGCACAATGACTGGATTAATGATGTTATTCAGGTAGTATGGGCTTGTCACTGTACCATTCACAAAGTGTAGGGCAGTTCTGTATTGACTAGACACACCTGCCCACACTGTAACACCGCCACCACCAAAGGGTCGTCTGGTGACAACAGTGGCTGATGCATAGCACTCTCCTTGACGTCTCCAACATCGTTGGCGGCCATCATTTCTGCTCAACGTGAATCGACTTTCATCAGAGAACAGCACTGAGGCCCACTGGTCCCTCGTCCAGCGTAAATGCTCCCTGGCCCATGCAAGACGATGACGCCTGTGCCTGGTGGTGTGGTCAGGTACCCTTGCAGGTCGTCTAGCACGCAGACCACGCTGATGTAAACGGTTTCGAATGGTCTGACGTGACACTTGGGTGCCTCTCACCTCCCTTAAATGTGCCTGGAGTTGAGTGGCATTCATCATCCGCTTCCGCAGGGCACTGTTCACAATGAAGCGGTCATCAGTGTGGGATGTGGCCAAAGGACGTCCACTTCTATGCCTTTCTGTGACTCTTCCAGTCTCTCTGTATCTCTGTTGCAACCTGCTGATGACACTCTGTGACACTCTAAGCTCAGTGGCCACTTCCCTCTGAGAACATCCTGTTTGAAGCCTCGCAATGGCGAGGTACTGTTGATCAATTGTTAGGTGTCGTCTTGGTCTCATGATGTCAAAATGTGAACAGCATGATGAAGAGGACTGTTTAAATACCAATTCTAATTGAACCAGGAAATTTATTGGTCGATTCATGGATCAAACACCTGTTGTGAATTTTGCCATTCAGCTCCTTGTTAGAGAACAGCAAGTTGTGCAAAAAGTACTGAAACATTGAATAGTTGGACATGTGCATTCAAAAGTTTAGAGAAGGTCAAATTAATTTCACCTGTAAAGGTTATAGTGCATTTTAGGTTCATCCTGAAATTTCACCCGAAAGCCGAATATCCCTAACTTTTTGTGAGTAGTGTATGATTCACATAATTTTAATACTCATCAAACCATTCAGTGACCCCCGTGCCCTGTGGATGGGGGCATTGTGATCCTG
Organism: Synaphobranchus kaupii; assembly: GCA_029718625.1. Taxonomy (NCBI): domain Eukaryota; kingdom Metazoa; phylum Chordata; class Actinopteri; order Anguilliformes; family Synaphobranchidae; genus Synaphobranchus; species Synaphobranchus kaupii. Next base: position 225,482 of record CM056382.1, read on the forward strand.
GAAGAGACCACTCCCATCAGGATAGAAATGTTTCATCATAGGATAAAGGTGATCACTCAGAATAACATTGTATTGATTTGCAGTGACCCTTCCCTCTCAGGGGACAATTGGACCCAAACCATGCCAGGAAAATGCCCCCCACAGCATAAGAGCCTCCGGACCCCCTCACTGTAGGGGTTTTTCCTTTAATTTGTCACCCGTCTGTATGTATATACATACATGCATACATACACTATATACAGTGAGCACCATAATTCTTTGGACAGTGACATATTTGTTGTTATTTTGGTTCTGTACTCTAGCACTGAGTTTGAAAGGATACAATGACAATGAGGTTGAAGTGCAGTAATTTGAGGGTATTTTCATCCATATCAGATGAACCGTTTAGAAATTATCAAACCTTTCGTACATAGTCCCACCCATTTTCGGGCATCAAAAAATATTGGACAGTTTAACAATGTAGAATAAAGTAATAATTTTTAATATTTGGTCGCATATCCTTTGCATGCCATGACTTCCTGATGTCTGTGACCCAACAATATCAAAAGACTCTTGATATCTTATTTTCTGGTACTCTTACAAGCGATACTATCTCTGCATTTGAATGGATCTCTATGGGAATTGGGGGGTGTACAGAACCAAGATAACAGAAAATATCCCACCATCCAATGAATTATGGTGCTCACTGTATATATATATATATATATTTTATTATTACTATTTTAAACAAAGTCAGTGTACAATACAATAACAGGACAAGACAGGACAGAAGCACATGAGTTTACAAAGAAGCATATTACATTACATTATTCTAACTTAAACATAGTCCCAGTGTGTGTGTGTGTGTGTGTGCCAATGTCGATGGGACTATTCTAACTTAAGCATAGTTCCAATGTGTCTGTGCGTGTCAATGTTGATGAGCATAATATTCTAATTTAAACATAGTCCCAATGCGTGTGTGTGTGTTTGTGTTGTGGTCAAAGCCTTGCCCCAAAACATGCCTCAACTGACCAGACAGTAGCTGATTTAATCTTTGCATATTACCATGTAGTACTCCCTGGTTGCGTCCCAAATATTCGTCACTCCTCTCCTCCTTTCCTCCACTCCCCCACCCGGAAGTATGCAAAACTGCCTGAACATTCTGAGTACAAGTAGTTGCATGTACAGTATACACTGTACCTGACATTGCGGTTAACCATTTGTAATTAATATGTAGCCTAATCAGCAACATTAGATTAAGACACAAAGATCGGTTTACGGGGCACGGAGGAGAGGAGGTGGTAGTGGAGGAAAGGAGGGTGCATTTTTTGAGTATTGGGACGAACCCGTCTATGGCAGGCATGTATTTTAACATGGACCTCAGATAATTTTTCTTTGCTTCTGCCAGAGTATAATTTCTTTGTTGACTGTGCAAGAGAGACAGTGAAAGGCAGCACACCTTTATTAGCCCTGGTACTACACACCTACTACAGCTAGGCCTGTAGTAGGTGTATTATACCTTATTATAAAGTCTATGTTTGGTACCCCCCTCCCACACACATGTGAGCTAAGCATTGACAATGTTATCTCAAAGTTGCTAAATCTAGCTAGCTTGCAGCACAACATACTATTTTATGTAAGGCAGATAAAATAAAGGTTAAGGACAGCACTCTTCCTTTTGGAGTATATATTTAATCAAAAACTGATGCATTTCGGAGGCAAGTTCCTTCGTCAGAAAGTAAGTTACTCAATGAACGAACTGCGGAGCTAGATTCTAGGTGTGAACCATAGACTGTGAACACTATCGCTAGCTAACCATGTAAACAATTAGAAATGAACTAGCTAGCTACGTTTTCACCCTGTGGTGAGCAATCCCAGTTGTTTTCACACTTGCATTTTCAATCCAGGATTTTCCCCATGAAAAATAGTTTTATTTAGGAGTGAAACTATGACTGTGAAACTGTATTGACAACTAGCTAACGTTACCTCGCCTGCTAACGTAGTTAAAGTTAAGAAACAAAAGTTATTATTTAGTTCACATTAGCAATAAATTATCTCTAACCTGCTGTCTTTTAAACTCATCCCTCACTTTCTTATAAAATGTGATGTTTTTTTCCCCTGTTTGTCCTTTTTACCATGCTTTGCTTATCAGTGACTTTGCTTTGCTTATCAGTGTTCGAATATTGCAAATCCAGGCAGGAATACAACATTCTCTGATTGGCTACTTTGTTTATAATCAGGTCTGTGATTGGACTGCAGATAGAACCTTATAACGCCAAGTGCAGAGGGGGATGTGCAGATAGAACTTTCTGTTTTTGTATATTTTGACCAAAAAAATAAATAAATCATGAATAATGATTAACACAAGTATGAAGAACCACTTAAAGATTACTTTTATGTAATCAACTCATTTTTGATAAAAATGTCAGATAGAACCTTCTAATTCTCAGCTCACGATATGCAAAGAAACCTTGGAAAAAATCAAAAATGGTTTTTCTTTAGTTTGCAATGAAATACTGAGAGGTACATATGTGAAACAGGTCAAATAAAATAATGATATATTTAACTACAAATCAACAGTTTTGGCTCACATTTGCATCATTTTCAAGTCGGAATCTTTTCATCAGTATAGGGGGATAGATACTGTATGTATGGATCCAAAACTTCATAAAATGAGCAAAATATTTTTGTCCATTATAAAGCATATACATTAGCCCATTCTGATTGTTAAAGATGAAGACGAATATGAAACATCACCTTTCCCTGTACTCTACACTATGTATTATTTTCTTTGTGCCCTGGGATCACATTTCTTTGTAGTTTAAAAAAAAAGAATGTTCCCATTCATATTGACTCCAAGGAAAATTTTGACATTCATCTAGCACAGTGGTTGGAAACCTATGGCTCACAAGCCATACTTGGCTCTTTGCCAGAAATCATATGGCTCCTGAAATGTTTCACCAAAAAAAATAAAATAAATAAAACTCAAAATAAATAATCGGAAAATTACTATTAGAGACTAATACTCATTGGTGAATTTTACCTTTACTGAATATAATGTTATTTGTCAACGTTGACATGAACAGCTACAGCATTGGTGAGGTGCAGTCAGATAACGGAGTGAGAAAGAAAAAGAAAAAAACAACAGCTGGATTTTACTTGGCTGACCTGCATCATTTCCGGGTCAGCTGTATCAAGGTATCGTTAACTAGCTAGCTTTCACGCCAGCTAGCAAAATGGCAAAAAGAAAGAGCAACTTTGAGACACATCGTGAAGCTTTTGCTGCTAAGTATTCAGTGGGTGCCAGCCGGATGAAGGCGTGCGCTGAACTTAAAAGGAAAATGCAAGCTGGTCAGCAGCAGCTGCATGCATGGACTGACAAAGCGGGGAATCTGAATTCTGCAAGCTTTGCTTGTGCACTGGAGATTGTGCATAATGGCAAACCGTTTACTGATTGGGAATACGTGAAGGCCTGCATGCTTAGCGTGACTAATGAACTGTTTCATGACCTCCCAAACCAGGACAAGATCATTTGAAAACTCAACGACATGCCCCTGTCAGCGAGTCATGATGGCTTGTCAGGTAGAGACGACACAGATTGACAACATTACCTCGGCTGAGTTTTTTTCTCTTGCCTTGGACGAGTCTACTGATGTGTCCCACCTAGCACAGCTAACTGTTGTTGGGCGATATGTGATTGGTGATGTATTGCGTGAAGAAAGTCTGGCCATTCTGCCGATGAAAAATACAACTAGGGGCGAAGATGTTTTGAAAACGCTGATGGATTTCGCTACAAAGAAAAAACTACCACTGGATAAGCTTGTTTCCGTGTGTACTGACGGAGCACCCAGTATGGTAGGAAAACGCAAGGGCTTTGTTGCCCTTCTGTGTGAGCAAGAGAAGCGATCAATCTTGAACTTCCACTGTGTGCTCAGTCATGTGGAGAAGAACTTTGTGAAGTTATGTCATAAGTAGTTTGAATTGTGAACTTCATTGTGGCCCGAGCACTGAATGAGCGCCAGTTCAAGGCGCTGCTGGAAGAAGCTGGAAGCAGCTACCCCGGGCAGCTGTTGCACAGCAATGTGCGTTGGCTATCAAGAGGGACAGTGCTCGCACGTTTTGCTGTTTGTTTGAACAAAGTGAAGGCGTTTCTGGAAATGTGCATCCTGAGCTCACTGACATGGGATGGCTTGGCAAGTTCTACTATCTGGTGGACATTACCAGGCATCTGAACCAGCTGAATGTGAGGATGCAAGGCCTTGGGAACAGTGTTGTCCCTCCAGCAGACTGTGTTGGCATTTCAATCAAAACTGGAGCTTTTCATCCAAGACATTGAAAGTGGCCGTGTCCTGCATTTTGAAACATTACGAGCATAGGAATAGGAAAAAATGACTCGGATGTTCTGTACCCCTGGCCATGGTTTGACCATACTAGTTCAATAAGTGATCATTACAATGAACTAATAGGTTACAATAATAAAAGTACAATAAAGTAACAGAAATGAATACACTTAGAAACTAAAAATGAACTAAATGCATATGAAACACATAATGCAGAGACTGCATTGAATGCAGTTGATTTTCCCCTACATTTGAAATACAACATATGGAACACAATATTAGTAAGCATTAACAATAGTCTGTGTGATACAAACAACAGCTGAGTTTCAGGTTATGGAACACAAACAAATCTTTCTGGAATGTGTATTGGGATGGCAGGTATGCCATCCGCCAAGTTACGGCATGCCCCATACCTACAGCACAGAGAGTTTGGTACTTTTCAGGGTTTCCTACAGAAGTAACCACGATGACCATAAAAACTTACAAAAACCAGCCCTTAAAAACATTAACTTCTGTATGTTCTGACCTCATGTAACCACACAGCATTCAGATACAACTTCACACATCCACACAATAAAGCCCCAAACTTGGGTTATTTTGCCGTTTTTCTCCTTCCTCTTAAGCTTCTTCTTCTTCTTCTTCCCATTTTCCTGTCAAACTGCCTGCCTCTGTCACAATGTTATCCAATGGGGAGGATTATTATTTGAGGGTATGGTCCGTATACCTGCTCACCAAGCTTATCGTCCAATAAAAACGCTTCATACTAATGTTTTTTAATGTTAATATAGCTAATGGCTTCATGCTTTCCAAGAAGTTGCTGTGGCTTAGTGGTTAACACTGCAGTCTCTCACACAGAGGGTTGTGGGTTCGAGCCCAGCAGGGCACATGTTTATTTTCCACAAAAACAATGTGCAACTGTTAAGTACTTTTCATTTCTTAGACTGTTATTATTTTCACATTAACACATTAACGTATTTTTATTGCAAAGGCAAAAGAGGTTTCCAATATTAACTGTTCAATGTTTCACTTGTATTTCACTTGTACTATATCACACCCTCCCCAAACCGGACGCTAGCTCTTGTCTGGTTGGGGAGGGTGTTACGCCCTGTTCTTGCGGTCATGACTGACTGACTGTGGAACCCGAACCTGAACATACCCTTGCCTCGGCCAACATTTCTTTATTCATTAATTTCTTCACTTCAGCTCTGTTCACTTTATCCTTTTCACACATAACACAATGTCACCATAAAATTAACTACTAGGAAAATTAAGTGTTTACGATAAGAATTGATAATAGCCTCCTATAAGCTGCAATCCTTTAAAAGATCGGATTTATAAACCGCCACGTCGCCAAACATATTTGATTCATGGTTAGTCACTTTAAAAAAAATTACTATACCTTCCGAACATTGCTCTAGTCTACGGTACTCTGCAGACAATGTATCTTACTGCAAACACTTTTAATTATAATTATAATCAGAAGAATAATCTCTGGTAGGCTACTTTCTTAGTTTCTTGCTGGCTAAGATTCCTGGGAAATATGCGTTGTCCAATTAAGCGTGTTAGCCAACGTTAGTTTTGCCAGAGAAACGTCAGTCAGCTGCTAGTCAGGAAGCAGGTACAAGCTAAAAAGGTATCCTACAAGCTTTTTTTTACCTTCGGAAAAAAATCACTGCGAAGGTATTATGCTGTGCTTGTGAAGTTCGGCAACTCGTAGCCCAGACATGGAAGCTTGGAGTTACGCATCCGACAAGCCAGTGTTGAATAGCCTAACGTTATTTCTATAGAATACTAATATGCCTATTTTACAACTGTATTTCCATATTTTAGGCTGTATGTATTTCTTTCAGCTACAATGTGTTTGCGTCTAGCCTATTGTGCATGCATAGTCTCCATATAGACTTGGTTAATTAATGTACATGCTTCTTCATGATCCATAGTTCAGGTGGTGCTATTCATTGTCTTCCATTAGACATTAAATACAGCTCATCTACAAACTCTTTTAATGTAATTGTGGGAGAAATGTTATCATTCTCGTCAGTAAAGGGCGTTATGGTTATGCGAATGTCTGCATGCATTTATTTGGAATGCATGTAGGCTACTATTCTGTATGCATGTCTCTCTCGATGTCATTATCTTCATGCATTGTTCATCATTAGTTAGCTACCAAAAATAAGTGATATCTGAACAAAAACGTCTCCGACGTAAAGAAAGCCAAGTTACTCACGCATAGCCTACAGAGCGCTGTCTATAAGTCCTTAATTCCAACTTGCAAAAACTAGGCCTGCCTTTAAAAGTATTGATATCAAAATGTGGCCAAGTTACAACTAACAATATTGCCTATCGTAGCTCACACTAAATAAACTAGCTCTATTCCAAAGCAATGCTATCCAAACTTTCCTAAATTATTTAATGCAACTTGGCCCTGTGTTTCTTCATCTTACCATCTCAAGAGAATGTGGTCAATAAAACTGTATGTTCCACATCAAACTGCAAAATGAGAATAATTTATAGTGGAAATACTCTGATTCAGATGTGTTGCACTTAGAAATTAAACAGAAAAATTACTACACTATAGGGCATGTTTGAATAATTGTCTGCATCCACTGCTTTGGGTCTATGAAAAGCACAGAATGAATAAAATGTATTATTATTATTATTTATTGATTTATTTATTTGGAATATTTGGATTTCTATCAAAACCTGTGTGGTCCAACAGAGCATAGATATCCTTGTGTTCACAAAATTCTGTTCGCAAAAATATAACTATTATTCTGTTAAGAAAATTAGTACTATTACTTATTTTCTATCATCTGACCCACAAACATGTCTGGATACGTTTGTAAAAATGCTATATGTACGCTATTTAAAAAATATTACTTATTTTTATCTGCATTTATTTATTCATCCTCCCTTTCTCTATTGTACATGATGTTTCTTGATATAAATGTCTGCTTGTGAATAGTAAAGAAATCTGTAGCAGCAGATAACATTTTAAAACCTGTACATTTTCTAAAGTAAACTTGCCAACAAAGTATAACCGTATCCTTTCTGGAGTGTAATTATTCATCAACTGTTAACAACATTAATTTAAATCATATGTTGTTCCATGAGGCACAATCTCTTCATATGCTAAGATGAAGAAACACAGGGCCAAGTTGCATTAAATAATTTAGGAACGTTTGGATAGCATTGCTTTGGAATAGAGCTAGTTTATTTAGTGTGAGCTACGATAGGCAATATTGTTAGTTATAACTTGGCCACATTTTGATATCAATACTTTTAAAGGCAGGCCTAGTTTTTGCAAGTTGGAATTAAGGACTTATACACAGCGCTCTGTAGGCTATGCGTGAGTAACTTGGCTTTCTTTACGTCGGAGACGTTTTTGTTCAGATTGTAACTGTACAATAGATAGTTCTTACAGAATTCCATTACTAGCAACACAGTTTTACAGTACAGCTCACCACATTTCCCCTTTAATCAATGCCATTTCAATACTCCTACGACAAATCTAGAAAGCACTGGTCACTTGACACAATTATCTCCTCTAAGTCGTACAAAGCACTAGTTTTCCCCTTCACTGCCAGAAAGCACTTAATGCGTTCTTTGAGGTTAGTTTAAGGAAGTGTTACTACAGCATATGTGAACAGTAAAGTAAAATTAAAGCGACTAACTGTGGACCAGATTAAATTGAGGTTCATTTTCATCTACCATTTTGAGAGAACCTCTGATATAATTTACTTGTTATGCAAACTTTTACCTGTGCATATCAATACAACAGTGTACACAGGATATGACAAATAGAACTTGTGTTACGTTATAGTTACTGTATTTACATACAACCTATGGTGGCAATCAGTGATCAGTTTGTGAAAAGAACATCAGGCAGTCGACTACTGTGAGGACACACTGAATAGGCTCTGTTGCCTTCACAGATAAAAGTGAATACTTATCGTTCCCCTCAATCTGACAAACTCAAGACAAACTGTAAGTTTTATTTCCACAGACCACTGTGTACATGTGAATGCGTTACAGAATATAAGCCAACATTTTCTCTATAATATCGACAGCCTCATAACAAAAGTGCCTAAGTCATTTTTTGGACATTTTGAGATTTTCTGCCTAAATCACTTGATTTATCATTCGTCAACAGTGTAAAAATGCTCAAGTCACTGCAGGTCGCTGTGCACTTCCTGAACCGCTTTACGCTATTCTGCCTAAATCCACAATTTGATTCAGGCAGATTTATTTTTGCCTTTTTCTCAAGACTACAAAAAATTACTTAGGCACTTTTGTTATGAGGCTGTCGATATACAAGATTCTTTTGTAGTATTATAATCCTTGAATGTTCACACACACACTTTTTAAGACTTTTCCTCTCCATCCTTGAACATAATCAGACAAAAAACCCAAGCTGGGCCTCCTGGCCTTCGAGAGGTCTGCAGCCAGAAGCATTAGACTTAAAGAAGTGTGTGTGTATCTTTTTGCCTATGTGTGTGTCCGTGTCCCTCTATTTTAAAATTGAAAATGCCTATAAATGCATCTGAATAGTCTTTTGTAAGAAAATGAGTGCATATGACTATATCTCATTTTGACACTTCATCTAGATTAAAAACCGGTCTAGTCTAAGTATCTGAAGGCTTTTTGTAAGATAACGAGCATATCTGTGTGAATATATCTTATTTTTGACATTCAGCTTGATAAGCTAGTCGGAACTTTCTGGAAGGCTGAGAGTCTTCCTCTCGCTCAGATCCTTCCAACAGCAATTAAAAGTGTGACTGGGCCCCTGATTCCGGTGTGCGTATGTCTGCCCGTGTGTCCTTGATGGTGAGCGGCATATGTGAGTGTGTGCGCTGGTTCTGGTTTTGAGAGCAATATTATACTTGTTTTGCAAACTGGCCCAAACCCCCCTGCACAGAATATCATAAGTGTGTCATAAGCCGGTCAAGGCGATGCTTGGCATAGAATAACACCCTTAGATAAAGTCAGGACAGGGCCTTTACTCTGGTCATACAGTGGTCTGTAGTGATACATATATCATATATATACATATATACAGTACATCGTGGATAATCAAATATAGTGGTCATATATTGTTTTAGGCCTCATCATTCCCCCTCATGCATTTTCCTGTAGGAATACCTGGGTGGAAGATGAGGGGCGCTCCCTCAATCTCCCTGCCCTTCCACCCTGAACAATGCCTACCAGGATTATGTAAATACTGTTTATACCAATAATATTTAGACACATTCTGGATGATTAATTTTCATACCTGAATTTTCTTCCACATTAGCCAAGGAAGATACTAATATGCCATAGCCTATATTATGTATGATAACATTACGTAAGCAATAATCCACAACGAGGATCCACAACGTGGTTGCCTCAGCGCAGTGTGTTAAAATCGTGTAATCAACACCTGATTATTGTGCTTATACCATGGTTACCAATAATGATTATATACACTACTCACAAAAAGTTAGGGATATTCGGCTTTCGGGTGAAATTTCAGGATGAACCTAAAATGCACTATAACCTTTACAGGTGAAATTAATTTGACCTTCTCTAAACTTTTGAATGCACATGTCCAACTATTCAATGTTTCAGTACTTTTTGCACAACTTGCTGTTCTCTAACAAGGAGTTGAACGGCAAAATTCACAACAGGTGTTTGATCCATGAATCGACCAATACATTTCCTGGTTCAATTAGAATTGGTATTTAAACAGTCCTCTTCATCATGCTGTTCACATTTTGACATCATGAGACCAAGACGACACCTAACAATTGATCAACAGTACCTCGCCATTGCGAGGCTTCAAACAGGATGTTCTCAGAGGGAAGTGGCCACTGAGCTTAGAGTGTCACAGAGTGTCATCAGCAGGTTGCAACAGAGATACAGAGAGACTGGAAGAGTCACAGAAAGGCATAGAAGTGGACGTCCTTTGGCCACATCCCACACTGATGACCGCTTCATTGTGAACAGTGTCCTGCGGAACCGGATGATGAATGCCACTCAACTCCAGGCACATTTAAGGGAGGTGAGAGGCACCCAAGTGTCACGTCAGACCATTCAAAACCGTTTACATCAGCGTGGTCTGCGTGCTAGACGACCTGCAAGGGTACCTGACCACACCACCAGGCACAGGCGTCATCGTCTTGCATGGGCCAGGGAGCATTTACGCTGGACGAGGGACCAGTGGGCCTCAGTGCTGTTCTCTGATGAAAGTCGATTCACGTTGAGCAGAAATGATGGCCGCCAACGATGTTGGAGACGTCAAGGAGAGCGCTATGCATCAGCCACTGTTGTCACCAGACGACCCTTTGGTGGTGGCGGTGTTACAGTGTGGGCAGGTGTGTCTAGTCAATACAGAACTGCCCTACACTTTGTGAATGGTACAGTGACAAGCCCATACTACCTGAATAACATCATTAATCCAGTCATTGTGCCCCTGCATGAACAACACAGGCCTAATTTCATCTTCATGGACGACAATGCTCCAGCTCATCGAGGTCGCATCATTAGGGAAAGGCTGCTGGAGACTGGGGTACCTCAAATGGAGTGGCCTGCACTTTCTCCAGACCTGAATCCCATAGAAAACCTATGGGATCAGCTGACTCATCGTGTAGAGGCTCGTAACTCTGTACCCCAGAACCTCAATGACCTGAGGGCCGCCCTTCAAGAAGAGTGGGATGCCATGCCTCAGCAGACAATAAGTCGACTTGTGAATAGCATGAGACGTCGTTGTCAAGCTGTAATTGATGCTCAAGGGCACATGACAAGTTATTGAGACATTGACATTTTTGTTGTGGTATACCCACCACTGTTGTTGGCTTTTGTTTCAATAAATTGTTTGAGATGAGGAAATCACCATTGCATGCTTCTACTTAAATGCCCTACTTTCATGATACGTATAATATCACTGTAGCGTGAACTTACATTTTCCATAAATTTCACCCGAAAGCCAAATATCCCTAACTTTTTGTGAGTAGTGTATATATAGTTACTTTCATATTTTATGGATTTAATCAGCTGAGATTTAAATATCCTTCTGCTGTCCTTTGGGCATGTTGTTTTCCCGTTGTCAAGCAAAACTGCTGGTTGCTAGTTATTTTTGAACTGAAAACCCATTCTGTGTAACATGAGGGCATCGTTCTGGGAACCTTCCTCTTGCGCTCTACGAACAGCTTATATAACATCAGAGGAACATTCTAGGAGAATTCCATGGAACATCAAAGGAATGTTCTATGTGACATTAGGGTATCTTTCTGGGAACCTTCCTGAATTGTATAATTCTGTAAATTGAAATGGCATTATAAATGTCATTTGGTTTGATCAATACGAGTGCTTAAAAATATCAGACATCAAAGAAAATAAGAGTTAAATTATGGTGCTTACTGTATGTAGCCAGCAAGACTAACCACATATTACAACCAGTACTACTTAAATATCAGGGAGGAAAAACTCCCTGATGGGAGTTTTTCCTCCTTGATATTTAAGTAGTACTGGTTGTAATATGCTAATTAGTTTTCTGTAGCTGTTTTCATCATACTAAACTGATAAAACTAAAAATGCTGTTACGCTGGGCTGTAATTTATTGTTCAAAGCATCAAATAAGACATTGCAAACACCGTTGCTAAGGTTATAATGTCCAATATTAGATAAAAGAAACCACTCAATGAAATCAGAATGAACTGGAATGCATTAGATAGGTTTGCAGAGCGTGGGGGGTTTTACGTGTTGACGTTCCAGATAGTGTAATAGCATTATAAAGTGGTGTGTCCCAGACAATAAATGACAACTGAATTTTGAAAGGGAAATCATTTTTTTAAAACGTTGTACAAATGAGCAATCGCCGTTTTCCCTTGCTTACTGTACTATATACAGTACCTGATGCACTTTCGGTTTAGAAGACACCTAATTTTTTTCTACAAAATCTCTCGTATAAATGTGTTTAAGAAACCAAGTACTTACCATAGGGAAAATGAATCACTATCCGTTTAGGACTGATTAACCGAAATCTTAAAATAATTTTTAAAATATTTTTTTAATCATATTAATTATTTAAATGTTGCGTAGGCTATAATTGTTCCTCGTACAATATTCTGTATATATCTAAAGCATTTAAATATATCTAGATCATAAATCACGTCAACATAACTAACGTTGATGGAAAAAATGCGGGAGTGAGTCAGTGAATTTGAGTGAAAGCATCAAAATGAGCAGCGGAAAAGCTAAAGCCCGGAATTATTTTACAAAACAAGTAGACGGCAACTCGGTAACATTGTTTTAAGTGTGAAAGGGGGGAGTACCAGCTCAATGAACAATCATCTGCGATTAAAACACGCGAACGTAGATTTTGAACAGGATGCCGCGGTGGGTAATGCTAGCACCCAACCCCGAATAGGCTCCGTCTTCTACAAGTGCACTCCACAGAGAGCTGCGAAAATCACCCAGCTGATCGCGGATATGATTGTGAAAGACACAAGACCGTTAAGCGAACTGGATGCGCCAGGCTTTCGGTCTCTGATGAAGTATGTTGAGCCATACTCAGTCCCAAGCCGGTGGACAATAACAAAAACACTCCGTGATTGGACTGTTTTATTTGAATTTCATGACAGTAGTTTATTTTAGGAAAACATTTTGAAACAGTAAAGTATATTCTAACCTATATTTACCTCCTAACGTTAATCTTTCATAACTGCTTGCTTACTTACTAGCAGCTACCCGAGTTTCCGACCAGTATCGTTGGCCTCTATGGCTATGACGTCATCGCTTACGTGCTATGACCTAATGTTACGGTTAACCGCGGATACACGCCAACATTCTAAGTGTAAACGTGTACAAAAAAAAGCCAAAACCCCCATCCCTAACTTACCAGTATATTCAGCTACAGCTGTTTTGTGATGAACCCTGAAGAGTTTATCTTGTTATATTTCGACAAAGTCCCGTACAGTTGACATTTCCGCAGCGACCACCCCTCGCACTTAGGGCTGAAATACGTTGCTGTACTTGTGTGAATACACACGCGCTTTCGTACGTTCTTTTTTAAACGTATTTAAATACATTAGGCGGTGTATGTTATGGTTATTATATATATACTGTATGTGACTATTCTGAAATAAATTTATTCTGTAGCAAATTTCTAAATGATACAGCTTCTTCTTCAGTTCAAACTTAAAACCATGGATGTGCAGGGAATACTTTTTTAGATATTGACATTTAAATGAAACTAGTAGAAACCAGGAGGAAATTGCCTCTGAAGGGCCAAAGTAAATAGGGTTAAGCTCAATGTCCCGACAGTAAGGACTTCATGGGGCCAGTCATCCTTCAGTTTCTCAGCTGCGCCTGCTCGGGACTGGAACGCCCTTCAATAAAGTATAAAACTGGACAATTTTATTCCTCTACCTGTCTTATGGACTCTCAGAAATATGCTTGTTTTGACTCATAATGATCAATTCTATCCTGCTAAAGCCAAATGCTTATTGCTGTTTTATCTTGCATTGCACTGTAAATGTTGACCTCTTATTAGTTTTGTGTTGCTGTTGCATTTTGTATTTGTATGCTGCTTGTCTTTTGCTTGTTAACTGACTATTGTTTGGCTTTTGCCTGTCTCTATTGTCTGTGATTGCAGTCTTGTCTGTCCTTATTCTGTTTTACTTGTGCTATTTACCCCCCCCCCCCCCTCTCAAGAGTTATTTTGTCTTTTGCCAGGTCATCATTGTAAATAAGATTTTGATCTTACTTGGCCTGCCTGGTAAAATAAAGGTTAAAAAAATTATGTGGTATAATTACAATAATTTCACTTGTTTATCTTGCAATTGAGTGAGCAGGTTTTTTCACAGCTGTTTCGTTATATGTTTGGGCTATTGTTGGCTGTATCTTGTTGCTAAGCTGGAAAACAAATTTTTGGTTGTGAAAAAATATCAGATAGACGCTATTGTCCACTGTGTCACGCACGGGTCGGTATAGTTGCAGGTGAGACTTGGTGGGGGCTGCTAGTTAAATGGAATAGCTACAAGACAATAGTGGCACTTAAAAACTCTGGGTGCATCCCAATATTCTTCACTCCCCACCTCCTTTCCTCCACTCCCCCACTACCACTACTCTCTTTCCCGGAAGTATGCAAAACTGCCTGAACCTTTCGAGTAAAAGTATTTGCATGTACAGTATACAATATTCCTGACAATGCTGTTTGCGTCGAGACATGAATTATTACGTAACCATTAATACTTAATTAAGATGTAATCAGCAACATTAGATTAAAACACAAAGATCGGTTCCTGGGGCACGGAGGAGAGGAGGTGGTAGTGGAGGAAAGGAGGGTATTCTGTATTCGGCAGAGTTCTCACAAAACATGTACTAATAAAGTTAGAACATGTTCCCTGTTAGGCAACTGTTGTGACCAGTGTCAAGAAAGAAGTTCTCATTAAAGGAAAGCTTTCTTACTTTTTCTTTGTTGTTACTTAAATAAAACATACGCAAAATTCTGTCTGTTTTTTGTTTTGTAGAATATATTTTTTTTTTTTTTAAGATTCAGTAAACCTAAGATTCTTGCCCATCCCAAGCAAAGATACTTAAACCTGTATATCTACCTTTAGAAATGTATTACATAAGTCCTGCATGTCTAAAGGTGATAATATGTAAATACTGTAATGTAAGAACTTTGCCAATTCAGCAAAGGGTTTCTGTTAAGTATATTAGTAGTATAAGAACCAGAACAGAGTGTCTGGGTTCTGTCTGTCTCTGAATAATGTTTCTGCCTTCACCCAATAGAAAACACTGAGAGATAAAGAGTTTGAAGTCTTCACCATGAAGACCCAGAAGCTGGAGAAGCTGTGCCGTGCCCTGCAAGAGGAGAGGAAGGGCCTGCAGCTGAAGCTCCAGGGAGCTCAGGGGACCCAACAGTTGGATACAGAGGCGAAAGTGGATGCAAAACAGGCAGAGGCGAGCGTCAAGGAAGGGGTGACCCCAGCGGAGACTCCCACCAAGACGCCCCTGACCAAAGAGCTGTCCAGTCTGAAAGCCCAGCAGGCCCGGCTGCAGGAGATTGCCACCTCATTTGTGGTCTCACATTTGTTAAAAGAGGACCCAGAACCCAGTGAACATGCTGAGTTCCAGCAGGCCCCTGAAAACTTCCACCCAACAGCCTCAGACAACAACCTAGCAGAATTGAGCACCAGCCTGCCAACTCCCTATGTGGAAAACACAGAAAATTTGAGAATCAGTGATATGGAATCCGTTGACTAAATCAAATGTGCCTGTAGAAGTATGCTATTCAAATTGTGGTTTGTCCTTAACTGTGACCAACAAATTTAAGCAAATGTTACTTTTTCTTATTGTTCATGCATTTTTTGTTGATTTCTTAATTTTGCAGCAAAGCCTAAAACAATATTTCCCTGGTCAGTCATCTGTAATCGAAGTTGTGGACAAAATGCAAGGCAGGAAGATTAAATAGATCCCTAAATTAGTAATTCAGTTTAATTATATTTTGTTACTCAATAATAGTACTTCTTCAGGCACAGTGGCCAGCTGAAGAATGCGACAGATAAATACTTAACCAGCAGGCAAAAATAAGAGAATGACCAGAAACTATTTACACTGTATTAAGTAATCAGAATGTGGAACAGGACTTTTCTTAAATCTCCAAATACACTGCCTGGCCAAAAAACCAAACCAAAAGACTGCCTTTAGCTTTGATTACGGCGCGCATTCGTCATGGCATTGTTTCGACAACATTTTCGGAAACGTCACAACATTTATTTCCGTCCAGAGTTGCATTCATTTTTGGCCGAGATCTTGTATTGATGACGGGAGAGTCAAACCACTCCGTAAAGTCTTCTCCACCACATCCCAAAGACTTTCAATGGGGTTAAGGTCAGGACTCTGGTGGCCAATTCATATGTGAAAATGATTTCTCATGCTCCCTGAACCACTCTTTCACAATTTGAGCCCAATGAATCTTGGCATTGTCATATTGGAATATACCCATTGATGGGATAACCTGGTCATTCAGTACATTCAGGTACTCAGCTGACTTCATTTTATTGCTGCATAATGTTGCTGAGCCTAGACCTGACCAATTGAAGCAACCCCAGATCGTAACACTGCCTCCAGAGGCTTGTACAGTGGGCACTATGCATGACGGGTGCAACGGCGACTTTTATTTTGGCCAGGCAGTGAACATGTCACTGTTCTTCTTTGTCAAAAGCATCTAATAAAGATCTGTGCAGCATCGCTGAACAGTATGTACTGCTTCATATTATTTGCTTGTACAAAATTTACTCTTTTCTACAAAAGAGATACTTTGAGGGATATTCAACTTAATGTATTACCCTGTAAATACCTACGTGGTTTTGGTTGCAACATACAAAACCCAAATTGCAGTTGTCAATATCTCTTGATGTTTTAGCAACAATTACCAACCAATTGCCAGATTTCAACTGGGGACTAACGTTTTAACTTTTAATTGTATATGTTTACCATTCAATAGCCTTCCAAGCAAATTTTACAGTGGTCCCGCTGTTGTGCCATTTTTTTAACAGGGGGTGTCCTAAAAAAATCAACCAGTCAAAAAAACATTTTAAGAAAAGATTATAGCCAAGTTAAGCGCATAAGCATAATTTTTCTGGCATTTTACTTAACGTTAACTCCGGTCCAAATATTGATATTTAATTTTGCCGAATATAGCCTATGCATTATGTCACGTTTTATCCGATGTTCATTGAATGCATCCGGCACATAACAAAATAAAAACGTTGACCAGTCACGGCACATGTTTTCAAGTACAACAGTTCAGACATAAACACGCAAGCTGCCTTGCTTTTTTCCCCCTCACTCAGGCTATGACTAAGAAATAGCGGTCATTTCAATATGTGTATGTGCATTTGGTGTCTTTTACTGAAGCAATTCATAGGTTTTAAGCTATTACTATTTTGCATGATTTACCATAGGCTACATATTTCATGTACATAGTTTACATATTTTCATATTTCCAATAAACCAGTAGCTACTTTCCATTTTCTATGCAAAAACAAGCTCTGAGACTCTGAGGTCTGCTGGTTATAGGATACAATAATGAGGAAGTGCAGACCTTCAGCTTTTGATATCTTATTTTCAGTGGCGACTGGTCATTAGGGGCAAGTGGGGCACAGCCCCACCTGCTGTCAGCTGAAAGAATTGTGCAAACAAATTATATTATTATTCATTCTCAAATATTATCATCTCTGCTTTAATTTATGAAATATGTATGCAACATCTTCCTAAATCGCATATAATTTTTAATATTTTATCATGTTTTTTATCATGTTCATTGGTCCCTGCCTTGCTGCTTTAGACTGCGTTCTCCAGATTCGTGTCCACAGTAACGTTAGACCGTGAGTGGGGCTAGCCCCTCGCTCACAGCGCAATGTGTGTGTACCGTTGGAAAATGCAAATACGCATGCTCAGAGAGTTACTGTATTCAATGTAGATCACACGATTTTGATGACAAGTGGGGCCAACAGCCCGTAGCCCCACTAAAACGTCATATCATATTTCAGAGTTGATTGGCTATTTCTGTCTGGCGCTAGTGTAACGTAGCAACTTAACGTAACGTTAGTCAGTCAATAAGAGAGGGGATACTAGTACTGTATTATAGCTAGCTAACTTGAGATTTCTAGTTAGAGCAGCTGGTTAACGTTAGTAACGTTAGCTAGGCAATCATGGTAGCTAGCGAACTTATATGGCCAGCCATCAAGGATGACTTTAAAGAAGTCGAATAACTTAAATTATGGCTTGCTATAAGCTATCGTATCCCGTATCGCTTGCTAGCTAAATGTTAAAACGACTTGCCGTGAGATATCGTTAGCTTGCTAGCTAGCTAACCCAGCATTGCTAAGCAGTGGTAACGTTCATGACAGGGGAGTACAGGGGGAGTACATGACAGGGGGTGATTGCGTACGGGAGGGGTTGGAATAGCTAAATTAATATCTAAATTGAAATTACTTTGTTTTTTAAAGAGATACTGCAGAGGCTTTTCTAAGGCCCTTTTTTCCGCTTCAATTTGAACTGAAACTCGTGAGTAGGCGTGGTCATATGACGATGATGCCACGTAGTCATTTTATGAATATTCATACGGTCAAGGAGTGAAAGGGTGTGTCTTGGTGAACTGACTCAGTCCCCTTCCAGCTCTCTCCTCACAACTAAATAAAATGGCTGTATTAGTTGAGCAACGTCTTCGCGAGAGGACCCAGGAGGTAACCGAATGGTAAAGCTAACGTTACCTAGCTAAGTTAGCTTGTTTGTCTGCCTAAAGTAACGTTACTATTGAATACATTCAAATACACAGCAAAACCCAGTCACACAGTAACGTTAGTATATTGAACATGGCTGATTGTAGCGCCCTCATAACTTCACTTGGTCCGGAGAGAATTATCATTTATTAGCTAACATTATTCATAAATGATATAGCTAATATAACTAACGTTAGCGATCTAGGTTACCAGTTCTCTCTGGACCAAACGGGGCTAAACTCACACACAATAGACTGCCTTGCATTACCTAACTTATCGATACATTCCGTCCGAGTTACTGACCAACTGGTTACTGGTTTTGCTAGGGCTACATCAAATGTATTATTGCTATCGTTTATTAGCTAACGTTACGTATTCATAAACGATAGCTCACACAATAGGTTGCCTTCAACCCCACACTAGCTATTACCTATCAGTAATGTCAACCGTTTGCAAAAGCATTTTTGTTGTAGTTTGTACAGATAACTTGCATGTAAACAGAAACAAACTAATGTCCCAACAGGTGTGCTTGTGGCCACTGCTGCTCTAACCTGTCCCCTCCAGAAAACCTATGTTGCCGTGAGGTTACTGAGGTAACGTTATGTCAGCGTAGTTATGAAGCTATTCTTGATTTGTCTAATACTGCTGTGCCGTAGTCGGGCATGCTTGGCCCAACTGTATAATAGTGGCCAATACATGTGCAATTACACAATGTCACAAATACAATGTAATAGGTATATTGTACTTAGCTGTTTTACTTAGCTGATGTAATGATTACAAAATTACATCCATCACTGTTGGGATGGCACCTGGCTTCAGCGACGGAGTTTTATAGAAGCCCATCTCAAAGCCAGTTAAATTGTGGTAGCAGTCCGGTGTGAAGTGCGCGTTGCACACTAGGGCTTTCTTCGGCAAGTCCGCGTGCTCTACACCGATAGCTTGAAGCCACTGGCTAAGTAGCGCTGGGTCTCTCGGCAGACTATGAAAGCTAGCAGAGCCGGTGGCGTTGCACCGAGGAACGATACATCTCTGACTCCTTGGCATAATGCAGGCAAGTTAGCTAAAGATACCAAGTAGTAAGACGTCGTATATGAATAACTGTAGCTCGATATAAGTCGTAATATTAACGTTAGCAATAATACAAAGCAATTCGCATTTGAACTTGAACTAGCTAATTAGCAGTACAAGGGTCTCAATCTCAGAAAAAAAAAAAAATCGTCGTTCTCTGCTTTTATACCACATGCCCAGCCAAGACCCACCCCTAGGACCACCTCAAGTCCACCCATTTTTATGTTAAGGCGTTCGTGACGTCACGAAACCCCGGAAGCCAGCATATTGGTAAGTCTACACAAAAACTCAGATAAAACCATTTTTACTAAACATAAAATTTTCGGACATAAACAGTTGTGTATGATCATAATCTAACTCAAAACATAGGTTGTCAACGGGAAAAGTCGGTTTTTGACTGCAGTATCACTTTAACATCTTCCCGCGGCACTGTGAGGATAATCCTGATTTCCCCCTCCCTCCCTCTCCTGGAGCTCAGCTTCACCTGTTGTGGACCTCACCAGTCGCCACTGACACTGAGACACTCTCTCTCTCTCTCTCTCTCTCTCTCTCTCCCCCTCTCTCTCTCTCTCTCTCTCTCTCAATGGATAGCTGTTTGTTGACGTGTTAAAAACGCATCAGTAGCAAGTGGGATTACTGTAATTTTGATTACTGTAGTTTGCCTGGTATGTAGCCTAAGTGGTTGGTGGCTGCCCCACCAATTTTTTACATATAAAAACGCCACTGCTTATTTTATGGTACTCGTACAAGCAATACTATAACCTCTCTGCATTTGAATGGATCTCTATGGGAATTGGGGGGTGGGACTAGATTTAGCTGTAAATTACGCAAACAGTATGGAACACATGGTTGGCCAAATGGCTCTAAGTCACCAAGGGTCTGATGTATCAAACAAGCCTTAAACCTTCACTCAGATATGCAGTAGATATGGATGGATAACTTGAAGGGTTTCTTCTCTTGAATTATTCTTCTATAGAGTTCAATAGGAAAATTTGTCTGGAGAAAATGATCAGCACTGCTGGCAAGTTTGTGCAACCAGCATTTCCCATGGGACTGTTACGAGAACTATGCCCAGGTTGAATTGGGGTATGCTAGCCAACGTCACCTTCGACTGAAAGAAGATGCGGTAACGTTATCAAGCCCTACTGATATTTCTGTCCCTGGTAAGTTAAGTTTACGGTGTCACCTTACAAACGTTGGCTTGCTAACGTGATGGTTGTCTTGTAGCCTCAAAGATATTTACTTGAGTTGTTTTCGTATCGTTAACCATAGTTAACTGGCCGGTGATATTTCACTGCTTTTCGCGTATATGCTATAACGTTAGGTTTGATACTGCGTTGTGTGGTTAAAAAACCTGACCCCAGTCCGAGCCAGATGGACTGGGGAGTTTCTCCCACACAGTTTAGTGTTTCTTCACATCTGTGTGAATATATCTTATTTTTGACACTTCAGACTGGGCCTCTTTTCCGGCGTGTATAATACATTGTGTATAATCAAATATAGTGGTCATATATTGTTTTTAGGCCTCATCATTCCCCCTCATGCATTTATCTGTAGGAATACCTCGGTGGAAGATGAGGGACACTCCCTCAATCTCCCTGCCCTTACACCCTGAACAGTGCCTACCAGGATTATGTAAATACTGTTTAAACCAATAATATTTAGACACATTCTGGATGATTAATTTTCATACCTGAATTTTCTTCCACATTCCCCCCTTTGTGACATTTTGGCAAGCTGTCCATACCATCCGTCCGGCCAGATAGCAAAACGCTATCTCATGACCCCAGAGATCATCAAGACGATGACTATCGCCTGGAGGGAGACCTAACAGTAGCAATGTGTGGAAAACATCCACTCCCTGTTTTGCGGGAGCGGGTAGAACCCACACTATGCTCCTGTCTCCTCACTGTATTTAACAGAAGGTTACAATGTGGATTATACAGAACTCAAAGAGGTCCAAAGCAGTATAACATGTATAAATCAACACCAACTAATGAAAAATGAGTACAAGTATAACTAATAAAATGATTATGGTTCATTCAGGTAAAACACTTGCAACATAAATTTCTTCCCACTAATTATTTGAGTATATATGTTCTCCACCATTAATCCAGACCACATTGACTCGTTGAGAAGTAAATAATCCAGCAGACTCCCTAAATGGCCTACCTGCTGCTTAGTGTTTGCCACTAGCAAATCGATTTGCCCAGTAGCCGTCGCCCAGTACTTGTAAGCGAATGTGAGCAGTAAGACAAAGCACTGCTTTAGGCATGCCCCCATTGCATGCGTCACGTGGCCCCCTCCCGCGTGAATGCCGCCTGTGATCGTGACGGACAAGAATGAGATTTCATCACCTACATTTTCCTGAACTATAACAGGGCAAAGCGTGGCCATTGATCCACAACGAGGCTCAGTGTGGTCTGATTTTCCTTGAAACAAACATAAATATTTAACCATGTAAACATTGTCTGCTTAATCGCGAGTACAATAAAAATGAGACCCGCCACGTGTTTTAGGTGCACAATCAAGTCTTAAGTTATACAGTGACATAAGGTGTTTTTAGCATAGCAACATACGGTACTTAAACTAAGTAATGTCTTTTCTTCTTCCCGGGTCCTGCATCAACCGCGTTGGACCAGTGGACATAGGAGAGGTTGCTAGCACTTCACCCATAGCTGGCCATAATATTCTTTGGCAGAAGGATGCACAATAACTATGTGTGTATTATAACTATGTGAGTGCGTTTTAACTAACTGAAAATCTGTCTTCATGTATGTATGTGCTGTATGTTCTTCAACCCAGGTGCTTTGCACACCGTAGAGGGTCATCACTGTGGAGAGGTTACTAGCACATGCGATGCACAGTGACTTGGGTCACTGCTCTCTACGCAGCTTTATGTCCTCATTCAGGTGCAGAGGGGAGGGTTTCAATCACCCACTCTTTGGTATTACTGTAACTCTTTTCTACTTACTATTCACTTTCACAATCTCTACTTCCCTTCTCCATTTGTTTCTCCCTTTTTTAACTAATTTTCCTGGAGGGAAATGTTACTCTAACATAATCCTTTCTCTCTAAATGAATAGCTCTCACTCACTCTCACTCTCTCTCTCACTCTCTCTCCCACATCTAGCCTGCATTCTAACTTTAATCCTTGCGCCTCTACACTTCTCTTGTTTCCTCATCCTCCCTATTTTCTGAAGGTACACCTTTCTCATCCTGCCTTTCTGCTATTCTCCTTAAATCGCCCCTAATCTCTTCCTGTGTGCATTCTGGTTCTCTCGCTCTACAACAGTGATTAAGGTGAAACCACACAGTTTTACCTTCAACCTTAAGTGCAAGTTGTTAGAACCACCTTGTATGGTCCCTCACGCCTGGGTTCACTCCACCTTCTTTTGAACACTCTAGGAGGCAAACGTGTGTCTCACTATAGATTAGTTGCAAATCTATTAGAAGCATTACTCCTACCCAAAGAAATAGAGGTGTGTAAATGCCAGGCACATAGGAAAATTTAAGATGTCTCAAAAAGGGGAATGCTCGTGCTGATCAGGCAGCAACGACTGCAACACTCTCCTCTGATGCCCCAGTGTTGCAAATTAATGTAAATAATATAAATTTGTTTGAAAAGATGAGTTGAAGTTGTTGCAGGAATCTATAGGACAACAGGAACAAGGGGGGGCAAACGTGTGTCTCACTATAGATTAGTTGCAAACGTGTGTCTCACTATAATCAATGCGGGGTTTTTAACAATTTTATTAGTTATACTTGTCTCCCGGGCGTATTCCACATAAGTCCTCTGAGATGTCACTTGTTCAGTAGCTCCTTTTACCTGTTGGAAAATAGTGTTGTGTATTACGGTTAGATGCTGCACATAATTTGACAGCTCTCAAGCTGCTCAAGCAGAGGTCCATTGTATGGACCCCGTAGGTATGGTACTGGCATTGGTCTACCTATTATCATTTCACGCGGGGTTAGGTGCGTGCTTCTGTTAGTTTGCATTCTCATGCTCATTAGTGCCAGTGGTAGTGCCTCTACCCATTTTATTCTGCCGTCTGCACATATTTTAAGCACTTATACCCTTGCGCAATGGTCCTGACCATGCGCATCTTTAATCAGGGTGTGGACTACTGACGTAGGTGCTACAAATGGCCTTTTAGTCCTCGCCACAATCCCTTGTTAGGGCCGTCCTCTGTTTCCACCGCCCCCCTCTTTAGCCAAACACTAAGTTCATACACACTTGCTTTGCTTTGTGCCTCAATGAGAGAGGCCATCATGGCTAGCCCTATGGCAGCAAGGCGCGCTGCCTCGTCTGCTAAATTGTTGCCCTTGGCCCCCAAGGTGCGGTCTCCTTTCTGCAAGGGAAACATTCCACCCATTTGGAAAACATGTCCACAATCACCAGACAATATTTATAACCTCTGCATCCACTTCATTTTACCAAATCCATCATTAGATAAGAGAATGGTTCCTAGGGGACAGGCTGTCCCACTGGTCCCATTGATTGTCCGCGAGCAGAGTTATCCTGTAAACAGATCACACATTTGTCACAGAATCGCTGCACAATGGCTGAAAACCCTGGTGTATACCAGTAAACTTTAACCATATCTAACATACACATTTTTGACATATGGTCAATACCATGAGTCATTTTTGTAACAAAATTATATGTACGTGCAAGCAACACAGGTTTTCCTTCAGGTGAGACCCATAGCTCGTCCGGGCGGGGTGTGCATCGATGCTTCCTCCATTGAGTTTGTTCCTGTTGTCCTATAGATTCCTGCAACAACTTCAACTCATCTTTTCAAACAAATTTATATTATTTACATTAATTTGCAACACTGGGGCATCAGAGGAGAGTGTTGCAGTCGTTGCTGCCTGATCAGCACGAGCATTCCCCTTTTTGAGACATCTTAAATTTTCCTATGTGCCTGGCATTTACACACCTCTATTTCTTTGGGTAGGAGTAATGCTTCTAATAGATTTGCAACTAATCTATAGTGAGACACACGTTTGCCCCCTGAGGTTATAAAACCTTATTCTTTCCATTTAGCTCAAAAATCATGCGCCACTCCAAAAGCATATCTTGAATCAGTGTAAATGGTCAGTTTTCCCTTTAGCAAAATAGCATGCTCTTGTGAGCACACAAAACTCACATGTTTGTGCAAAGAAATGTGAGGGCAACTGTACATTTTCTAAAATTTGATGCTCATTTCTTGCTGAATAGGCAGCTCGTGGAGCTCCTGCTGTGGGGTGTCTCAGGGCTGATCCGTCAACAAAAACTACAATCTTGGGGTTAGTGAGAGGCACATCATTTAAATCAATGCGGGGTTTTAACACTTTCACCAATATGCTCCCAGGAATGTGGTTCTCCTTCTGTGGAAAGTAAGATAAGAGTTAAGAGTAGTGCACCTCTTTAGGGTAATATGAGGTAGAGCTAGCAACACTCCATGCCAATCCTGGTAGGAGTTAGGTAGGAGTTAGGTGTGCTGTTTTAGCCTGTAATAACAGAGAATGAACAGCATGGGGATGTAGACAGTCAGGGGAGAGTATACTACTATGTCATGTACGGATAATACAGCTTCTGTTACAGCTGCTACAGCTCGCAAACAAACTGGCAGTCCTCTAGCTACAGAATCAAGTTTTCTTGAGTGATATCCAATCGGTTTATACTTTTCACCATGTTTCTGAGTTAAGACGGCTGTCATACATCCATTCTTTTCATCTACAAATAGTTCAAAAGGTTTTTCCTTCATAATCGGGAATTCCTTATCAAAGCCAATTTAATTCCCTTAAATGCAATTTCAGCTTCTGTTGTTTAATTCAATTTTTCATCAATTTTATTTTGGACCCATGGGTAATTTCGCCTAATTGCTGTACAATCACAGAAAAATCTACTATCCAATTTTGGCAATAGCCAACCAATCCTAAGAATGATATAATTATTATTTTATTTATATATATATATATATATATATATATATATATATAACCTAGAATGCACTTAATTAATTTTATTTATATATTATATTTTATCGCACGTATCTAATTACTCAGCTTGACTCACCACTCAGACTCACATGACACATTTCCATTCATACCATTGCTGGCACATTCACACATTTCTGGCCAGTGTCACCGTCCCGTAGGCCCCCTAGCAACTTTTCTGTTTACCATCCCGTAGGCCCCCTATTAAACTGTTTGCTGTCCTGTAGGCCCCCTAGAAAACTTTAGTCATAGCTATGATCAGTGTCGCCGTCCCGTAGGCCCCCTAGTGACTTTGTTTACCGTCCCGTAGGCCCCTTAGTAAACTTTTTTACACATCTATACAACGAAGAGTAGTCCGTAACCCGTTAGGCCCCCAGATGCACAGAGACACGCCCAGGCCGGCGCGCCGCAACCAAACAAATGAGCACACGCCGCCCCCAAAGAGACCCCCGAACAAACAGTCAGGTGATTGAACACCAGTCGAATCAGACAAATGACCGACTTGAACGACACCACTGGGGCCACAGGAGGGAGATCGCAAGCGAGCTCACAACCCGCTCTGTCCCAGCAGGGTACTGTCGAACTGAGACTTCCAAATGAATGAATGCCAGGTGAATCAGACAAGCGGCCGAATTGAACGACACCCACTGGGGCCACAGGAGGGAGAACGGGTGAATGAGTGCCAAACAGACAACCCGAACATCCCACCCTGTTTTATCAACCCAGGGGCACTTCAAACAAAAACAACCAAATTAATGTACACCAGTGTGAACAAACAAACGCTGGATGAACAAAATCTCCAAGGGACAACAATGTACACAAATGAATGGCTTGGACGCCTACCCCAGATGGCTGCAGCACATATGAGTGCCCCAAGGAGCAGTTCGTTCTGCTCGTTTAGCCCTCCCCCGATACACTTCCTTAACACAGGTGAAGCGGTATCCACAGAACAGTTAGTTCTGCCCGTTTAGCCCTCCCCCTGATACACTTCCTTAACACAGGTGAAGCGATATCCACAGAACTTCACTACTTGGACCACCCTAGGCCATGTTAGTTCTGCCCGTTCAGACCTCCTCCTGATACACTTCCACATCACAGATGGAGCAGTATCCACAGAACTTCACAAGCAAACTTTTAAAAGTCTTCTTGTCTACATATAAAAAAGAGATCTTTGTGATTTCTACAATGAAAATTGGTCAATGTGGACTTCACAAAATTATATTTGAAAGCTTTTGCATCAGTATTAATATATAAAGACTTCTCTCTTTTTTTTTTTCTTCATAACAGCAATTATAAAACACGTTCAATTGTTCAACAACATTTAATAAACGTTCAATTATATTAGGCTACCTAATTGTGATAAAATTATGGCTGGGATAAGAGTTAAATTCACTATAGATCTTTCCTGAAAGTAGCCTATTGGCAACATGAGATCTTTCCCATCAAAACTCTGACATTTTATGAGATGTAATCTTATGTTTTTGAAACACTGAGCAATGCATATCAGTTTTTCCACAAAATGGATATAATGCAAAATGGATATAATGAATTCAGATATTGTTTGAAAATTTGTCCATTCTAAGCCTGATATAGCCTAAACCTATTCATCAGCCTATACTGTAATGTTCTTCTCAAGAAGTAATCAGTGTTTTCCTGTTTTCTGTTCAAAAGGTTAAAATAACCTAATATTATCACTGTATACCTGGATAATGCCTGCCTCTCTGATAATGTTTCTGTAGGTGGCGGTAATCAGGGAAACTCTGCTTGACTCTGGCTCTAGATGTGGGGGGTATTTGCCTGCGTTCCCTCCCCTCCTCTGGGCTGGGTTGCATTGGTCATACGCAACTTTGTGACTAAGTTTGTGTGTAAAGTCTTTACTAGGTCCTTAGTTGCCACTAGTTAGTTTTCAAACTATCGCTTTACTAAAATTCAGTTATACCTACAGTTGAAGTCGGAAGTTTACATACACTTAAGTTGAAGTCATTAAAACTCATTTTTAACCACTCCACAGATTTCATGTTAGCAAACTATAGTGTTGGCAAGTCAGTTAGGTCATCTACTTTGTGCATGACACAAGTAATTTTTCCAACAATTGTTTACAGACTGTAGGACAATTATCATTCTGTGTTTCTTTTCCCAGTCCTCTTTCTGAGTAGGAAACTCTTTGTGCCTGCATAAAACCCCAAGAATGCCCCTATGTCTGTGTAACATTCAAATACTATCTTTCACTTCCCTTCTGGATCTCCAGGCTCCGGGGATCAAAGCGCTAGATAACAATAGGGGGGTTAACAACCACCTAGCATAACCCCAGACGATTGTGCATCGCAAACCACGAGTGAGGTGTGAACTCTGCTATCAGATAGCCTCTGATCGCGCCAGCACGGCGCCCAAAAGAATCAATCGGCTCTCTTATATTCTGCGTAGAATATTACTGACGCCTAGCGGGCATCCCCAGTATTTCAATGCTCATGAATGGAGAAAGTAGCCTCTTATTCGATATCACCAATAATGCAGTTTCTGATACCTCCCACATGGAAAAAAATTTGTAAAATCACATATGATTCTTATTTGTTGTGTCTGAATCATGTAGGTTAAATATATGTTATCCAACACACATATACAATACTTATACAATTCAAGTATGGTCAGACTTAAGGAGCTACACAGTTTTGAGACTTATGAGTTACAAAATGTAGGAACATAAGAAAACTATGTTTAGACATATATGTTGTACATACCAGTGACAAGTAGGTTGTAAAAAGTAGGGATATAAGACAAATGTTCTCAATCAAGCAAAAAATCATCAGTTACTCAAACATTAAGACCTACATGTAACGTTCCGTTCCCCTCCTGTCCGTTTTCCATGTTTTCCTTGTTTCCTTCCGTGTCATGTTGGATCCCCTGTCCGTGTTTTCCCCCTGGCTGCGGACTGGGCGTTTCCCTCGGGTTCATTTCGGCTTATTTTCCACTTTAACTTCCGCCTATCACTCTCCCCTCTCGTTACTCACATTCCTCACTGCTGTGCTTCGGCAATCACTCCCGATTGAACATCACACCTGTTTCTCATTTTCTCCTTCATTTCCTGCACCATTTAAACCCCTGGCTGGCTGCTAGTCGGCGCCAGTTCGTTAACTAACCAACCGTGTTTATGTCATGTCACGCTTCTGGTCCAGTATTCGTCAGCTTGCTGTCTTTTTCCTGTTTACCTGGTTTGCAGTTTGGTAGCTATCCCTCCGAAACATTCTCTGTTGCATGCTACTTACCTGTCTCCCTTCAACCTCCAGACGCCGCGGTTCCAGCCTCCCTGTAGCTGTGTCTTGTCCTCCCTATGTCACCTACCTCCTGTACTTCGGTTACGGTACCAGGATCCCTGAATGTTAGCCGGCTTCAGCAAGATTTGCCCGAGCCACGCCGCACCTTCCAACTCCGCGGAGCTTTCTTCAGCTACAGTCCTGTCACAGTACCCTGCCATTAACCTCTGCTTTCTACCCCATTCATCAAGCTACCTACCCAGTCCGCTTCCAGTCCAGCTCCAGCCCAGGTCTTGTCCAGTACCGGTGTTTCGTACACCTCCGTTAAAGTCCAGTTCCGGCTTGGAATAATTCCGTGCCGGCTTCCGTTTCCCTGAGTGGACCTCCCGGTCCAGTTCCAGTCCAGTTCCAGTCCAGTACCAGTCCAGTTCCGGTGTGTTGTACACCTCTGGTAAAGTCCAGTTCCGGCTTGGAACAAGTTCCGTGCCGGCTTCCGTTTTCCTGAGTGGACCTCCCAGTCCAGTTCCAGTCCAGTTCCAGTCCAGTTCCGGTGTGTAATACACCTCCGATCAAGTCCAGTTCCGGCTTGGAACAAGTTCCGTGCCGCCTTCCGTTTTCCTGAGTGGACCTCCCGGTCCAGTTCCAGTCCAGACCCGGTGCCACTACTCCACCTTCCCTAACCAGTTCCGGCTTGGAACAGTAGGGCACTTCCGCACCCAGTCAGGCTTGGACTCCCAGTCCTGAACCCTTGTGGTTCCGGCTTGGAACCTACCTTGACTTTCAAGCCCAGCTCCGGCTTGGAGCAGTCCGTAAGGGACTCTACTTATGTTTAATTAATTAACCTGTTTTCCTTTCCTGTACAGCTTTGGGACTACCCCAACGCTTAATAAAATTACCATTTTCTTGAATCTGCCTCCTGGTCGTTGCACTTGGGTTTGTCCCGTATCAGGATCGTAACACTACAGGCAAATTAATCAATAATGATATTTCTTAGTGTATTCATACATAATAAAACACATGAAAACATAAATAATTCATGACTTGTTAATTATTACTTTAATATTCAGGGTCATTTCATGTCATTTCACCCAAAAAAAGTGGATTTAGACAAACCGCCATCTCAGATAGTTCTGAAATGTTTCTTGTAGTTAGAAACAGATAAGATAAGGATTCATGTAACATTATTTTCTAGAAATATAATTTGATTTGTGAGAAATCAAGCTAATTGAGGCACCCAAGTTGGACATTTTATTTTGGTAGGGTTCACATAATATCCTGTAAATTGCAGCTACCCAACATCCGTTTTGCACCGAACTGCTTTGGGTGAAATCAATTAGTATGATTTATCTGAGATCAAAAGATATTTCCACAAAACAATGTTACATGAATGCTTATCTTAACAGTTTCTAACTACCGGAAACATTTCAGAACAATCTGAGATATTGGGTGTCATAGGGTGTGAAATAACATGGACTGACCCTTCATTTACTTTTTTTCACAGCCAGCCATATAACTGAACAAAAGATGTTAAACGTAAGCAACACAATGATGAACAGTTTTCATTGCTTTCTTGTTTTTAGAAAATTGCATTATAAATTATAAAGTTCATAAAAATAATAAATAGGGGTTTACCTTAAATTTCTTAAGATAAGATTTTCATATTTGCATACCAAAACTTTATATAAATGATCCATAATAATTTTACAAATATCTTTTCAAAGCTGGTAAGAATATACACAATACCAGAATAATTGACTAATGTGTCTGGATCTACAAAAACAACAATTAACAATTAATCTACAGTGAGCACCATAATTCATTGGACAGTGACACATTTTTTGTTATTTTGGTTTTGTATTCTAGCACTTTGAGTTTGAAAGGATACAATGACAATGAGGTTGAAGTGCAGACTGTCAACTTTAATTTGAGGGTATTGTCATCCATTTAGGATGAAACGTTTAGAAATTATAGAACCTTTTGTACATAGTCCCCCCATTTTCGGGGCATCAAAAAATATTGGACAGTTTAACATAATGTAGAATAAAGTAATAATTTTTCATATTTGGTCACATATCCTTTGCATGCCATGACTTCCTGATTTCTGTGACCCAACAATATGAAAAGATTCTTGATATCTTATTTTCTGGTACTCTTACAAGCGATACTATAACTTCTCTGTATTTTAATTGATCTCTATGGGAATTGGGGGGTGGGACTAGATTTAGCTGTAAATTATGCTGGAATAGTATGGAATACATGGTTGGCAAAATGGCTGAGGTGTCAAACCAGCCTCAAACAATCACTCTGCTGCCAGTAGATATGGATGGATCACTTTAAAGGTTGTTTCTCCTGACAAATTTTCCTACTGAACTCTATAGAAAAATAAGTCAGGAGAAGAAACGCCCCATATGGAAAAAATATGAACCCTTCAAGTTATCCTTCCATATCTACTGCATATCTGGCAGCAGAGTGATGGTTTAAGGCTTGTTTGATACGTCAGATCCCCGATGACTTAGAGCCATTTAGCCAACCATGTGTTCCATACTTTTCCAGTGTCATTTACAGCTAAATCTTGTCCCAGCCCCCAATTCCCATAGAGATCCATTCAAATGCAGAGACATTATAGTATCGCTTGTAAGAGTACCAGAAAATAAGATATCAAAAGTCTTTTGATGTTGTTGGGTCGCAGACATCAGGAAGTCATGGCATGCAAAGGATATGTGACCAAATATTAAAAATTTAAAGGCACAGTCAACTTAGTGTATGTAAACTTCTGACCCACTGGAATTGTGATATAGTGTCTGTAAACAATTGTTGGAAAAATTACTTGCGTCATGCGCAAAGCAGATGTCCTAACTGACTTGCCAACACTATAGTTTGCTAACATGAAATCTGTGGAGTGGTTAAAAATTTGTTTTAATGACTTCAACCTAAGTGTATGTAAACTTCCGACTTCAACTGTAAGTAATCTCTTAGCTAGTGAAAACTAATGTGGCAGGATTGATAAAATCCTAGAATTTACCCATCATATTATTGTGTCATGCTGTACCAGGCCATCAAACTAGCTAGCATGCCAGGTAGGTTTTACCATTCTTTTACTCGATTCGCTCAGAGCTAAGTCAATCAAAGTCGATTGGCTATAAATGAGTGAAATAAATTTTCCTGTAAGCAAGGAAGCCTTACCTGTAACGGTTCTTGACTGATTCCCGTATTTCTGTGTGCAACTTCCTTGTCATTGAACAGGTAGGATTGTGGACTGCTTCCAATTTTTCACTGCAACTCGAACTAGGTCTGATGTTGTCTTCTCCATAGGTATCCATAGCTTGAGCGGCGGTGCCTGGCTAATTTGGCAAGCTGTCAGAAATAAGTCAAGGTACTGGTAAACTTTTATTGTTAATGGTAATTGTACGAAAGCTTTGCTTCCAAGGTAATGTATTAGTCGGTACAAATATATGTATGAACTAATGCTTGTCTTGATCTCCATAGGAGATTGCTGGCTGCTGTTTTACTTATCGTTTTACGATTACGACAATTGTTTTATGTTAATTTTAACGTAATCACTTTCTCTTCGGTGCTCTACTGGGGCGAATAAGTAGCCTAATATAGTGGTGGTTACCCATTGTCCAGCTGGCTAACTGGAGCTGCGGTTACTGGACCTTCATTCTATGTTGCTTTTCGCCGTATCTGTGTATTAATTGTCCTCGTCATAGTTAGCGTGTGATTTCTGTATTGTGGTTCTTAATTGATAAACCAACCGGGGCTACGAGGTTGTCTTTACCTTTTTATTGGCAGCTGTGCATTGGGCTCGTAGCAGCAGGAGGGACGTGGTAGCGAGCTACCAGGAGGGGAAAACTTTCTTGACACTGTGTGTGTGTGTGTGTGTGTGTGTGTGTGTGTGTGTGTGTTTACAAAACGTACACTTAACTGCACTATATTTTAATAGTCCATGGTTGCTGTGAGCGTGTGACCCTCACCATCACGAGTGCCTGTGGTGATTCTGCTTCTTCCGGAGTATCCCTCCTTCCAGCGAGTCCCTGCCTGCATGCAATGGTTGGCACCCCTAGTGGTTCGGATGTCCCTGCTAGTGTTTTAAATTGTTGTCCTGCTAGTGTATCATTGTTTTACAGTACTCATTGTTTTACCAGTACTGGTTTGTGTTTTTGTAATAAACTTTGTACCTTTGATTGAATCCACGTCTCTGTCCACTTCATTTAATTGAAGGTGCCTGAATAGGGAATAATCAGTGTCTGTGCATTGTCTGTGCATTGTATACGAAAAACTATTTCCTTGGGTGAAATTCCCAAGGTGGCGTAGTCAACTGATCTAGTACCCGCCACATTCTGGCGTAGTCGGCAGGATCTATAAAAGCAGACGTGCATTCCATTTATTTATTTTTGCTTTTCTCAGTTGGTTTGTCATTCCAGTGGTGAGAGTGTGTAAATTTAGTTGTGTGCTTAAAAAGTAGTATTGTAAGGCAAAACAGCAGCTGGCACAGCATGGACCTGACGACATTCCTCAACACCTGGGCGTTTCTCCAATGACACTGAACTTTATCATCACTTTTTTGTTTTCCTGTTGAACTTATTGTGTAACCATGCAAAGTGAATTGCAGGAATTAAGAGAGATGGTGATGCAGCTACGGGCTGACAATGAACGCTTGCTACAGGAACGTGCAGAAGCCCAGGTTCAACTTAGGGCCTCACGAGTCCTCGTGAGACAACTTCCTCTACCAGTACCAGGGCTGTACACACTGATGGTAATGCCCCTATCCTTGAACGTTTGTTGTATGTTCCTAGAGAACAGAAATGTCCTATGTTTAGGGGTAGGAGGGGCATTGGTATAGTGGAATGGATGGAGGCTCAGTCATGCATACGAGCTAGGCAGTTGTCGACCATTGATCAGGCATATTTTTTATATGATCACCTTGAAGGGGAGGCCAGGGAGGAAATTAAATTTCGGCCTAGAGTGGATAAGGAGAACCCTAATAGAATTCTTACAATTTTACAAAAGCTTTATGGGTGTTCTCAGTCGTATGTTGCATTGCAGGAGCAGTTCTTTTCTAGGAAACAGTTGGAGGGTGAGTCACTACAGGAGTACTCACATGCCCTGTTTTCCCTTATGGAAAAAGTAGTGACAAATGCTCCAAAAGCCATGCCAAATGCTGCCATTTTATTACGGGAATATGTTAATGACAGTATGCTCCGCAGGGAATTAAAGCAGTTGGTTTGCTGCCATCCGAAGTACACCTTATTAGATGTTCGGGGTGAGGCCATCCGGTGGGAACAGGAAGGTAGGCCCAGTGATGCAAGGGTTAGGAGTTGCTCTCTTCCTTGTGGTAGCCAATACCAGGTTCAGGGGAGGTCTGAGGTTGTGTCCGGCAGTCAACACAAGCTGGCAATAGCGGAATT
This sequence comes from Synaphobranchus kaupii, assembly GCA_029718625.1. NCBI lineage: Eukaryota > Metazoa > Chordata > Actinopteri > Anguilliformes > Synaphobranchidae > Synaphobranchus > Synaphobranchus kaupii. The sequence goes on from CM056382.1 coordinate 259,786, forward strand.
AAAAGATCTGATGAAAAGGCAAGAAGAACAGATTGATCAGTTCTCTCAGATGGTGATGCTATTGCAGAACCCTAGCAAACAGCGCCAGTATAACCGTAATGGGCCAGTGATTTGTCGTAGATGTGAGAAACCAGGGTATTTTTCACAAAACTGTGACGGTGAGCATGTAGTTTTCACAGGCACCGCAGTATCAGCAGCTTCCACACACAGGTGCTGTTCCCACCAGCCAGTCGTCGGGAAACTGATACCCTGAGCCACATTTCAGAAGAGGGGTTTTCTGGCTCAAGCGCCACTACACCGGTGAGCTCCAATGTCATTTCCAAACTACTAAGTCCATGTCCACATGTAACAGTTAGAATTGGGGGAGTGGAAGTTCCTTGTCTATTAGATGCTGGGTCTATGTTTTCAACTATTACGGAAAGTTTCTTTTTACAGAACTTTAAACCCTGGGGCAATGAGAAGCTCCGGATCTGCCAATGTTCACAGCTTTGGGCAGCTAATGGACTGGACATCCCCTATATTGGGTATTTAGAACTCGACATCGGGGTGTTAGGTAAGGTAATTCCAGGGCGAGGGGTGCTGATTGTAAAAGATCCCCCTGGTTCCCAACACAATCAGGAAGCCCCTGGTGTTCTAGGAATGAATGTTGTGCAACACTGTTAAGATGAGCTGTTTGGTCAACATGGCTCTGCCCTTTTTGACCTTCCCGTTGTAATGCAAGCGGGTAACCTGTGGCAACAGCTACTACTAAGATACAGCTACTGTATCTTCCCACATGATAGTAGCTGACCCAGTGTCCGGTCGTTTCTACATCAGTATAGCTCTGTGTTCTCTGCACACGAAGGTGACTTAGGTTGTACAAAGCTAATCCTCTCATGAGGTTCCACTACTTGATGAGACTCCTGTCTGTCAGAGATATAGGCGTATCCCTCCCTCAGAGTATGAGGCTGTAAAAGCTCACATACATCAGCACTGCCACCAAACTTTAACAGAGTCTGAACCAGACAGAGCTGGAATGGTGAAGGTTAGAGGGTGGAAGGTAATATGTATCCCAGGGGGGCACCATGAGGTTTGTGGCTGCTACATGTTCTCAAGACTATTTTGACTCCCCTGGTCCTGTCTTTTTTGAACCCCTAGCTAACGATGTAGTGTTGCCGGCTGGGCTTCTAGTATCCCCCACCATGGTTAAGGTGTACAACGGTACGACGTATATTCCAGTGGTCAATGTAGGGGTTAATGAGGCCTCCTTATATCCACGCATGAGAATTGGTACCTTAAGTCAGGCACACAGCGTGAGTTTGCCCCCAGGTGTAGAAGAAGTTACTGGAGAGGCCTGCAGTGTTACAGCTACTGGTATCTTCCCACATGATAGTAGCTGACCCAGTGTCCGGTCGTTTCTACATCAGTATAGCTCTGTGTTCTCTGCACACGAAGGTGACTTAGGTTGTACAAAGCTAATCTCTCATGAGGTTCCACTACTTGATGAGACTCCTGTCTGTCAGAGATATAGGCGTATCCCTCCCTCAGAGTATGAGGCTGTAAAAGCTCACATACATCAGTTACTGGACAGCCAAGTTATCAGAGAAAGTAGTAGTCCCTATGCCTCACCCATTGTCCTGGTGAAAAGAAAGATGGCAGCCTAAGCATGTGCGTTGACTATAGACAGCTTAATGCAAAGACGCGTAAAGATGCCTTCCCACTTCCCAGGATTGAAGAATCGCTTGATGCCCTGTCCGGTGCCCGCTGGTTCTCCACAATGGACTTAGCCAGTGGATAGAACCAAGTCCCCATGGCTGAACAGGACAAGTCCAAAACTGCCTTTTGTACCCCATTTGGCCTATTTGAGTTCAGTAGGATGCCCTTTGGGCTTTGCAATGCCCCTAGTACCTTTCAGAGACTGATGGAACAGCTGTTCGGAGATCCGCGCTTCCAGTCCTTACTGCTGTACCTTGACGATGTCGTAGTATTTTCAGCCACCGTAGATGAGCAGATTGAACATCTTGCAATGGTGTTGGGGTGCCTGCAAAAAGAAGGTCTTAAGCAAAGTTGGGAAAATGCTGTTTTTTATAACGGGAAGTAAATTACCTGGGGCACATCATTTCCAGTTCAGGTGTCTCTACAGATCCAGGCAAAATCACAGCAGTAGTAAATAGGATATGGCTTATGTCAAAATTTGATTGATGCATATTTGCATAATTTTATGAATATTCATGAGGTTATGAAAAAATATAATTATGCATAAAAAAATAAATTATTATTTTTTAATTATTATTTTTTAATTATTATTTTAAATTTTTTAATTTATAATGTATTATTATTATTATTTGGGGTGTTGTGGGGGGTTGTTTCAAGGGGTGATTTATAGGCATTGTGATGATGTCATTTTATTGGGGGGTGGTTGTTGTAAACGTTGTTTTTTATGGTTGGTCTTTGGGTGCTTGGGGGAAAACGTGTTGGTATTTTATTTTATTTTATTTTTATTAGAACAACATCGTGAAAAAGTAACGGTGTATATATATATATATATATATATATATATATATATATATATATATATATAAAATATAAGTGTATAGGTTAGTGGCAATAGTTTAACAGTTTGTGTTAGCAGAAACGTTTTAAAAGAATAAAATAATTCAAGCAGGCTGTTAAAACGTGACAAATAGCAGTAGGCTATAGCAAGTTAGTTGTCTGAAAGAAAGAAAAAGAAAGCATGCCATTTTTTAAAAATGTTTTGTTAGAGCCGAAGGGAAAAAGACTCTAACAAAATTGTGGAGATGTCCGTGAATGTGTGCGAATGACTCCATAGCCAAGGTCTTAGAATATGTTTTGAAGTCCAGGATTGCGTAAAGTCTTAAAAACGGTGTGAAATAGCCAATCTAATAAAGCAAGTTAGTGTTCTAAAAGAAGGCCTAGGAGACCTCGAAAGAAAGACTAGAAAGAATAAAAAATAAAATAATAGGCTATGTAACGTTTTACAGATTAAAACGCCAAAGTCTAAAGAAACTTTGAATTTTTTCCAAAGTCCGCGGAGGTCCGGAGATTGCCTATAGTTTGCAGAGAGACGTTTCCAGACGGCTAGAGTGCGGACAAATGGAGCCATTAGTTTATCGTACTGTGTATACCTGAAACTGGAACACGCCCCTGTAGTGTCCTACCCCCCCTAGACAATTGACGGACATTTACACGGGCCAATGAGCTGGATAGTTGAGGCTGAGCTTATATCAAAATGGGGGTCGTAAAATACTTGAGGTTTAGTAACAGCTGCTGGGGGTGCTTGAGCTAGCGCGATGCTAGGGAAAACCTTTGATTGACAAGGTACAGCTGTATACAACGCGGGTTGATTCAAAGAAAGTTTGAATGAATGAATGAAATGCATAGACTAGAAATATTTCAACAGGCCGCAAAAGGTCCCAATTTGTCGTCGAAAAGCCATTGAAAAGGTGTCTATCTACCCCCAGCCGTCTATATGTCCCTATATTGTTGTTCACTGGTCAGGATAGTGTTTAGTATCGATGGGTTACTAAAAAGATGGGGTTACTCAATTTAAACAGGGTTGAGTCGGCATATAGCCTATAATGTTTAAACGTAACTCTTTCAAAAAAGCATTTACATTTTAAATTTCGGGGGGCTACAATTCACAGCAGGGGTTTGTGTAACATCTGAATGACAGGAGCAGCTGTTACGCTGACCACAGGTTTCACAAATTGTATAAAGGGTCCGACTTTTTGAACAGATCTATAGCCGAAACAGACGTTGGCACTATCGACAGTGAGCAACCTACAAACAAAGCATGTCTACCTCACAAAACTCAACACCGAAATCTCCAGAGGTTGTGGCTAACAAGACCGTTTTGTGGAGACCAAAAAACCTTTTGCTGCGATGTCAAGACTTCAAGGACGTTCGCTTTACGAAAAATGGGTCGTGACAGCATCATCATACCGACGTTGTGGGTACCATATTGACACGTCAGGCGAGGAACCAACAATTACACTTTTCAACCTGTGTGCGGGGGAGTACAGTGAAAATACAGAGTCTGTATTATTTGTGCACAAGGACTGGCTTAAATTCAAGCAATGCTACAAAAATGTTGTGGAGGATGTATTTTGTAGTTGTCATTTTCAGAGCTGTTCGAAGGACTGCAGCGTGATCTGTGTGTCAGCGTTCAAAACGGCTAAAAAACTGTTCATTACCGAGACCAATGAATCAAGAGACATTGGGGATACGCTAATTGTCTTTCAGTTTGAAGACCTGCACTTGCTGAACAAGGCTATTGAGCAAGCCGATAATGTGTTTGAGGATCATAGGACTTGGAGATATATGGACGGTGTGAAAACTAACTTGTTTGCGAGGTTCAACGCCGTGGCTGAAGATGATGAAGAAGAAAAGGAAAATGTACCGCCACCACCACCACCACCAACACCCGTTGTCTCTGATGACGAAGACTCTACAACAAGTTTTGTGTAAAACTTGTCAAAACATGTAAGCAAAAATTTTTTACAATTTTTTAGATTGTGTGTGCTTAATATAAATGTATACAGAATGTCTTTTTGATTGATTTTGTGAACTTTAAAATAAAAAAGCCTTTCTTTTACATGCTATTTTACGTATTGTTTCATTATTATTATTATTATTATTATTATTATTATTATTATTATTATTATTAATAAACGTTCAAATATGTTAAATTCAAATCAAACCCAAAAAAGGAAGGCCCCACCCAGCTCATAACTCTAAAGTTTTAAGGCGTGGCTATAAGTTTCAGAGGGGCTTAAAAGCCACTCTGAAAACTCAGGATTTCATATAGACTGTACAGACCTCTTGACAAGCATGTCTCAGGGCTTGTATAAAATGTATAGCCCCCTACAGGGGTCCGGTTGCTCAGAATCTTGGGGGTCTGAGTATTCACAGAACAATGACAAACCTGCTACAGAGCCTTGGATCGATATCGACAAAGCCGAATCCCTATTTTTATCAGAGCCAAAATCTGTGGTCTACGAAGACGAAGGCTGCGATGTGCCAAACTGTGTACAACAGTCCAGCCAAAAAAACCACCCGGGGTGTATAGACAAAATCGACGGGTGTCTTACAAGTCCGATGATTAAGCTGCTGAAAGCCATAGTCGCCTGTCTTCTGAATGGCGCTATCGAAAAACAACTGAGAAGCGAATGTCCCAGATGTGAAGTTGACCATCCCAGTCAACTCAGACACAGCTGTCTCTTTGAAACGGAGGCGTACTATTTTAAATATAATTTTGACAAATTCCTGGCAAAAGTGAAGAAACCGTGGCTGCGCCCTCTGCTGGTCAAGGACTTGAACGTGTTCGGAGTGGTACCAGATCCTGTGAGAATCTTGGGTTCTGTTGACACCATTGTTTCAGAACTCCGTGAGGAGCCACACATTAGGGAAAAACTGCTGGAAATCTTACGTACAGACCTTAACCCAGCCAGTGAGAAGGCTATTGCGGCTGTCAACATAGATTTCTGGGAGATTGACAGTGCAATGCATGAGCACCTGTGGTGTGATCACTCTGAAGGCGCGTGGACCCAGATGAACGACAATGTTTAAAAACGTTTCAAGAACCTGTTAAATGTTAATATATGCAATTTCTGTCATGTAACCTGCAACTTTAAAAAAAAAAAAAACATAAATAAATACTTTGGTTTTTTATATAATGTGTCATTATTGTGATAGATGTAAGGATGGCTGGTGAGAAACGCATGAAAGATGTTTATTATGCTCCAGAAAATCCTGGTTCTTATGGTTGTAAAGAGCGTTTGCGAAGGGTTTTGCGCGAAACAACAGGTAGTAACATATCAAACAAGAAAGTTACGGACTGGTTGTCGGGGGAAGATGCATACACTTTACATAAACCCATCAGAGTCAATTTCAAAAGAAACAGGGTTATTGTGAGAAACATTGATTCACAATGGCAGCTTGATTTAGTAGACGTCAAGTTTATCCGAGCATAATGATAATATGAAGTTTATGCTAACTTGTATAGATATATTGTCAAAATACGCCTGGGTATGTGTTCTTAAAAACAAGACAGGTGTCGAAGTGGTAAAGGCCCTTCAAGAAATTCTCGCAAATGGACGTATACCTAAAAAAATACAAACCGATAAAAGTAAAGAATTTTTCAATAAATTGTTTCAAAGTCTGATGAAACGCAACAAAATAATCCACTTTGCCACAGACAACGACGATGTGAAAGCATCTGTGGTCGAACGTTTCAATAGAACGTTAAAATCCAGAATGTGGAGATACTTCACAGCACACAACACTAGACGCTATATAGATACTATACAGGATTTGGTCCTGGGGTACAATAACAGCTACCACAGCACGATTAAAATGAAACCCGTTGAAGTAAACGAAAATAATGCTTTTAAAGTTTTTAAAAATATGTATGGTCTCTTTCCAAAAAGATCTAACAAGCTAACGTTTAAGTTTGAGGAGGGAGACACAGTCAGAGTTTCCAAAGTACACGGAAAGTTTGCAAAAGGTTATGAGCAAACATATACAGACGAATATTTTACAGTCGTTTAAAGGGTCCACAGAATCCCTCCTGTATATAGATTGAAGGATTATGATGGGGCGAGCATTGACGGAACATTTCATGAGGAGGAATTACAAAAGGTTATAGTTGGAAAAGACAAAACCTTTAAGGTCGAAAAAATTATATCCGAAAAGAAACATAAGAACCAGAAACTCGTTTTAGTGAAGTGGGTCGGATGGCCTGAAAAATACAACAGCTGGATACCTAAAGATAGTGTGATTGACATCTAAAAGAGTAGAAAACATTAGACCGCCATGGAGGAAGCAGGCTTTTATGTCACTCTCCCCAGTAACGCCTGTCTAGATATTTACCCTGGAAATAAAATTTCAAGTTACACAACAAAGTTCGCTAGACCCCTCGAATTTCGAGGGCAATGGGAAGTTGCTTTAGCAGAAATTCAATACCCATGTACATGGAGCATGCTATCAGCTCATGAAACTGCTTTTATCGTAAGTGATGATAAGAAAAAGGAACTCGAACATGAAAACGCTAGTGGAGGAGATGAATAAAGCTTTAAAAACAAGAAAATTGGATATTGAGGTGGCCCATTCCGCAATGAAAAACCAAATTTATATTAGTAGTGCAAACGGAAATATTTCGCTGACGGCTAGCGGTAAACTCGCGAGGATGTTGGGCTTGGACCCGGATGTACCCTTAACGGCTGCAAGGCCTGTGGCCCCTCATCCGGCCGATATTCGTGCGGGGTTTTACACAATGTATGTTTACACAGACATTATTGACTACCAGAGAGTCGGAAATAGTTTTGTGCCCTTGCTACGAATTGTACATATAACAGGGGCTAGCAGATGTCATCACAATCTCGTATGAAAAGCCACACTACATTCACGTGTGCAAGAAGCACATTGATAACATAACAATTGAGCTGAAATCGGATCAGAACAAGAACATACGCTTCACTTACGGTAAATCCCTCATAAAATTGCATTTCAGGCCGGTGAAGCATCGATATCACAAATAAAAAATGGCAAGTTCAAACCTATACGTTGACTCACATAGGTACATAGACTATTATACCGCACAAGCCGGTAATGGTCTGCCAGGGTATAAGGGTGTGAGCGTTATGTATGGTAGCGGTCTTGGAGGACTTTTTAGAGGTTTATTCCGAATGGCATTACCCCTACTAAAGAAAGGCTTCAACATAGCCAGACCACATTTAACGTCAGCAGCTAAAAACATAGCCAAGGATGTTGTCCATAAAGTTGTGACGAGTCGTTTGAACACCGGCGAACAAGAAGGTTCGCTTTTGGTTATGACATGTCGCGCACAGAAAAGGCCTCCAGGTGGGCGGGTCTCAAGTCGAGCTAAGTCTAAAAAGAGACGACCGGCATACATTAGGGTCACAGTCCCAAAGAAGCGGAAGAGGAAGGCTAAAAAGCAGACCAAGAAGGCTAAGAGAAAAAGTAGATACATTTTTTAAAAATGGCCTTTATACACAACATGTCAGAGGAATGTATGAAGTCGGAACTGGACCTTTTTGCAGTTCTGTACACACAAACAAGCATTGATAAGAGCATCTATGTAGAAGTGCCACCCCTGTCAGCCATTTCGGATACTGGTCCTCTAGAGTTCTATATCGCCGGTAATGGCGAAGATTACCTTGACTTAAACAATACTCTTTTATACCTACGGTGTCAGATAACCTGTGCCGATGGCACCAATATTCCGGCCGATGCCAAGGTTGGGCTTATTAATTATCCCATAGCGACCATTTTTTCACAGGTGGATATTTCACTGGGAGACAGGCTGGTGAGCCAGTCTAGCAACACGTACCCCTACAGAGCAATTATGGAATGTCTACTTAATTATTCTGAAGACACAATGTCTAATCAATTTACGTCCGGATTATTCTATAAGGACACCAGTGGATATATGGACAAAACAGACCCTGCGGGTGACAACAAGGGCTTGAAAGATAGAGCTCTATATACAGCGGCGAGTAACACTTTTGAATTGCTCGGACCCATACATGCTGACATGTTTTTTCAGGAGAGACTACTTATAAATGGAGTCGATATTAAAATTAAGATGGTCCGGTGTAAGGATGAGTTCTGTCTAATGAGCGAGGAGGCCCCGCAGCAGCAATACCATCTTAAAATGGTCTCGGCCACACTATTTGTAAAAAAAATCAGAGTCTCTCCACCCGTTAAGCTCGGACATGCCCAGGCTCTACTGACATCAAATGTTAAATATCCGATTGACCGTGTTAGTCTTAAAACTTTCAGTTTAGCAGCTGGTCTTAGAGTTTGCAATCAAGAAAATTTGTTTTTGGGTCAATTATCGAAATCTGTCATTATAGGTTTGGTAGATAATGACGCCTTTACAGGTGTTTACAACAAGAACCCTTTCAATTTCCAACATTACAACGCAGAATATGTATCACTCAGTATGAATGGTCTTCCAATACCGAGTAAGCCATATCTCCCAAATTATGGTAACGGTTCTGCGGTTCGTGAATTTTACAGCCTAACGCTGGCCACAGGAAGGCATCTGAAAGATACGCCGTTGTGTATAAATCGGCAAGAATACATGAACAGTTACACCCTTTATGCTTTCAACCTGACACCTGATGAATGTTGCAGCCAGCATCTATCCCTGATCAATACGGGTAATATCCGTCTGGAGATGAGATTCAGAAATCCGCTACCCAGAACAGTTAATTTAATTGTTTACGCATGCTTCGACAATATAATTGAAGTGAACCAGAGGAGGAACGTGTTGTATGATTATTATTAATCATGAATACCAGAGAACTAACGGCTATTTTGAGTAACAATCCTTACACAGAAAATAACTTTTATGGGGTTGTGGCCTGCGATGAGCTACCGGATAATAAACTAAATAATTTACCAGCATTGTACATTGTGAATACACACCCTCGAAATAAGCCTGGAGAACACTGGTTAGCATTGTATGTGTGTGCGGATAAAACTGGTGAATTTTTCGACTCCTATGCCAATCCCCCTGACTACATTTATTTCCCAGATAGCATCATTACTTTTTTACAAAAGAACTGTAAAAGGATTGTTTACAACAAGGTACAAGTGCAAGACCTACACAGCACAAAGTGCGGACAGCATTGCATATTTTATCTGCACAACAGGGCCAAAGGGGTTCCGTTTAGTGAAATTATATCCCTATACTCTGATAATTTGAAAAATAATGATGCGATGGTTTCAAGATATGTTGATAAAATATACTTGGACAAGTGTGTTAAAAACATGTTAAACTGTGTAGACTGCATGCTGTGGTGAAATGTTTAAGGCCTGTCACTGTTGAAAAAAAAAAACACAGGCATGTTTTGTTTGAATGTTACTTTATGTCTTTTATTATAAAATAAAAACATTTTAAACTTTACATTTTGACATTTTGATCATTTAAAACAAACACACACTCAACAGCTTCAGAAATCTATCCACGCTGAATGGTCTAAAACGGGGGATGAAAAAACAGCCTTAGGGCCTGGTTCTGGCGTCATAGGTGTAAAGGGTGCTGTATTTGGTATTTTTTTGTGTAGATTTATCTTGCCACGCACATTTTGATTAGGTATGACAGAAATAGGCATATTAAGCATAGCCATAGCCTCTATAAATTCCCCCCAACCCCGGGGTCTTCTATCGTCAGAAATCTTGTGAGGGGCTATGTTCTTTATTAGATCCAACATATGCGAACCACTTACAACTGTACCATTAAACACAAACTCCCCTTTATCGTTCCACGTTGCGACATTTCCTGATTTAGAAATTTTATCCAATACGTAGGTGCCATTTTTCCGGCTTCTAGGTGGCACGCTTTGTACAAAATCTTCAACTCGGACGGTGTCCGTCCTGACATTATCGCGGCCCTCAACAGGCAATGATAGGGTTAAATGTTGCATTTCGGCTTGACCTTGTTTAACCAACGCTATGAAACGCTGTAGAGCAATCGTGTACAGTTTTGCCTTCTCATGAGGACCAACATCAGTCCTTGATAAGATGTTACGTATGGTTTAATCCAAATAATTTTCAACAGTTTGTCGGATTGGTTCCGGGGTAAAAGTAAGATTCTTTAATTTGTCCAGCTGGCTTTGAGGCACGAGAAACATTTTTTGGGCATGCTCCATGTTTTTTAAACACCGCTGCGACCCGCTATCAAACTGGTGAGAAACGGTATTGCGACACTCAGTAGAGGCAGAAGAAATCCACCCTTTTGAGAAATAATTTTTTGCCTCTTTCGAATAGATGATCTTTTGTTAATCAACAGTTTAATTCCGACCTTTTGTTTTCTTATTTTTTTCAGTTGTGTATCTGTTAGGGGTATATTGCCTCATAAAACATTGAGAGCTAGTTCACAAATTGTGTTTATAAGTTCACCAGAAGCAGACTGTAATATGTTACGTCTTTGCCGGGCATTACCTTCAAATAGGGCTTTTAGAAGCGTCCAGTTCCGTTTAATACGTGCAGACATATTACTTTTTCTTTAGCACATAAACTACCGGCCACTCTGGAGCGTACAAACCAGTTCTGATGCGGTATTCCTCAGGCGTCTGTGCTTTTAAGTCCACCAATAGGTAGCCATAAGGTTTTCTGGTCGCATCATCGAAACATTCAAGGAAAAACTTTGAATGTCTGGGGTACATTTGCCGTGCCAAAACATTAACTTGCATTTTATCTCTTGGATTTTTGAACAGAACAATATAGTTTGCATTAAGATTTATTGTGCGGCTGCTTCGACCCTGGAAGAAAAGATTCTGAACAAGATATATGATGCTTAGGTTTCTATGGTGTGTAAAGCTCTCTCAATTTCAGAGCTCTGACTGGCAGCCTGCATAAGGTCATCAACAATTACCATATTGGTTTTATGCAAAGGTAGCAAACAACTTGCCTTGACAACTTGCGTGTTAGTATAATGCAGGGTTATACCTTTCACTTTCATGCATGTTTTACCAAACCGTGTTTTATAGCCATACGTCTTGGGCCCTCCTGATACAAATTCAACAATGTGGTCACCGGGGTTTACCTCACTAGTCAATTCTCCCAAAAAATCACCTAGAGAAGGCATCCAGTCACCCGGGCGGCTCACAAAGATTACAGAATCTGTGTCGTGGTACAGAACCCTGTCAGGCATTTCATCCATGACGTCATAAAGCTCGAGCCGGGCATAAGCTGTGGTGAAGGCCACAATGAACACATTGCTGTATCTGGGGACCTTTGGAAAACACTTAGTAAGTTTCCACTGTACCAGAGCTACGGCTTCTGTAAGAAATGAAAAGTGTGAGATGTCATACTCATCTGAAAACATGAATTGAAGAAACTGTTCAGGATCACGGATCAAGGTTGTGTTTGGCAGGTTGCTTATCTGACAAAATTTGCCCCAAAGACTATTTAAAAACAGTTTGGAAATTTGTCTCTTCTCCCAATAACTCTGCACATAGGCTGCCTTGTCAGAATCATCAGAAACCCAAGAGGGGTATCCTGATGCTTCTTGTTTGCCCTTTAAATGAGTCTTAATATAGTCACTGAAAAGAGAATCGGACCTATCCGATTCAGAGAATCGGAAATGCCAAATTTCAAAGATTTTGTCGATGATGTAACCTTTTTCAAGAGCTTTAAGCATTTCAACGGTACACGATACACCTGTGAGAGAACGCAACTCATCAGAATGTTCACACACACCTTGATGCTCAGATTCTGCGCAGGACCGGCAAAGTGGAAACATTAATTTACCAGAGATGGTAAACACAGGTATTGTAAGTTTTCTTGGGGTATATACCCTGGCTTTGACCAGACCAAAATAGTTTTCGATCGGTTCAAAGTCACGGAAGATGATGATGGGGTGATTTGTTGGGTAAACTTTAGTTTTGTTCACGAATGGGTATAGACTGGTGAAATCAAAATAGTGTATTTGTTCACCTTCTTGAACCTTGTAGTAAAGTTCGACCGCCAAACAGAGCAGCCTGAGGTTCCAGACGTTCCGGGTAGTCATGATGTCGCAGGAACTCCTGAACCTCGGGACTCTCACGTTTAAGTCTTACCCATTCGTGCTCCCACATAACTACAACATTCAGGTTGTATACGCGACGCAGAGTGTCAATTTTCTCTTGAAATTTGTGATATATTGAACCAAAATCTGTTTTTGTGAGAGGGTTAATTGTGCTTAAATTAAAGCATTGAGGGCAAGCATGAAAAAAACACCCCGCAAATTCGAAAGCTGTCCGAACGCCGTCCACCTCTGAATACCCATCTAGGTAATAGTTACCCATCTTAACCTCCCCCCGGTTCAAGGCATGCTGAATGAAAATCTTTTCCCGATGACTCACATATCCTAACCATTGAATGGCGGCTGTGGAAAATGATTTATGCTGCTGCGCGTAATTATCAGGCGATGTGACTGCGATGGTGTTTTTGGACAAAAAGTTTGTGCAGTATTGTTTCATGCACACCGAGGCTATTGTAATGCACTGGAACGGGTCTAAGCCTGTGCTCCCAAGCACCTCTGTCCTAAACCGCAAACAAGCATTCTGACAGTACTCTGATATTTCTTTTAGAAACTCAAACACACCCCCAGACACATTATTATACCAGGACATAAAGTCCTCCCTCTCCTTGGCCATCATTGTATCAAAACCATAGTACAAGGGAGGCGGGTACGGGCCGATGTAATTCTGGTTCTCAATTTTATTCCAGAAATGGGGAAAATGCCCTTTTTTAGCATTGTCAAAACCTAGAGAGCCTGGCATGGCACTCAGCTTCATAGTCAGGAAACAGAGTGAATCAATATACCTCTGTTCAAAAGCCTCATCTGTAATGCACATGAGCTTGCTGCCTTGCGCTATGATGTTTGGCGTCACACCATGCTTAACCAAATACTGCATCAGCAGGTAACCATCGTAACCCTTCGAATTATGTGCAATGAATGTATACCCCTTGTACTTTGGGGTTCCTGTACGCAACCATCACCCTCTGCAGTCCAACGTTCGCCATTAAAATCCATACAACATATGAAATTCGCAATGTGTTTTCGTCGTGGTCCTGCCGACACTCAAAATCATAAAAAACATAACGTACGTTGGGGTGTTCAGTTTTCACAGGTTGTTATGCCCTCAGGTTTGGTGAATTAACGCCCCCTGGGACTCTTATTTTGACACTGAAGGGGGATTTATTTGACACTAGTTTGACGTGCACTTTGACTCAGAACAGGAAGTCAGCCATTTTAGTTCTTACTATGCAGTCACATTTCTGAATGCTCACACAGAAACTATCTGCTGCAATCCTACTTTTGTTTATGTCTTCGACAGCATCATCTGTAAGTATTTGTTTTGCACATACCATAGAACAATATTTGAACTGTATTTTTGTGAAATATATCTTATAAGCCTAATTTTGTATATTAGCCAATTGTAAGCTTAGCCGTATTCCTTGTTAACTATACCTGAAACACAAGATGGGCTGTACACTATAGCTCTGTATTTATTCCCTCTGGCATTACCATAGCTAGCAGATTAGCCCTGGACTCGCTATACTGTATGCTTACAGCATTAATTCATCCATAGTAGATGTATAGTAGCTATATGGGAGCTTATAATGTACCATTTGATTTTATTACGCATCTTGCTTATTGTATTCTTTGTTTATTTTTTTCAGTTTCACTCTTATTCATACTGTATATGAGGGTGCCGCCCAATAAAGCACCAGGAGCTTGGAAGCTATGTCCTGACTCCCGTATTCATTTGAATGGAGTTTGACTTGCTGCTGAATTGTGTACCTACGCGCACACACAAGGAGAGCAGTACAGTGAAAAGACGAACACGCAGCTGGCTAAACCACACTACAGCAGCAGAGCGCAGTGAGTAACAATCATCATGGATGAAAAGTATTTGCCACACACCACACCAGTGGCAACACAGAGCTTACAAGATGGAGCATCTGTCCGCAGTTCCCAACATTCTGGTTCAACACGATCATCTAGATCATCAGTTGGTGCTGCAGCAGCACATGCAAGAGCGAGGGCAGAGGCTGCACGAGCACGTGTTAAATTTGCAGAGAGGGAGATTGCCATTAAAGTTGACAAGGCTAGACTAGAGGCTAACTTGGAAGCCCTGCATTTGGAAAAAGAGGCTGCAGCTGCTAACGCCCAGGCAGAGATATTGGAGGCAGCAGCAGAGCATGAGGGTGAGGAGCTTCACAGTAGAAAAAGCCACCCAGTACAAGACACACATGAACGTGTGAGCGATTATGTGAGGGACCAAGCCAAACATCTTAGCCAGCAGTCTCGGCCTACCTCTCCAGTTGTTCTGAACACTGTGATGAAAGACGGCGATCAGTATGTGGTACTCGAAGCCTGCCCATCAACATTTAACTCACAACAAAGGTCCAAGATACCATGTAGCTCTAATTCTCCTGTCCAGTCACAAAGAGGAAATCCTCTTCCTGTGAAAAAGGAGGCATTAATGCAAGGACCAGGCAGTGACAACTAGCATCAACAGCCCGGGTTTAATGGCCCTCAGTCTGCAGGTAGTTCACCCGTACATCATTCTGAGTCTTCAACTATGATGGATATGGCAAAGTATCTGGCACGCAAAGAGCTAGTGAGTACTGGCCTTTCACACTTTGATGACCGTCCAGAAAACTATAGAGCATGGAGGTCGTCGTTCATCAATGCAATAAAAGACCTAGATCTAACAGCTAGCGAAGAGTTAGACTTGCTGTCAAAATGGCTCGGTAAGGAGTCCTCAGAATTTGTCAGGCGTTTAAGGGCAGTTCATATAAACAACCCAGAAGCGGCTCTAAAGATGAGCTGGGACAGGCTCAAGGAATGCTACGGTGCCCCTGAGATGATAGAACGTGCTCTTTTTAAGAAGCTAGACAGTTTTCCCAATATCTCAAGTAGGGATAAGTATAAGTTGAGAACTAGGGGATCTCTTAATGGAGCTACTCTCAGCAAAGGAAGATGGCTATCCACCTGGCTTGGCATACTTGGACACCTCCCGTGGCATCAGGCCCATAGTGGAAAAGCTGCCATACAGCTTGCAGGAGAAATGGATTTCTCAGGGCTCGAAGTATAAGGAGGATCGCCACGTTGCCTACCCTCCCTTTTCTTTCTTCACCGGTTTCGTCTGCTATCAAGCTAAAACCAGAAACGATCCCAGCTTCGCTCCTCCTGGCAATGACTATCCTCGAAGGGAAAAACCCCTCCAAAAGCACATAAACTTCAGAACGCCAGTGTCCGTGCATAAGACGAGCATCTCCCCTGTTGTTTATCAGAATGAAACTCCATCCAAGGACGATCCAGTCAAACACTGCCCCATCCATAACAAGCCACACCCACTAAGAAGGTGCCGTAGCTTCAGACTGAAAACCATCGAGGAACGTAAAACTTACCTGAAGGAGCAAGGGATCTGTTTCAAGTGCTGCTCATCATCTTCGCATCTTGCCCGCAACTGCACAGCTACAGTGAAGTGTGATGAGTGCAACAGCGAAAGTCACCTTTCAGCCCTACATCCTGGTCCACCCCCATGGGCATACAAGGACCTAAAACCCCCATCAGGGAACGGCGGGGAGGAAGAAAAACAGGATGCTTCAACGACGCCTGCTGTGAGCTCTCTGTGCACGGAGGTTTGTGGCAGCAGCCTTACTTCAAGGTCTTGCTCTAAGATATGCCTCGTCAAGGTGTATCCTGGAAGGCACGAAGAGAATGCTATCAGGATGTATGCTATGCTCGATGACCAGAGCAACAGATCACTGGCCAGGTCAGAGTTCTTTGACCTGTTTGACATCCACGGTGACGCATCCCCCTACACCTTGAAGACCTGCGCCGGCCTGACAGAGAGTTCAGGCAGAAGAGCGACAGGTTATCAGATTGAAGCATTGGATGGTGGTGTCAGCTTTACACTTCCAACACTGATCGAATGTAATGACATACCAGTCCACCGTGATGAAATCCCAACCCCTGAGGCCGCTCTCCATCATCCCCACCTGAAAGTGCCTTTCTTCTGAGATCCCAGCTCTAGACCATGAAGCCAATATCCTTTTGCTGCTTGGAAGAGATATACTTAGAGCTCACAAGGTGAGGCGGCAGATCAATGGCCCTGGTAACCAGTGGTGTTTTTATATGTAAAAAATTGGTGGGGCAGCCACCAACCACTTAGGCTACATACCAGGCAAACTACAGTAATCAAAATTACAGTAATCCCACTTGCTACTGATGCGTTTTTAACACGTCAACAAACAGCTATCCATTGAGAGAGGGAGAGAGAGAGAGTATGTGAGTGAGTGTGTCAGTGGCGACTGGTGAGGTCCACAACAGGTGAAGCTGAGCTCCAGGAGAGGGAGGGAGGGGGAGATCAGGATTATCCTGACAGTGCCGCGGGAAGATGTTAAAAAACAAAGTAATTTCAATTTAGCTATTCCAACCCCTCCCGTACGCAATCACTCCCTGTCATGTACTCCCCCTGTACTCCCCTGTCATGAACGTTACCATTGCTTAGCAATGCTGGGTTAGCTAGCTAGCAAGCTAACGATATCTCACGGCAAGTCGTTTTAACATTTAGCTAGCAAGCTAACGATAGTTTATGGCAAGCCATTTTAATTTAAGTTATTCGACTTCCTTAAAGTCATCCTTGCTGGCTGGCCATATAAGTTCGCTAGCTACCGTAATTGCCTAGCTAACGTTACTAACGTTAACCAGCTGCTCTAGCTAGAAATCTAACCAGACATTTCTACACCTGGATACATAGCTAGGTCCCAGAAATTACGAAAATGTGCGGGGAATAGAGCCAAAGTGTTAGCGGTATGTTTGTACTGACTAAATACGGGGATGTTTAAAATAAAACCAATAATTTATAATTATTTAGAAAGAATACGGAGTCTGCGTTTGTAAATGTTTGCAATGTTTGTGATTAGGTTACAGGATGCCAGCTACAATCAATGTAGTTACTGTGCTTTAGCTAGCGTGTGACCCCACTAACCTTAATCCCCACTTTATCTGGAAGAGTTTTCAGAACAGGGTTTCATGCTGCGGCAAAAAAAATAAATCAAATCCTTGAAACCCGTCCTCGACCAAGGACCATCTCCCCCAAATAACATACACGGAAAACAGAAGAGTGCCTTCTTGTCTAGGCTAGCTGTTAGCCTTTTTTTTTTCTTTTCAAAAACCACTCCACATTAAACCCGCGATTGTGTTTTCCCGTTTGGGTGATGATTATATCGCATGGCTGGTGGGCACCAAGGCGCTTAACCTCCAATTTCTCACCCAGAGTAAGGGTGTCAAAAGTGTGCTTCAGTAAATAATCCACTTAGTTCATATTTATTTTTATTTTTTTTCTCAAGTTAGCTAGCTATAATACAGTACTAGTATCCCCTCTCTTATTGACTGACTAACGTTACGTTACGTTGCTACGTTACACTAGCGCCAGACAGAAATAGCCAATCAACTCTGAAATATGATATGACGTTTTAGTGGGGCTACGGGCTGTTGGCCCCACTTGTCATCAAAATCGTGTGATCTACATTGAATACAGTAACTCTCTGAGCATGCGTATTTGCATTTTCCAACGGTACACACACATTGCGCTGTGAGCGAGGGGCTAGCCCCACTCACGGTCTAACGTTACTGTGGACACGAATCTGGAGAACGCAGTCTAAAGCAGCAAGGCAGGGACCAATGAACATGATAAAAAACATAAAATATTAAAAATTATATGCGATTTAGGAAGATGTTGTATACATATTTAATAAATTAAAGCAGAGATGATAATGAATAATAATATCATTTGTTTGCACAATTCTTTCAGCTGACAGCAGGTGGGGCTGTGCCCCACTTGCCCCTAATGACCAGTCGCCACTGCTGGTAACACACCATTCGCCCAGAAGCTAGATCTAGGATGGGTCCTGGTGGGCGATGTGTGCTTAGGGAAAGTCCATAAGCCCACTGTTCACAGCTTTAAGACTAACATCCTCGAACATGGAAGACCTTCATTGTTCAGACCATGTACCAGCCATGTCCACCTTAAAGAAAAGGTCAATTCCAGTGCTCAGAATCTGTACGATCTACCACAGGGTCGCTGGAATAGTAGAATGGAAGAGGATTCCCTTGGGCTCGCTGTCTTCAAGAGAACGGCAGATGATGAGAAGCATGCACTCTCCATAGAGGACAAGCTCTTTCTAAAGATCATGGACGAAGAGGTTTTCCAGGATGAATTCAACAGCTGGGTGGCACCTCTCCCCTTCAATCTCCTAGGCCACCTCTGCCAAACAATAGAGAACAAGCCGTGAACCGTCTCTCTTCTCTACGGCGCATGCTAGAGCGGAAGCCAGAGATGAAAGATCAGTTTGTTGCTTTCATGCAAAGAGCTTTGATAGCAACCACGCAGAGCCAGCGTCTCCACCATTAAAGGGAAAGGAGTGCTGGTATTTACCAACATTTGGAGTTTATCACCCCAGAAAACCAGACCAGATCAGGGTGGTTTTCGACTCTAGCGCGCAATGCAATGGCATCTCTTTAAATAACATCCTGCTCACTGGACCGGACCTGAATAATAGTCTCTTGGGAGTCCTGATCTGTTTCAGGAAGAATGTGGCAGTGACTGCAGACATTCAGCAGATGTTTCATTGTTTCATTGTGAGAGAAGATCATCGGGACTACTTACGCTTTCTCTGGTATCGTGATAACGACCCAAGCAAGGATGTTGTCGAGTACCGAATGAGGGTCCATGTATTCGGTAACAGCCCTTCGCCAGCCGTGGCCACCTACGGCCTCAGAAGGGCCGCAATAAAGGGTGAACAGCAACATGGGTCAGACACCAGACGCTTTGTAGAACGTGAGTTCTATGTGGATGATGGACTCATCTCATTGCCAACGGAGGAGGAAGCAATTAGCCTGCTAAAAAGAACACAAGCCTCCCTCTCCGAGTCAAACTTGAGGCTTCACAAGATCACATCGAACAGCATAGATGTCCTGAGAGCGTTTCCAGTGGAAGACCACGCAAAGGACATCAAGGTCCACGACCTAGGTGGAGAAGCCATTCCCACACAGCGAAGTCTTGGTTTAAGTTGGGAAGTTGCTATCGACACATTCACTTTCCAGGTATCTGTTGGCGACAAATCATTCACACGCCGTGGAGTTCTGTCGACAATAAATGGCCTCTTCGACCCTCTTGGGCTTGTCGCTCCCGTCACTGTTCAAGGAAGGTTTCTACTAAGAGAACTGTCTACGGAAGCAAGTGACTAAGATGCCCCACTCCCACAAGAGAAACGCAGTGTGTGGGAGGCATGGAGAGACTCGTTACAAGACCTGCAGCAGCTTCACATCCCTCGAGCCTACACAGCCAGCTCTCCATCAAAAGCGAAGCGAAAAGAAATCTGCATCTTCTCAGACGCCTCAACCAAGGCCATTGGTGCCGTGGCATACCTCAAGACGACGGATGAAGATGGCCAGATTAACATCGGCTTCATCCTAGGAAAGGCAAGACTGGCACCACAAACTGAGCCCACCATACCCAGACTAGAGCTGTGTGCCGCAGTACTAGCCGTGGAAATGTCAGAGCTTATTGTGCAGGAGATCGACTTCAAGCCCGATGCCATGATTTTCTACTGCGACAGTAAGGTGGTGCTCGGATATATATATAATGAGTCGAAACGGTTCTATGTATATGTCCATAACCGGGTTCAGAGAATTAGACAATCTACACAGCCAAAGCAGTGGCAGTACGTGCCCACGGAGCATAATCCCGCTGATCATGTTTCCAGGTCTGTCCAAGCATCTCAGCTCGTCAACACCAACTGGCTCACAGGACCAGCGTTCCTGCATGAATCTAACAAAACCTACTGTGGACAGCAAGATGTCTTCGAGATGGTTGACCCTGACTCAGACGCAGAGATCCGACCACAAGTTGTGACAAGCTGTGCTACGAGCGCAATGGACAAGCCACTTGTAATGAGTTCCAAGATTCTCTTCTTGGAACTCATTACAAAGAGCAGTCGCAACACTCATTCATGTAGCTCAATCATTCAAGTCTGAGAATGATCTCCCTACGGAATGCAATGGTTGGCATCAATGTTCAAAACCTCACACGGTCAGCAGATTAGCCAAGGCAATGAATGCAATAATCCGCTCTGTGCAGAATGCATCCTTCTCTGAGGAATTAGACACTCTCTCTAAGGGAGGTGTCATCAACAAGAAAAGCCCACTGACAAAGCTAAATCCACTCACAGGTGAAGATGGCCTGCTTAGAGTTGGAGGCAGACTAAGGAAGGCAGACTTGAGCAGCCGAGAGAAGAACCCAATCATTTTGCCTGGCAAGCATCATGTCTCCACATTGCTCATACGTCATTATCATGAACGAGTGGAGCACCAAGGCCGCACAATCATGGAGGGAGCCATTCGAAGCGCTGGCCTATGGCTGAATGGTGGAAAGAGATGCATAAGCAGCATTCTTCATGGGTGCGTCACTTGTCGGAAGCTTCGAGGTAAAATGGAGAGGCAGAAGATGTCTGACTTACCGGAGGAGCGACTAAGCACTTCACCACCTTTTACTTACACTGGCCTGGACGTTTTCGGCCCTTGGACTGTGGCTGCAAGGCGCACAAGAGGTGGCCTAGCTCTCAGTAAGCGCTGGGCAGTGCTCTTCACCTGCATGAGCACTCGCGCTGTCCACATAGAAGTGATAGAGTCCATGGATGCTTCGTCCTGCATCAACTCCCTCAGAAGATTCTTTGCCATCCGCGGTCCCTCAAAACGGCTACTCCGATTGCGGAACTAATTTTGTTGGTGCCTGCAATGAGCTTGAATTCCACAAGGTGATGACAGAGTCAAAGGTTCAGAGGTATGTCAACAGTGAAGGCTGCACGTGGGATTTCAATCCACCACACTCTTCCCATATGGGGGGCGCATGGGAGCGCATGGTTGGAGTGGCACGGAGAATCTTGGATTCTATGCTGATGCGCACAGGCTCTTCCAGCTTGTCTCATGAGATCCTCTGCACTCTCATGGCGGAAGTGATGGCCATTATAAACTCCAGGCCTCTAGTCCCAGTCTCTACAGATGCGGACTCACCTCTGATACTTACCCCTGCAATGCTCCTCACACAGAAGCAGAGTGTGCCGCCTCCACCTGGGAAATTCACAGAGAAAGATCTCTATAAACAACAATGGCGTCAAGTGCAGACCTTATCCGACGACTTTTGGGGTCGTTGGAAGAAAGAATACCTGCAAACTCTGCAAGTTCGCCACAAATGGCAAGAGTCATGCCCTAACATTGAAGAGGGTGACATTGTGCTATTGAAGGGCAGCCAAGCAGCCCGAAATGACTGGCCTATGGCACTCGTTACGAGCGTCTTTCCGGGTGATGATGGACGAGTTCGCAAAGTAGAGCTCAAGGTGACCAAGCAACGGTCAAGCAAGAAGTTTCTCAGACCTGTATCTGAGATCATTCTCCTTCTGAAAAAGTAGGACTAAACCTTTGTTAGCATTTTTGTTCAGCTATCTATATGTGGCATCCTTACAGATACCAGACGGGGAGTGTTATGCCCTCAGGTTTGGTGAATTAACGCCCCCTGGGACTCTTATTTTGACACTGAAGGGGGATTTATTAGACACTAGTTTGACATGCACTTTGACTCAGAACAGGAAGTCAGCCATTTTAGTTCTTACTATGCAGTCACATTTCTGAATGCTCACACAGAAACTATCTGCTGCAATCCTACTTTTGTTTATGCCTTCGGCAGCATCATCTGTAAGTATTTGTTTTGCACATACCATAGAACAATATTTGAACTGTATTTTTGTGAAATATATCTTATAAGCCTAATTTTGTATATTAGCCAATTGTAAGCTTAGCCGTATTCCTTGTTAACTATACCTGAAACACAAGATAGGCTGTACACTATAGCTCTGTATTTATTCCCTCTGGCATTACCATAGCTAGCAGATTAGCCCTGGACTCGCTATACTGTATGCTTACAGCATTCATTCATCCATAGTAGATGTATAGTAGCTATATGGGAGCTTATAATGTACCATTTGATTTTATTACGCATCTTGCTTATTGTATTCTTTGTTTATTCTTCTCAGTTTCACTCTTATTCATACTGTATATGAGGGTGCCGCCCAATAAAGCACCAGGAGCTTGGAAGCTATGTCCTGACTCCCGTATTCATTTGAATGGAGTTTGGCTTGCTGCTGAATTGTGTACCTACGCGCACACACAAGGAGAGCAGTACACAGGTTGTATGTAACACGCATGCTCAACTTCAGGGGTCAATACAGCCTTACAGGCTTTGCAGAGCTTTAGACCACATTTGTGTGTTTTAGATGTGTTGCTACTTATGACATATGTTCGCGTACATTTGTCACAGAACTTGCTAGTATCACACGAACTGAGCATTTTACTGTTAGACTGCCGTTTCAGAACTTTATGCTCGTTATAGCAAAACCTAGACCGACAGATTCGCTTACAATCTTCACACCTTATCATTGTTGATGAACGATGTGTAAAACATTCTGTGCAAAAACAGACGTTACAATAATGTAAACATGAGTGATTATGTTTAGAGGTGTGCGGCTTGTAACAAAATGTACAAACATAATTACTGCCAAGGAAACCTGTCAATGATTTGATACCGTAATAGTGTCCGCCCTCGAGGTACAAAAAAAAAAGTTTTAGAGTGTGGTGTGTTGCTCGTTTGAAACTTGTTTAAGACGCCGTTATTTGAACTGTTTCCATACAACTATCTTGATGTTTAAGAACCTCTCAAACATTTGAATGTCCGAAAAACGAACCTTATCCTGAACACCCAAACCTACGGAATGTTGTAAATGTTCAGCCTCTCTTTCAGCGTCACACGTTGTGAATGTTGGATTTAAAAGATGTTGCGAAACAGAGATTATTATCGACGTTGTAGCTAACTATTAAATGTCTTAGCTTTTTGCGAATGATTTCGCTCTTGAGACATGATGATAATTTTCGCGTAGTTATCAACATTGTACAAAGATGTAAAGTTAAAACGGAGCTCAATTTCTGTTCTGTTGAATGCTGGCCTACGTATCACCTGAAGGTCTGTGTTATTAATAACAACACCACCACCACCACCACCATTTTGGTTGACTTCTGGAAGTCCATGCAGGTTATTATTGACAGTGCTTTGGGACATCTCTAGCTCTGTAAGACCATGCGTGTTATTTTCTGCGGTGTTTGGCTTCATATCTGTTTCAATGCGACAAGCGAGTTCACGGTTTACAGAGTCCAAAGCTCTTAATAACCCCGCAAAAACATCATGCTCTACAGCTTCATTACTTGGTTCATGCGTGTTAATAGAGGCTTGATTAACATCATTAACAAGAGCTAAGAGATGCGGGTTAACATTTTCATGCGGTAAATCTAATTGGTTAGAGCCCTGATTTTCAGCATTTTCTGTGGCAGGTCTTTTACTCTGGGCCCCTGAACACGAACATGTACAAGGTCTTTTAGGAGCCATTTTACTTTAATAGTTTATCAGCAAGGGTCATATAATTATCAGCAAGGATCATAAAATTGTTCAAGATGCTTAATCGCAGACTTTTGTCGTTTTGACAAACCGAGGCCGTCGCAGGAGGTGTCCTGTTCACCTCTGATTGTTTGGCTGCGGCTGCTGTTGCTGTTGTTGTTGTCTTTGGGTCTGATGATGTCCGTGGTCCTGGGGTCCGGTTTTCGTTAGGGGTATTTAAAATATCCTGGTCGATCACCGCACCCAATATTTCGTCATCCGTTATTTCACCGTCTGAAAGGAAAAAAAAAATATATATATTATATCTAAATTAAATTAAAAATCTAATTAAAAAATAAAAATTCTAATTAAAAATCAAATTACAAAATAAAAAAAATAAAAAAATAATTAAATAAGCAAACATTTATTTTAACACACGTACACGCGCACACACACACACACACACACACACACATGCACACACGCACAGTTTAGGAGAAAACTTAAATCTCACCACTTTATCTCTTCTGTCCTTTAGGCCTGCAAGGTGTTGTCTCTGTAACCGTCTCTAGAGGGTTTTCAGGGCCTTTTAAACAATAAAAATAAAATCAGTAAAAATAAAGCACATAGCACTGTTCAATATTGAACAACGTACAAAAGTTTCATACTCTGAATATAACTTAGCGAAGATCGTCTTCTGAAGCTAATACCTGGCATATACAAGTTGCGTAGGTCTCGTGTACATAGTATCTAAAAACAATTAAACATTAACCAAATATCAGAAAAATAAAGCCTGGTACATACTCTACGCAAGGAAGGCGCGCAACGACGCAAAGAGCAAATGTAGAGGGGCGTTCCTTGCGTAGAAAAATTAGTAACGCGACACAAACGTGCGCGCGCATGCGTGCACACGACAACATACCGCTTTTTCTCTTTTGTCGTTGAGGTCGGCAAGGCGTAGTCTCTGTAACTGTCTCTAGAGGGTTTTCAGGGCCTTTTTAACAATAAAAATAAAATCAGTAAAAATAAAACACATAAACAGATATTCAATTCAATTCAATTTTATTTGTATAGCGCTTTTTACAGAGAACTGTCACAAAGATGCTGCACAGGGAAACAGAAGGAAAATTGAGCAAAAAAAACAGGCCTTAGCCCCCAACCAGCAAAATGAGGTAAAAAAAACTCCCCGGTAGGGGAGAAAAAAACACTGAACAGTGGCGAGAAAAAACTCCCCAGTGGGATGAAATCTCAGAAGGAACCTGGCTAGAGAGGGGGTGCCCATCCTTCGCTGGCCGGCCCGGTTTAGACTAAAGGTGGACTGAATGGTAATAGTCAATTCAATAATCAGTTCAATCAACAGTTCAAAGGGGGCGGGGTGATGCATCTGGGACTCCGGTTGCGTGAAGTCGGGAGGATAAACCAAAGGAGGGACGGGTCCTGTAGGATATCTAATATTTAGATATAAAGAAAGTACCCCCCCCCCCTTTTCTCTCTATCTCTGTCGCTCTCTGTCTCTCACTCACTGACCCCTCTCCCCCCGCCCCCCCCACACCTTAACCCAATCAGGACAGGGATGCCCTTTCTGTGGAGGTATTTCTATGGGCGCGGAAGGAAAGAAGCCTGAGTTTGGTTTTTGGAGTTTCATCTGAGTCTTGTATCTGGGTGGTGTTTGCGGAGTGTGGAATTTTACATTCCATCCCTGGACTTTTTGAATGTTCTTCTGTCTGTTGGTTCTGGGATTTGGTGTTAGGCATTCTGTGGATTACCTTGGGAGAAACAAGCTGTGATCTGGTATTGTCTTTCATTAATTTCTTCTGTGACTGTAACTTGTCCATGTCTGTAGCATCGATTGTTTGTTAAGGTAGTTGAACCTACGTCTTTAGTTAAGGCATTGAATACTGGTTGTAACTTAATAAATCTCATAATTTTGATCTGGTTGTGAGTTGTACATTGATAAAGGTTGATCCAACAGGCTGCTCTGCCTATCAATGAATTTGTCGATTTAATTGATAATTTATATCCTTGATAATCATTAACAAATGAAATCAAATAAATAAATTTTAAGTGTTGGATAAGTGAGGAGTTTTAAACGTTGATGCCACTTGTGTTTGGTATTCAGAGTGGTGAACATTAAAAACGAGGGCGTTGGCTGTTAAAACTGCGGGATTCAGAAAATACACATTTTACCTAATCCTCACTTACCCGACAGTCCGAAGCAGTCTGCAGACTCAGGGTGAGGGGTATAACTGGAGCAGTCTGCAAGCTCAGGGTGAGAGGGGGACGGGCCGGAGTAATCTGCAGCTCAGGGTGAGAGAGGAAAAGAGAAGGTAGAAAGAGACAGAGAAGCAATCTAAATTTAAGGGAAGCTGTAAGAATGTATCTCGAAGGGATTTGGGACCTAATACTAATATCTCAGTCTTATCTGAGTTCAATAAGAGGAAATTTTGGGTCATCCAGGCCTTTACATCTTTGAGACAGGTCTCTAGTTTAGAGAACTGGTCAACTTCACCTGGCTTAACTGATATATAAAGTTGTGTGTCATCTGCGTAGCAGTGGTAGTTAACACCATGTCTGCTTATAATGTTCCCAAGAGGGAGCATGTAAAGAGAAAAGAGCAGAGGACCCAAAACCGATCCTTGTGGTACTCCAAAGTTCACCTTAGAAAATTCAGAGGACTGACTGTTTACCCTAACAAACTGGGATCTATCATAGAGATAAGATTTAAACCACATAAGAGCATGCCCGGTAAGACCAACTAAATTTTCTAACCTGCAGAGGAGAATATGATGGTCTATAGTATCAAAGGCAGCGCTCAGGTCAAGTAAAACAAGAATAGAAATACAGCCACAGTCCAGAGAGAGGAACAAGTCATTCATTACTAGGGCAAGGGCGGTCTCTGTGCTATGGTGCTTCCTAAACCCAGATTGAAACCTCTCATACACATTATAAGTATGTAAAAATGAAGAAAGCTGTTGCGCTACACATTTCTCAAGAATCTTTGATAAAAATGGGAGGTTTGAAATGGGTCTATAATTGGCCAGGACAGTGGGATCCAAATTTGGTTTCTTAAGTAGTGGCTTGATTTCTGCCAATTTAAAGGATGTAGGAACATGGTCCGATAGCAATGATGAGTTAATTAAATGAAGAATTGGTTTGATGAGCATAGGCAATATCTCCTTCAATAACTTTGTGGGTATGGGGTCTAGAAGACAGGTGGATGATTTTGAAGAAGAAACTAACTGAATTAGTTCGCTCAAGTATTGGAGTAAACGATTCAAGACGTTCAGTGTGTCTAGGAGGCAATTCTATATCGTCAAAACCATGGTCACTAACGTGTGTGATCTTTTCCCTAATTTCAATAATTTTACCACTAAAGAAATTCAAGAAATCATTACTACTACATGAGACTGGAATTTGAGGGTTAGTTGTTGCATGATTATTAGTTAATTCAGCAACTGTTCTGAATAGAAATCGGGGATTGGTCTTATTTTCTTGTATAAGCTTTGAAAAGTAAGAGGACCTAGCATTGGAGAGAGCATGCTTATAGGCACTAAGACTCTCTTTCCAGGCCAAGTGGAATACCTGCAGTTTAGTAGAACACCATTTGCGTTCAAGCTGCTGAGACTTTTGTTTAAGAGCCCGCGTGTGGTCGGTGTACCAAGGGGCAAGCCTCTTCTCAATTACTTTTTTGCTTTTTAACGGAGCAACTACTTCAAGGGTTTTGCGTAGAGCAGTAGCTAATTCCTCTGCCAGATCATTGGTTGACAGGGAGCTGGATGAAGTGTCTAAATCAAGGTAATCAGGTAGCACATGAATAAAGTTTCCAGTAGTGGAGGTAGTGATAGTGCGACCTGTATACGTTCTGAGTTTAGATTCTACAGAATAGGCTAATTTTAACTGCAGAGTAATGAGGAAATGGTCAGACAAAATAGGATTATGCGAGTGAATTTTAACATTAACAACGTCAATACCAAGACTTAAGACCAGGTCTAAAGTATGACTATGATAATGCGTGGGGCCAAAAACATTTTGAATGAAACCAATTGATTCCAAAATGACCGTAAATGCTGAGGTAAAAGGATCATCTGTATTTTCAAAATGCAGGTTAAAATCACCCAATATTAACACTGTCATGAATTACAGCTAAATGAGAAAGAAAATCTGCAAATTCATGAATAAAGCCAGCATATGGGCCAGGAGGTCTATAGACAGTTACAAGTAAAATAGGCTGAGAGGAGGGGCGGTTTCTACCAACCACTGCTGGCTGAGTGTTCATAACTAACACTTCAAATGAATCAAATGCATACTCTAATTTTGGAATTGACTGAAAGACAGATTTATAAATAACAGCAACCCCACCCCCTCTTCGACAGAGACGGGGGTTTTGGCTATATATGAACCCAGGTGGAGAGGATTCATTTAATGTAAAGTTCTCATCCACTTTCAGCCATGTTTCAGTTAAACATAGTATATCAAGAGAGCAGTCTGAGATTAATTCATTCACAAGAGCTGCCTTGGAATTAAGGGATCTTATATTTAATAAGCCAACTCTCATGGTAGTAATATCACTTGAGCTAATATGATTGTGTTTTGTTTTAATCTTAATCAGATTATTAAAACAAACTTCATGGTTTTTGCCAGATTTGACATGGTTTTGTATACGGGGGACAGACACAGTTTCAATTTCTAAAGGGTGAACCCTAGCTGACGGTTCTGGGGAACAAGCAGACAAGTAGTTCTGCTTCCTGGCCTTGGCTCTAATTAGTCAGGGACTTGAATTTCTAAGACTATAGGCCAGTTTTTTAGAGATAAGAGCTGAACCCTCCCACGTGGGGTGAACACCATCTCTTTTTAAAAGATTAGGCCTCCCCCAAAAAGTGTGCCAATGATCTATATAGCCGATCTTATTAGAGGGACACCACTCAGATAGCCAACGATTTAGTGACGTTAGTCTACTATAAGTTTCGTCACCACGCCTAGAAGGAATGGGGCCAGAGCAAATAACAGTGTTAGACAACCGTTTTGCTACTTCACATGCTGATTCAAAATTACTTTTCGTTATCTCCGATTGCTTCAACCGGACATCATTTGCGCCGACGTGAATAATAATGCTAGAAAATTTACGATTAGCTTTAGCCAGCATTTTTAAATTTGCTTCTATGTCGGTCGCTCTAGCACCAGGAATGCACTGAACTACGGTCTTTGGACTCGCAATTTCTACGTCTCGTAGAATAGAATCACCGATTATCAAAGCTTTTTCAGCCGGTTTTACCGAAGGTGCATTGCTCAGGGGAGAGAACCTATTTGAAACCCGAATTGGTGGTTGGTGGAGTACCGGGGGTTTACGACTACGTTCGCGAACTGTAATCCACCTGCTGTTACCTTGCTGCGGAGGCATTTTCGGAATTCTAACATTAGTTGGGGACGGGCTAGCTGGAGCACCCGAAACCAAGAAGGATTCTAGGAACTTTTCGGTTCCTCTAATTTCATGTAGGGTACGGATGTGAGATTCCAAATCGGCTATCTTTGCAGTCAACCTAGCATTTAATTTACACTTATCACAAGTAAAGTTCTCACTAGTGGCGGAGAAGGAATAGGTAAACATGTCACATACCAGGCAAGAGATAGCCCAATATGGCGAGGAAGGAGAAACCGAGCGAGGAATGGGAGAGACTGAGGGGTCAAACGAAGCCATAGCTTACCCTTGTATTAGAAGATATACAAAATTCGTCGGAAGCAGGATCAACTCAGGATCAATACTACTGGTTCCGTAGAAGCCGGCTCGCCAGCCACTTTGTTTTGCTTTACCTAATCTTACCTAGCCTAACACTGCTGGCCCGGTAAAAGCCTGCTCAGCAGCGAATTTGTCTTAGCTAACGTTAGTTTGTAGCCTAATATATTTTGTTTTGTTTTGTTTTTTGAGAACAATCGCAAATCGCAAATTTGCAGATTTGCCAGCAAAAAACGATCACCACCAAACTTTTCTACAGCACAGTTCAGTAGCACAGCTCAGTCACTCACCAAACAGGAAACAGGAAACCTGTTTATATATTGAACAAAATACTTAAAAGTTTCACACTCTGGATATAAACTGTAGCGAGGATCGTCTTCTGGAGCTAATTCCTGGGCACATACAATTTCCCTAGGTAGGCCACGTGTACACTGCATCTAAAACAAATCAACATTCACCAAAATCAGAAAAATAAAACATATAGCAATGTCCAATAGTTATAATCAGATGTTGATCAAAGTAAGTTTCATACAATTGAATATAACTGTAGCGAATAGTGTTTTGTTGAAGCTAAAACCATGGCCTATAAACATGGCATTGCCACGTGTAGCCTACCCCAGTATCTAAAACAATTAAACATTCACCAAATATCAGAAAAATAAAACACATAGCAATGTTCAATAGTCATAATCAGATGTTGAGCAAAGTAAGTTTCATACAATTGAATATAACTGTAGCGAATAGCGTTTTGTTGAAGCTAAAACCATGGCCTATAAACATGCCGTTGCCACGTGTAGCCTACCCCCAGTATCTAAAAACATTTAAACATTCACCAATTATATATATATATATATACACTACTCACAAAAAGTTAGGGATATTCGGCTTTCGGGTGAAATTTCAGGATGAACCTAAAATGCACTATAACCTTTACAGGTGAAATTAATTTGACCTTCTCTAAACTTTTGAATGCACATGTCCAACTATTCAATGTTTCAGTACTTTTTGCACAACTTGCTATTCTCTAACAAGGAGCTGAACGGCAAAATTCACAACAGGTGTTTGATCCATGAATCGACCAATAAATTTCCTGGTTCAATTAGAATTGGTATTTAAACAGTCCTTTTCATCATGCTGTTCACATTTTGACATCATGAGACCAAGACGACACCTAACAATTGATCAAAAGTACCTCGCCATTGCGAGGCTTCAAACAGGATGTTCTCAGAGGGAAGTGGCCACTGAGCTTAGAGTGTCACAGAGTGTCATCAGCAGGTTGCAACAGAGATACAGAGAGACTGGAAGAGTCACAGAAAGGCATAGAAGTGGACGTCCTTTGGCCACATCCCACACTGATGACCGCTTCATTGTGAACAGTGCCCTGCGGAACCGGATGATGAATGCCACTCAACTCCAGGCACATTTAAGGGAGGTGAGAGGCACCCAAGTGTCACGTCAGACCATTCGAAACCGTTTACATCAGCATGGTCTGCGTGCTAGACGACCTGCAAGGGTACCTGACCACACCACCAGGCACAGTCGTCATCGTCTTGCATGGGCCAGGGAGCATTTACGCTGGACGAGGGACCAGTGGGCCTCAGTGCTGTTCTCTGATGAAAGTCGATTCACGTTGAGCAGAAATGATGGCCGCCAACGATGTTGGAGACGTCAAGGAGAGCGCTATGCATCAGCCACTGTTGTCACCAGACGACCCTTTGGTGGTGGCGGTGTTACAGTGTGGGCAGGTGTGTCTAGTCAATACAGAACTGCCCTACACTTTGTGAATGGTACAGTGACAAGCCCATACTACCTGAATAACATCATTAATCCAGTCATTGTGCCCCTGCATGAACAACACAGGCCTAATTTCATCTTCATGGACGACAATGCTCCAGCTCATCGAGGTCGCATCATTAGGGAAAGGCTGCTGGAGACTGGGGTACCTCAAATGGAGTGGCCTGCACTTTCTCCAGACCTGAATCCCATAGAAAACCTATGGGATCAGCTGACTCACCGTGTAGAGGCTCGTAACTCTGTACCCCAGAACCTCAATGACCTGAGGGCCGCCCTTCAAGAAGAGTGGGATGCCATGCCTCAGCAGACAATAAGTCGACTTGTGAACAGCATGAGACGTCGTTGTCAAGCTGTAATTGATGCTCAAGGGCACATGACAAGTTATTGAGACATTGACATTTTTGTTGTGGTATACCCACCACTGTTGTTGGCTTTTGTTTCAATAAATTGTTTGAGATGAGGAAATCACCATTGCATGCTTCTACTTAAATGCCCTACTTTCATGATACGTATAATATCACTGTAGCGTGAACTTACATTTTCCATAAATTTCACCCGAAAGCCAAATATCCCTAACTTTTTGTGAGTAGTGTATATATACACTGCCTGGCCAAAAAGAAAATCGCACACTCTAATATTTCGTTGGACCGCCTTTAGCTTTGATTACGGTGCACATTTGTCATGGCATTGTTTAGACAACCTTATGCAATGTCACAACATCTATTTCCGTCCAGAGTTGCATTCATTTTTGGCCGAGATCTTGTATTGACAACGGGAGAATTGAACCAGTCTTCTCCAGCACATCCCAAAGACTTCCAATTAGATTAAGGTCAAGACTCTGGTGGCCAATTCATGTGTGAAAATGATTCCTCATGCTCCCTGAACCACTTTTTCACAATTTGAGCCTGATGAATCTTGGCATTGTCATCCTGGAATATGCCCATTGATGGGATAACCTGGTCATTCAGTACATTCAGGTAATCAGCTGACTTCATTTTATTGCTGTATAACGTTGCTGAGCCTAGACCTCACCAATTGAAGCAACCCCAGATCATAACACTGCCTCCAGAGGCTTGTACAGTGGGCACTATGCATGACGGGTGCAACGGTGACTTTTTTTTTGGCCAGGCAGTGTATATATATATATATATATATATATATATATATATATATTAAAGCATCTTTAAAACATCTTTAAAGTACATTTTAAAATTGTAAAAACATTTTACTCTGTCTAACGGTAATGGCCTCGGGTAGCGTATCAATAAAGTCCTGGAAACCTTCTACCACGTGCTCCCCGTCGCTATTCAATATTCCAACCAAGTCTGTAATACATTTACATTAACAACCGTTAATTAAGAAGTAGAACATTCAACATGTTTAATTAACAACTTGAAAGTTTCACACTTTACAAGAATTAAAATAGTAGCACATACCTTGTGTTCAAAAGTCTACAGCCAACATTTCTTGCACGCAAATGTTTAGGGGAAATCGTCCTCTTCAGAGAGCAGCTCTTGTTCATCAGAGTAAATCAGACACGCCAATGTAATGTTCTTCTTCTTCTTCTTCTTTGGGGTTTTACGGCAGCTTGCATCCTTAGTGTTGCACTACTGCCATCTTCAGGAGTTAGTTAACTCCTACATTGTCCGGTTTGCTATATTTTCCCTATTAGTCCTGTTCTCTTAAGATATCTGATCAAACATTTCCTGCCTTGTCCACTTTCACCACACTTCAGTATGCCCTTTACATCTCCTCCTGCTAGTCCTGCTCTTTCCATTCCCTCCATCATGTCCTTACGTTCTATTATGTATTTTCTGCAGTTAACAAGTACATGTTGTACTGTTTCTGGTGTCTGACAATGGTCACATAATCCATTTTGGTGCTTCCCTATAATGTGGAGAGTCCCGTTCAGGTTGCTGTGTCCTATTCTTAGTCTGGTCATCACTGCCTCCTCTCTTCTATTTCCTCCCCTGCTTCTCCCAGTGCCCACTCTACTCTGTATTGCATGTAGCTGTCTTCCTCTTAACTCCTGATCCCATTGTTGCTGCCACTCTTCATTAATTTTCTTCCATGCAATACCCTTTCCTTCTGATTTTGAAAGTTTTATTATAGTGTCTATGTTTTCTTTTTTAACAGCTTGTTTGGCTAGGTTGTCCACTCTCTCATTACCCATAATGCCCGTGTGCGCAGGAACCCAAATAAATGTGATCACAATGCCTTGTCTTATTACTCTCGAGTGCATTCTTATTACTTCAAATAGTAGGTCTTGTCGTTTTTTGGATGTGCCTAGCTTTAGGCTGTATAGAACAGATGCTGAGTCGCTACAGATCAGAACTCTTTGAGGTTTGACTTGCTCAACCCACTCTAAAGCCATCCAAATGGCATACAACTCCACAGTATATACACTTAAGGAGTTTGATGTCCTTTTGCATACTGCAACTCTGTGGCTAGGAACTGCAACTGCAGAGCCAGTGCTGTCTGTTATTGGATCTTTTGATCCGTCCGTAAACACCTGAACATACCCTGTGTATCTACTTTCTGTATAGCTATAAAACTCTTGTACTAAATCTACATTTTTCTTTGCCTTATCTTGAAGCAGCTCTAAATCTACCACCAGTGTCTCCATTTCCCACACAGGGGTTGGAGGCCACATCACCGTCGGGCAGAACTCCATCCCATACACTCCCAGGTCTCTTGCTGCTGCATCCCCTGTCCAACCAAAACTTGATTTTACTGTACCCTCCCTTTCCCAGCAGGTCTGTAGTACTTTTTTGGTTGGGTGGTTATCTCCATGCCCCTTCAAATTCATCCAGTAGTTGACTCTGAGCTGCTTCCTGCGTAAATTCAGCGGCATTTCTCCTGTCTCAATTTGTATGGCACACACAGGTGATGTTCTTGTTGCCCCTATGCACAATCTGAGAGCCCGGGCCTGGATCACATCTAATCCTGCAAGTGCAGTTTTTGCTGCAGATCCATACACAACACTCCCATAGTCCAGCCTTGATCGAATTAGTGCTACATATATATATTTTAAGGCTGCTACATCAGCTCCCCAATCCAAGCCTACAAGGCATCTCATCACATTTATTACTTTTTTACATTTATCCATAATACATTTAATGTGTTCCCTCCATGTTAGTCTGGAATCAAAATACACTCCTAAGAATCTAAATGATTCTACTGTCTCTAAATTGTTTCCATATATTTTTAAATGAGTGTTTCCTCTAATCCTCTTTCTTGTGAAGAACATTACTTTAGTCTTTTCTAAAGTAATGTTATATATATATTTTAAGGCTGCTACATCAGCTCCCCAATCCAAGCCTACAAGGCATCTCATCACATTTATTACTTTTTTACATTTATCCATAATACATTTAATGTGTTCCCTCCATGTTAGTCTGGAATCAAAATACACTCCTAAGAATCTAAATGATTCTACTGTCTCTAAATTGTTTCCATATATTTTTAAATGAGTGTTTCCTCTAATCCTCTTTCTTGTGAAGAACATTACTTTAGTCTTTTCAACTGAGAACTTAAAGGCCCATTTCTTCCCCCACATCTCAACTTGATTTATTCCTTCTTGTAATTTCCTAATTATGTGGTTCAAATTTCTACCTCTTTTCCACATAGCGCCATCATCTGCAAATAATGATCTTCCCATATTTACTGATACATTTCCAAATATGTCATTTATCATAATAGAGAATAATATAGGACTTATCACACTCCCCTGCGGTGTCCCATTTTCAATCTCATATTTATTGGACATTTCAGCTCCTACCTTAACCTGGATGGTTCTTTTATTCAAAAAGTCCTTTACCCAGTTAAAAACCTTACCTCCAATTCCCATTGCATGTAACTTTATCAGCAGCCCCTCCTTCCATAACATATCATATGCTTTTTCTACATCAAAGAAAACTGCTGCTACTGTTTCTTTATTAATTTGCGCTTTCCTTATTTCATCTTCTAGACATACTATTGGATCCAAAGTACCCCTCCCTTTCCTAAATCCACTTTGACACCCTGAAATTATATTCTCTTTCTCTAGAGAATATATCAATCTTTCATTTACCATTCGTTCCATCAGTTTGCATATGTTAGAAGTTAATGCAATTGGTCTATAGTTTGTAGGTTTGCTTGCATCTTTCCCTGGCTTCCTTATAGGAACAATGACTGCCTCCTTCCAACTCTCAGGTATTCTACCTTCATCCCACACCTTGTTATACAGCAATAACAATTTGTTCAGACTTTCTGCACTTAAGTTCTTTATCATCACATAACATATTTCATCCTTCCCTGGTGCAGTCATACCAGCTTTAGCCAGCGCCCTTTTTAACTCCCCCAAAGTAAATGGCACACTCTGTTCATCTCCAGTGTTTTCCTTTCTCCTTACAACCTCCATGTTTTCAGCTTTTGTTTTCTCCCTGCCCCTTCTTCCCTCCTCCGATAAATTATTTGAACTGTGTACCTTAACAAACGTGTTGGCCAATAACTCAGCTTTTTCTTTATTAGTTACTGCTACTTCATTTCCATCTGTTAACACTGGATAACTCCACTCCCTTCTGTCCCCTCCCATTTTTCTGATCATCCCCCACACCTCTCCTACTGGGGTTGTGTTCCCAATCGAATCGCAAAACTTTCTCCAGTATGTCCTTTTTGCCTGCCTTATTGTCCTCCTTACCACCGCCTGAGCTTTTTTGTACTCTATCATATGTTGAAAGTTATGGGTTCTTTTCAATATTTTAAACAACTTATTTCTGTTTCTCACAGCTTTTTTACAGTTCTCATCCCACCATGGTACTGCCTTCCTCTTTATTCTGCCTTTACTCTTAGGGATGGATCTCATTGCAGCTACTCTAATACCTTTTTCTATTTCTTTATCCAGGATTTCTATGGTCATATCAACATTAATCTGGCTCAGACACTCTTCACTTACTTCCTTAAACTTCTCCCAGTCAGCTTTCCCAAACACCCATTTTCCTCCCCTGTCTATTTCAGTCACTGTTGCATTAATGTTTATCGTACTTAAAATTGGATAATGGTCACTACCTATAGTTCCCTCTTGGTACACTTTCCAATCGCATATGTGAGCAATGTTATTTGATACCAATGTAAGATCCAGCGTTGACTCCCTTCCTGTGTTAATGTCTATTCTTGTTTTATTTCCATCATTTAAGCAAACTAAATTTCTCTCATCTAACAGGTCTTCTATTTCCTGGCCATTAACATCTGTTTTCTCACTCCCCCATAATGTGTTATGTGCATTGAAGTCCCCACACCACACAATACTTGCTCTATTTTGCCCTTCTATTTCTTCAAGCTTGCTCAATTCTATTTTCTTGCAAGGGTTATAATAATTCACTATCACTAATTCCTTCCTTCCCACCCATACTTCCACTACCACATACTCCAGTTCCTTTCCAATACCCAGTACTCTATAAGGAGTCCCTTTTTTAATAAACGTGACACAGCCCCCTCCTCCCCCCTCTTTCCTATCTCGCCTAACTGCCTCATACCCATACATAACAAAGTCTAAGTGGGGTTTCAGCCATGATTCCTGAACACACAAAATGTCCGGTTTCTCCCTCCGACTGTCTATAAATTTCTTAAAATCCTGCCCATTAGCAATAAGGCTCCTTGCATTCCATTGTAGGATTAACATTATCAATATCACCCCACATTCGTTGTCTCTTGACTTGACTGTGCCTTGAGTTCATCATTTACTTCTTCCCATTTTAAACCAATCATACCCAAATGGTGTTCTGCAGCTATCACAATTACCCGAATCCTTTCAGTTTTAGATTTAATCTCATGTGTTGCATTTAGTACTCCAGCTATAAAGGTCACCAATTTCTTCTTCTCTATCCATGCTTTCTTCTTATCTTGCTGTTCTTTTTCTGCCACTTGTTCTTTGTTATATCCTCCCTCCTTATTCTGTTTTTCCTGTCCTGCCAATTTAACTGCCTCAGCATATGATATTTTTTCCTTCACCTTTATCTGTTGTACTTCCACCTCTTTTTTCATCATTTTACATCCCCAATAGGCTACGCTGTGATCACCTCCACAATTACAGCACTTTGGTCTCACTCCCTCTCCACATTTCCCATATTCATGCTCCCCACTACACCGAGCGCATCTTCTCTTTTCTTTACACACTTTGGCCACATGCCCAAATTTCTGACAGTTAAAACATCTCATAGGTTTTAGTATGTATTCTCTTACACTATATTTTATAAATCCAAAATATACCTCCTTTGGAATCACCTTTTCCTCAAACTCTATCAATATGGTTTCAGTCTCCTTTTTCTCTATTCCCCTTGTCATTCTTTTCACATTTTTCACATTACTATTCCTCCCCTTCAAGTTTTCCTTTAATTCCCCCATATTAACACCGAGGGGAACCCCAGAGATCACCCCCTTGCTACCATTGAACCTCTGTTCTCCAACTCTTACAACCCTGGACACTTTGATTTTCCCAATAATAGTCATCTTTTTTGCCTTCTCTACCTGCGCTTCCATCTTACATCCTATTAACAAGTTTCCATCTCCTAAAACTCTCGCATGATTTACTTCCCCAACTTCCCTCCTAATGATTTTTGTTAATTTAAGCGGATCTAACTTCTTTACTCCCCCTTCCCCCTCGAATCTTACCACTACATGTATTAATCCTGTCTTCGGGACTTTCTCCTCACCTTCCCTTCCCTCGCTTTCCGATCCACCTGCGCTAGATGTATTTTTCTTTCTTTTGCGACTTTTCGCCCTCTTGGTTTTACTACACCCCGCCTCTTCCCAGCCAATGTAATGTCATACAAATCCTCTGTTTTATAGTTTAACAGGGGTGAGGGGGGTGTACGTAACTTGAACGTAACTCGTAACCCCACCCCCTCCCGTGATTGTAGTCGGAAATTTAAAAAATGTAGTTGCCCTGTTAAAGGAAAAACGATTAAACGCTAAATTTAATATATGACGACTCAATCCTGCTTAAATTGGATAAACCATCTTTTTAGTAACCCATCGATACTAAACAATAGATAACCCATCTAGCAAATAGTTTATATTTAAAAAAATTGTAATTAGCTAGCCTATTAGACCGGCAACCTCTGCTAAAATTGTATATGACCCTTGTGCAAATAGTCTACTGAACGTTTTGTTTGTTTCACTAGTCTAAGGTTTATTTCTTTACAAGTTCACAAAATATCTTTTGAAGATCCCCTCCAAAAACCCGCAGCTGCTCCGATCATTCAGACATCACACAAACCCCTGCTGTGAATTGTAGCCCCCTGAAATTTAAAATGTAAATGCTTTTTTGAAAGAGTTTATGTTTAAACATTATAGGCTATATGCCGACTCAACCCTGTTTAAATGGAGTAACCCCATCTTTTTAGTAACCCATCGATACTAAACACTCATATTGGCTCTAAGTATTAGCAACCTTGTACAAATATACCAAAGATTTGTTTCATGATCCTGACCAGTGAACAACAATATAGGGACATATAGACGGCTGGGCTTTTCGACGACAAATTGGGACCTTTTGCGGCCTGTTGAAATATTTCTAGTCTATGCATTTCATTCATTCATTCAAACTTTCTTTGAATCAACCGCGTTGTATACAGCTGTACCTTGTCAATCAAAGGTTTTCCCTAGCATCGCGCTAGCTCAAGCACCCCCAGCAGCTGTTACTAAACCAAGTATTTTACGACCCCATTTTGATATAAGCTCAGCCTCAACTATCCAGCTCATTGGCCCGTGTAAACGTCTGTCAATTGTCTAGGGGGGGTAGGACACTACAGGGGCGTGTTCCATTTTCAGGTATACACAGTACGATAAACTAATGGCTCCATTTGTCCGCACTCTAGCCGTCTGGAAACGTCTCTCTGCAAACTATAGGCAATCTCCAGACCTCCGCGGACTTTGGAGTTTCTTTTAGACTTTGGCGTTTTAATTCTGTAAAACGTTACATAGCCTATTATTAAATTTTTTATTCTTTCTAGTCTTTCTTTCGAGGTCACCTTGGCTATGGAGTCATTCGCACACATTCATGGACATCTCCAAAATTTTGTTAGTCTTTTTCCCTTCGGCTCTAACAAAACATTTTTAAAATATGGCATGCTTTCTTTTTCTTTCTTTCAGACAACTAACTTGCTATAGCCTACCGCTATTTGTCACGTTTTAACAGCCTGCTTGAATTCTTTTATTCTTTTAAAACGTTTCTGCTAACACAAACTGTTAAACTATTGCCACTAACCTATACACTTATATTTTATATATATATATACACCGTTACTTTTTCACAATGTTGTTCTAATAATAAAAAAATAAAAATAAAATACCAACACGTTTTCCCCCAAGCACCCAAAGAACGCCATAAAACCATAAAAAACAACGTTTACAACAACCACCCCCCAATAAAATGACATCATCACAATGCCTATAAATCACCCCTTGAAACAACCCCCCACAACACCCAGAATAATAATAATAATACATTATAAATAAAAAAATTTAAAAAAATAAAAAAATAATAATGAAAAAATAAAAAATAAATTTTTTATGAATAATTATATTTTTTCATAACATCAGGAATATTCATAAAATTATACAAATATGCCCATCAATCAAATTTTGACATAAGCCATATCCTATTTACTACTCACAGCTGTCTCCAATTGGGCACGTCCAACCCACGTTTCTGAGCTGAGGTCGTTTTTGGGGTTCGCCAGTTATTACAGGCGGTTCGTGGCTGGCTTCGCATGACTCACGGCTCCTCTGCATCACCTGGTGGCTGAGCTGGCAGGGACAAAAAGGAAGAGCTCTGGGAGAAATCTGCTGGATGCCTGGACAGAGGAATGTGAGAGAGGCTTTCAAGACCTGAAGACCAGGTTAGTAACAGCACCGATATTGGCATATGCTGACTTCACCTTCATATTCATATTGGAAATTGACGCAAGTCATAGTGGGCTAGGTGCAGTTCTGTCCCAAGAACAGGATGGGAAGATCAGGCTATAGCCTATGCCAGCCGGGGTCTTCAACTAACTGAAAGGAACATGTCCAATTATAGCTCGATGAAGTTAGAGTTCTTGACACTTAAATGGTCAATGACTGAGAAGTTCCGCAAGTACTTATTGGGGCAGAAATGCATCGTATATACGGATAATAATCCACTGAGCCACCTTACCACTGCGAAGTTGGGAGCGACAGAGGAGCGCTGGGCTGCTCAACTGGCAGCTTTTGATTTTAAAATCCAATACCACCCTGCCCGCTCCAATGGAAATGCTGATTCTTTGTCAAGGCAGTATGTGCCCAATGACCTTGAGAATGTGGTCCCAGGAACACCACTGCCTGAGGATTTACTACAGAAACGTAGTATTGAGGGGATGAGGGAAGTAACTCAAGCTGTCATTTCTGCTTTACCTTACCTTACCAGTCAGCTTCTGATTTACTGGTGTTGCAGGAGGCTGACCCTATGATTAGTGCCTTCCTTAGGTTCTGGAGAAGAGGACAGGCCCCTGACCCAAGTGAACGACAGGCACTCTCGAAGCCGGTGCGGGAGCTCTTACGCCAATGGGACCAGGTCGTGGAACAGAATGGGCCCTTGCACCGATGCACGCCCAGATGGAGGAACAGAGGTCTTCAGAACAGAACAGAGGTCTTCAAATTAATTCTGCCAGAGGCCCTGAAGAGACAGGTATTCACCCAACTCCATGATGACCATGGGCACCAGGGGGTGGAGTGCACTACCGAGTTAGTGCGCCAGAGGTGCTATTGGCCAGGGATGCACCAGGACATCAAAACATGCTGTCAGGGCTGTGAACGGTGTACTCTGGCTAAGGTCACTCATCCACAGGTCAGAACCTTCATGGGTCATCTCCTAGCCTCCAAGCTGAACCAAATTTTAGTTATTGATTTTACCTTATTGGAGCCGGCAAGAGATGGTAGGGAATAGGTTTTAATAATGACTCATGTGTTTTCAAAATACACCCAGGCCGTCCTTACCAGGGATCAGCGTGCCTCCACCATGGCAAGGGTGCTGGTGCAGGAATGATTTTATAAATTTGGGGTACCTGCTCGAACCGGTGTACACCATAGCTCCACTCAGCAACCTAGAACAGGTAAAGCACGTGCATCGAACTATGTTAAAAATGGTACCAGAGAATATTTGTCCTGCCCTTTCCCCTACTGACTGTAGCAATGAGGATCAAGGAGCCCAACCTACAGATGCCTCTGCAACTGAAGAGGACCGGGAGGGTGGCAATCTCTGGATTGTTGGGGAAACACCAGTTTCTTTAGAGGTACCGACTCCGCTACCAACTGCAGTCTTATCGGGTGTTTTGCCAGCCCCTCCCCAGGATGGTCCAGGCCCAAGTGGTGTAGTGCTGCGAAGAACCACCCGTACCACAGCAGGCTGTCATCCCAATCTCCATCACTTACCAGAGACAACTGTGGGAAGGGTAAGAGGGGCTATGAACTCTCAGGTGCCTGGCTCCAGTAGCATGACTTCGGCCATCTTTAGGCCCTGGGATTGAGTTAATGTCTATCGTCGGGACGCTAATTTGGCAAGCTGTCAGAAATAAGTCAAGGTACTGGTAAACTTTTATTGTTAATGGTAATTGTAGGAAAGCTTTGCTTCCGAGGTAATGTATTAGTCGGTACAAATATATGTATGAACTAATCTCCATAGGAGACTGCTGGCTGCTGTTTTGCTTATAGTTTTTTGATTGCGACAATTGTTTTATGTTCATTTTAATGGAGTCACTCTCTCTTCAGTGCTCTGCTGGGGCGAATAAGTAGCCTAATATAGTGGTGGTTAACCATTGTCCAGCTGGCTAACTGGAGCTGCGGTTACTGGACCTTCATTCTATGTTGCTTTTCGCCGTATCTGTGTATTAATTGTCCTTGTCATAGTTAGCATGTGATTTCTGTGTTGTGGTTCTTAATTGACAAACCAACCCGGGCTACGAGGTTGTCTTTACCTTTTTCTTGGCAGCTGTGCATTGGGCTCATAGCAGCAGGAGGGACGCGGTAGCGAGTTACCGGGAGGGGAAAACTTTCTTGATGTTTACAAAACATACAATTAACTGCACTATATATTAATAGTCCACGGTTGCTGTGAGCGTGTGACCCTCACCATCACAAGTGGCTGTGGTGATTGTGCTTCTTCCGGTGCGTGCGTGAGTAACCCTAACCCTAATCCTGCCTGCATGCACCCCTAGTGGTTGGGATGTCCTGCTAGTGTTTTAAATTGTTTTACCAGTATCATTGTTTTACAGTACTCTGGTTTGTGTTTTTGTAATAAACTTTGTACTTTCGATTGAATCCACATCTCTGTCCACTTCATTTAATTGAAGGTGCCTGAATAGGTGCATTGTATACGAAAAACTATTTCATTGGGTGAAATTCCCAAGGTGGCGTAGTCAACTGATCTAGTACCCGCCACACTAAGTAATGCGTTGTTCAATCAAAAAGTGTAAAGAGAGAAGAGAGTGAGCTTCTGCAAAAGTGAATGGAAGGCGATGTCTTCACACAGATTTTGTTTCCTTTAGACAAATCCTACACACACACCCTCTTACAACGAGGTTATAAAAGCATAAGAAAAGGTGGACGAGGTACTTTATTCATGGCGTTACAGCGACTTATACCTTTTCAGAACGAGTCTGATTGGGGTGGTTCTGATCGTATGCTTCGTGGATTTTATGGCACATGTAAATAATTACACAGATGATTATAAAAACCTCATACATTCTACTAAATAGTTCCGGAACACTGAAACAAATATGTATTCTGTAACGCTAAATCACTTCAAAATTAGTTTTTATATCCACCTGTGACCTATTATCCACCATCTGATAACTGCTATCTGATAATTTCCTTACGACAACCGAAAAGCAACAAGATTTCAAAACGGTAAGAACAGCCTCCTCGAAATTCTCTGAACGGGCCATGTTTATATTCTGTTTTCCATTGGTTATGATTACGCCACAATTTACATCTCCTTAGGGGTAAAATTTTAGTAGTTAATTACTGAGCTCAATGTACAAACTAGTTTGTGTGCATCACCATATATATATATATATATATATATATATATAATACATCATGTATATTAAAATATAGTGGTCATATATTGTTTTTAGGCCTCATCATTCCCCCTCATGCAATTATCTGTAGGAATAACTGGGTGGAAGATGAGGGGCAGTCCCTCAATCTCCCTGCCCTTACACCCTGAACAGTGCCTACCAGGATTATGTAAATACTGTTTATACCAATAATATTTAGACACATTCTAGATGATTCATTTTCATACCTGAATTTTCTTCCACAGTTGTCAAACTTACTGGCCTGGGGTCTGCATCAGGAAGCAGGAGTTAAGTTACATTTGTTGGATAACAGTTAACTGCACTATCTGGAACC
Organism: Synaphobranchus kaupii; assembly: GCA_029718625.1. Taxonomy (NCBI): domain Eukaryota; kingdom Metazoa; phylum Chordata; class Actinopteri; order Anguilliformes; family Synaphobranchidae; genus Synaphobranchus; species Synaphobranchus kaupii. The sequence continues at coordinate 303,736 of CM056382.1, forward strand.
CCCCCCCCCCCCCCCCCCCCCAAGTCTGGAACATGTAACTTACTGAAATAAAAATGGGATATGGTAACGTTACAGAGTGATACCATCCCCATGCTGTGATAATGTTAACTTATGTCTTAGTTAAGTTATTTGGATAGGTAGCTAGCTAGTAAAACTACAGTTGTGGATAGCCAGGATGGGTAAAAAAAAAGCCAAAAGCCATTCAGTTTCACTTGACATTCATTAGCCTACGTGTTGTATTTTTTCATGTTTGTGTAGGCTACAGGTAACGTTAGGTCAGACTGAATATTTCTGACAAACATTAACTTACTGGGCAGAACATCGATTTGAGCAGATTGTGAAGTCTCCCGTAGCCTAGCCTTCAGCTAACAGCCGTTTAGTTCACTTGGCATTTATTAAATAATTTGTTATGTCATGTTCGTGTACAGGTAGCCTTCATTAGCTGTTAGATGGCAAAAAAGCAACTTGGTTTGACAATGGAGTAATGGTGTGACAGGACGATGCTTCGTATTTACAGAGTAACTTAACAGCCGGTTATTTTCACTTGGCATTAATTACGTATTTTATTTATTAATTGTTCATTTATTTATTTTATTCATTACGTATTTCATGTTTGTGTACGGGTAGGTCAGACTTTCTATGTGTTAACAATACTGGGCATAACATCGATTTAAGCAGAAGGAGATAGTCGAGTTCAAAACTGGGATAAAATATACTTAGCAAGACTACCACTCAGAGACTTCTCCCAACGGCTCAAACTGATAGGGCTCAGGACCATTTCCTCCTTCATACTCCTGGTCGATGGAAAGCCCAAAGGATTCCGAAGGGGAGTCCTCCACCTTGAAAGTGCCATTTATTGATTCCACAGAAAGCGATTGATACAGACTCCATATCACTCTCCATCTTTTCCTAGTGGGCGTGTCTTTAGTTGGCGATAGCCTCTCTCCTCGCTCTCGCCCCTCCCCCTCCACTGCTGCTTTCCATGCCCATTTAATTGCATTTTTCGAATTTGTGGTGTGTGAGGAGAGATAATATAACCGATGGTTTCATAACCCTTTAACAATTAATTGTGTGTGATCCATTCCTTTGAGCCCTATTTATTAATACGACTGCACTAGTAATGCGTATAGTCACTGAACATAAACGTATGATGTACCTTTGTCGGGTAAGTGAGGATTAGGTAAAATGTTTATTTTCTGAATCCAGCGCTTCCAACAGTCAATGCCCTTGTTAAAATGTTCAGTACTCTGAATACTGAAGACAAGCGATATTTGCGTGTCAGAACCTACATTCAAAATATATTTTACGTGATTTAATTTAATAATAATTATTAAAAATGACTATCATCAATTATATCACCAAAGTCATTGATAGGTAAGTCGCACAGTAACCTGGTGGAATCAACTAACTGTCATGGTTTGGCTGTCATCCTTCCATCTCTGTGGTCGTTTCTATTCAGAGCTACGTGTGGGCGCTCCTGTCCTATTTTTTCCACCGCCCGTGCCGAGTTTTTCCGCCTCCCGGCCCTTATCTGGCACACCTGTTCCAAATTATATAAGCACGGTGCTTCCTGCTTCTGGTGCTTTGGTGTCTTCATTGCCACTACACAAAGCCAGGTATTGATGGTATAGGAATTAGCGACCACTTGTTCTTTTTACTACTACTAAAAGTACACATGGGGTCTGCCTTAGTGAGCTAGGATTTCTTTTTCTTTTAGAGTTTTCATTTCCCTTCTCACTCATTTCCTTCCTTGGTTTTCCTCTCCTGTCTGCTTCTAGACAGTACTATGGTTTTTTCCCCGTCTCCTTTTGCCTCTGTTTTTTTTTTCTGCTCGAGTCTATGAGCAGTCGCCCATTTTACTCTATAATTTGGCTTACGCCAGGATTATTTTCCCTAACTATCTATTTCTCTGCTCAAGTCTGAGGGCTTCACCCTATTTTCTTGGGTCGCAATTATTTTGGGCTTACGCCGGTGTTGTTTTGTTTCTCTATCTGTTTTATTTTGCTCAAGTCTGCGAGCTTCGCCCAATTTTGGGGTCGTTATTATTTTGGGATTTTTGCCGGGAGTTTTTCTCCCGTTTCTCTTCTCCTCTTTACTCTAGTGGATATCCACATTTCGTGGATATCTTTCTAATCCCTTCTCAGTCACGTCTGGTCCTCCGAACCCGACCCCCCTTACAGTACACCAAAGCCATTATGGAGGGACCAGCGACTCCTCACTATTTTGGGGTTGTTATTATTTTGGGCTTTTTGCCAGGAGTTTTTCTCCCGTTTTTCTTATCTCTCCTCTTTCCTCTAGTACAGGAGTACGGAACCCTGGTCCTGGAGAGCCGCAGGGTCTGATCCCTTCTCAGTCACAACTGGTCCTCCGAACCTGACCCCCCTTACACCAGCAAGCCAAAACAAAGTCTAAATCAGGCTTTAAGATTAAGTAATGTTATTAAATGAAAAACAGTCAATTAGAATGACTTGAAATCATACATTCACTAGTTAGAATTTACAAAAAGAAAGACATTAAAACAGACATTAATTAGAAGATACCAATAAAGAGATCACATTTCCATCTTGCTTTGGAATGCAGTACAACACTCTGGCGGAGGCTTTGAGGGTGCGAGGGGTCATAAAACGGCCGGGGTTGGCTTCCTCATTCGCTTCCTGCGGGACCTTTTTGAAGCTCTGACAGAGGAGCAATGCTTCCTTTGATGAGGGGTTTGACTGTCTCCTCACCAGGCTGGGCTGCTGTGTCTGCAGGAGCAGGTTCTGCCGCCAGGGTTTCAACGGTGGCTGGGACAGAGCCATCCACTGGGCCTACCAGCGCAGGCAGAAGAAACCGGTTTGGCAGTAACTTCAGACTTACAGTGGTGCTTTTCCTAAGCCTTACCTCATCCCATGCCTACTTTGACCGACAGTAGAGAAAAGGAGCTGTCTTTTCTCTAGGTATGACCTTATCCCTTGGACAAATATCTGGAGAAATATGATAGTCCAAGTACTCAGTCCGCAGGTTGTAGAGTGCCTCATCCTTAAGCTGGTCTATTGCAAATTTTGGGCACTGAGTTATCAAGCATTGGCGTTCCAAGATCATGAGGTACCATTGCTGATCCAACCTTGACTGGCCAGGGAATGCTGGTAGGTCAGCAGTGGAGGGTAAATGAGGCATCTATCTCTTTGTCTGGTATGACATAATACTTTTTATATCAAAATAAAATCAATCTAAGACCAGTGGATTACAAAAAGTTTTGAACTTGTCTCAGAGTTTACTACAGTTTACTCAATAGTACAATTTAGTATGCTATATGACAACTTATCTTGGTGGGACCTCCAATTATGTCGGGTAAGTGAGGATTAGGTGAAATTTTCTGAATCCAGCAGTTCCAACTGTCAATGCCTTTGTTACCTCCTTTGCAATTTAGGAGGTGCTCATTAAGGTTTATAAAACTCCAGGTGTGTGTCACAGAAACGTAAATGGCTTAAATGAAACAAGACGTGTACCATTTACAATACAAACTTAGATTTGTTTATTTTCATAATTTAAGTCAAAATAAAGTGCCACAAATGCAAGGGAACTTTGGAAAAATGCAAAGAAAATATATATATTTCTTTAGTTTGCAACAAAATACTGAGAGCTGCATAAGTGAAACAGGTAAATATGCTATGCAGAACTACTAAAGGTCTATGATGCAAAATATAGCAGTGTACCCTGTTGTCCATTAGTGTCTCCAAATCTATCCAAATGGCTAAATTGTGCACTGCTCTAAATAAAATTAAAAAATGATATATTTAACTACAAATCAACAGGTTTTCAAGTGGGAATTACAATATTTTCATCAGTATAGGGGGGTAGATATCTATGGGTCCAAAACCCCTATGCAAAACATGTCATAAAATGAATAAAATTAGTTTTGTCCATTATAATGCATATACATTTGCTTCTTCTGATGGCTTAAGATAAAAACATTGATATCACAGTGTTACATACACCTAAATATGTTGCCTAATCATTCACTCTTGTACCTCAATAAAACATCACTTGTCCCTGTACTCTACAGTATGTATACTTTTGTCCTGGGATTGCATTTGTCTGTAGTTTTTAAATTTTTTTTTTAAATTTTCCTATTCATAATGACATAATGAAATTTTTACCTTAATCTACCACATATCAGCGCACAGTAAATTGGAATGAGCATTTGTCATGCCCTAAGCGACAAGTATATACACCATAGCCTATATTATGTGCAATAACATGAACATAAAATAGTATTCCACCATCTGCAAAATGCTGCCAAATGTTCAAAATCTTCAATGAACATCGGTAGCCTACATCAAAAATACATTTAACGAGTGCACTACAGTATGTGAAATGCACTCAAAATGCGAAAATAACAATAGAGCTATCAAACATACTGGAAAGACAGTGCTTGAGTGGAAACACGAACGTACATATGTAGCCAGCGAGACCAACGGCATTTTAGACGCAAAAATACATACATATCGGAAATGCGAAACTCTCCTCCCTAATGCGTTTTCTACAGAGCTTGCATAATACCTGACCGTTAAAACGAAAACTGCCGTTACGCTGGGCTGCAGTAAATTGTTCAAAGCACCCAAAAAGACGTGGCATATACCCTTGCTAAGGTTATAATGCACTCTATTGGATAAAAAAGCCGACAATTAAACCAGAATGAACTGTAATGAATGAGACAGGCTTACAGGGAATGGGGGTATTACACGTCAACGTTTCAGATAGTATAATAGCGGTATAAAGTGTTGTATATTTCTCAAACCAATTGTACCAGACAATAAATGACCACTGAATTTTGAAAGGAACATCTCAATGTGTAAAACCAATGGTAGGATTGTATATTTATTTCATATTTAGTAGCATATATTGCTAGTAGAATACATGGTAGAATGAGACAGTGCTTTCACAGTTTATTTAACATTTGAGTGAGCAGGGCTTTTCACGGCTTTTCTGGCATACGATCAGGCTATTGTTGGGTTTATCTCGTTGCTATGACGTTATTCTAATTTTATATGATGAATAAATATATTTATAAACTCAAACATAGACGCTATTGTCCACTATGTCACGCATGGGTAAGTATAGACTGGGTGCTTGTTAAATGGACTTGCTATGTGGAAATAGTGACACTTAGAAACTCCGTATTCGGCAGGAATCGTCACGAACCGTCTACCAATAAATTTAAAACACAGAGTTTGTGATTTCCAATAATAGTTTGGCTGCAGAATCCCGGCCTCTCTGACAGTTGTAGGATCAATGTTACCAGAGTCTCTGATGGTCTGGAAACACCAAAGGAGGTCATCCTTGTGCTCATACAGTGTTAACGACTGCAGAAGTTCCACCTTGTTGTCGAAGTTCCGGGAAGTCTGTGTGCCACCACTTGATCAAACACAGTGGTTCACTTGAATGACCGGGAGAAGAATGCAGCAAATCCACCAAGGTCTGAAAAAAAAGTACTGATCCTGGGGATGTGTGATGTTGCCTGCTGCATGATGAGGTTCAACTGATGCGCATAGCAGTGGACATAGTGTGCACTTCCGTAGACATCCTTTACCTTACGCTGCACTCCACCTGTGGCTCCCCTCATCACGGCAGCCCCGTCATAGGCCTGGGCGATTAGTCTGCTCTCTTGTCCCTCATGGAGGATCGTGCTTAGCCTCTCCAACAGCGCTGTGGCGATTGTGTCAGCGGTTGCATTCTGAAGAGGGATGAACTCGAAAAAACTCTCTTGGACATTGTTATGGATGTTGATGTACCGTAGCACAAGCACCAACTGGCAGTGGGTGGAAATGTCAGTTGTCTCATCTGCCTGAATAACAAGATAATCTGCATTTTTTACTTCCTCCAGAAGATCTACTAAACCCCTGAAACACCAGGGTTATCTGAGGATTCGGTCTCATTGTGGCCTTACTCCTGTAACAGTCCATGTTGTATCTGTCCCCGTCGTTTTAAAAAGTAAGCATGGGAATCAAAATAGGGCATTTACATCACTGCATCCAGCTAGCCAAGCCTTTCTGTTGTACCAATTGCGGGAGAAGCCTCGCGTGGACGTTTTACCTTTTTTGCTACCCTGTTGTCTGATTTGGATGTCAGGTTGATCTGGGCCAAGCTCTTTAACTTGTAGTTTCTCCACCAAAGTTCTCCTCTCAAATGGATTCTGGAGAAGACCTCTTATTGAATTTGGGGGCAGCTGAAATCCTGTGTCTTCTTGAATTCCTGTCATCGTCATCACTACGTTAGGTGTCCCTATCCACCACCGACTCACTCTGCTTGGGGCAATATATTAATCGCCCTTTAGGCATCAGATTTGAGGACGCTGATTGGCTAAATTATGTTGCTATGTGCATTTTAATGTTGCTAATTGCATATTTTGAATTGGCTGCGCTGCTGCGCCTACTGGGCAATGTTTCTATCGCCCCAGAAGAGAGGGGATGACGAGGAAGCTAATTTCCCCAAACATAAGGATTTATATTTTATATATTACACGTTATTGTGTGTTTTAAACACACACATACTTAAAATAAGTAATTATTGTTTATTTAAAAATATATATATTTTAAAAAGAAAAATCAAAAAACACTTTCCACTTGCGTCCTCTAGTGACCAGTCGCCACTGAATGAAACATGCCGACTATTACTGTATTGCCTGCGGACTATCACTATTTGTCATGGTTTTTGACCCTTTTACCCTTGCGGTCGTTGTCCTTGGTTGCCACGCATGGGTGCTGCTCTTTTAGTGGAGTTTTGGCTCCGCCTCGTGTCTTTCGCGGAGTTCTCATCAGCGTTCACACGTGTACGCGTGGTTGCCTGAGAGCTACATAGGCCTCTGTTTCCTTCGTTCGGGGCTTCGATATTATTTTGCATTATTTCACACTGTTGGGTGTGTGTTTTTGTGCCATTATGCTACTCGCCTGTTCTTACGCTTCTTGTTACTGAGGCAGGGCGTTTATTCTTTCTGGCTTTTCTTTAGTCACTTAGCTCGTAGAAGTATGGGACCGCAGATCTCTGCTCTATTCGCCCTTCTATGGTCTCTCCTTATTGAGAGACGGGGCGTTCACGCTTTTACTTAGTTACTTAGCTCGTAGAAGTATAGGGCAGCAGTTCTTTGTTCCATTCGCCTTGTTTGGTTTTCTTACTGAGAAACCTGGCGTTTGTGCTTCTACTCATTTGCGTGTGACAGTGAGCTGGTTAATAGCTTCGGTACGTTTGTTCCCTGTTTTGTCTCCTTCTCGTGGACTATGTTTCCCCATTGTGTGAGTCAGGGTGTTTTATAATACTGAGAGGCAAGGCGTGTATTTTCTACTAGGCTTGCGTAAGTCATTGAGCTGGTAAATGTCCGGAACAGCTGTTCTGTTTGTCCTTCGGTACATGTCTTCCTATAGGGAGACTGGGCGATTTTGTTCAGACAGTTGTTCTGTTCGTCCTTCGGTACCTGTCCGTACATGGAGACTGGGCGATTTTGTTCGGAACCGTAGTTCTTTTCGTCCTTTGTTTACGTCTCTCCTCACAGGGAGACTGGGCAATTTTGTTGACATGTTTGCGTGTGACTGCGAGCCTATGAAAGTAGCCATGGAACATTAGATCATTGTTCCTTTCGCCTTCTCGTATACTGTTTGCTCTGTTTTGTACTGTTTGGGTATTGTTCTTTGTTTGTTCGGGTGTGTTTTACTAGTGTTCGCTCATTTCAGGGGTTTTCCTCGTTTCGCTACTGAGAGGCAGGGCTATTATTTTTTTCCCTTTCTTGCATTCGTCACGTTGGCAGTAAAGGTATGGGACAGTGGTTCGCTGTTCCATTCGCTGGTACTGTTTTCTCTTTCTTTAGAGATCAGGCGTTTATTCCTTTACTTTTCTTTGCGCATATCTTTGTGTTAGTAAAGGTATGGGACGGCGGTTCTCCGTTCCATTCGCCTGTAAAAGGTTTGTGCGTTTATCCCTTTACAGTTTTGTGTGACAGCGAGCCAGTATAGTAGCCCTTAGAACTTTAGTTCTCTGTTCACTCGCCTCCTTGTACGTTGCCCCTTTGCCGGGGTTTGGAGCATTTGTTAGTTCACGTGCTTGTGTGCCGTCTGCCCGGCTATACGGGTCGTTTTCAGTTACGCCCCTTTTTTCCTAGTTCCATTATTTCCCTCCAGTTGAAAGTCAGAGCTAGGTTATTTTGAGTTTGTCCTTATATTTCCCTATATACGGGGTCTCTCCGTCTTAGTGGCTTATTAAGCTTAATGAATCCTCTTTCTGCGTTTGGTCCCTCCAACCTCACACGTCACGCCCCCATTACACTATTGGACAAAATTATAAATTGGCTAAGCAATTTACAGCCGTGTTGACAATACAATAGCTAGTCCACAGGCAAACAGAGCAGAGAAGAATGCGTGGATGTCGCCTGAGAGAGAGAAATAGCATTTGGCTTATGTCCAAATTTGATTGATGTGGATGTGATGTTTGATTCATGAGGTTATGAAAAAATATAATTATGCATAAATAAATTTAAAAATATATTTTTTATTATAATTGTTTTATTATGTATTATTATTCAGGGTGTTGTGGGGGTTGTTTCAAGGGGGGGGGGGGGTGTATTGGCATCGTGATGATGTCATTTTATTGGGGGTGGTTGTTGTAAACGTTGTTCTTATGGTGGGTCTTGATGCTTAGGGGAAAACATGTGTTGGTATTTTTTTATTAGAACAACATTGTGAAAAAGTAATGGTATATATAAATGTATAGGTTAGTAGCAATAGTTTTAAGTTTTTAAAAAGCGGTTTGTGTTAGCAGAAACGTTTTAAAAGAATAAAATAATTCAAGCAGGTTGTTAAAACGTGACAAATAGCGGTAGGCTATATCGAAAAGCAAGTTAGTTGTCTGAAAGAAAGAAAGCATGCCATTTAAAAAAATGTTTGTTAGAGCCAAAGAAAAAACTTAGCCAAGTTTTGGCGAGGCCCGTGAATGGCTACGTAGAGACAGTCGCCAAGGACTTAGAATATATTTTGAGGTCCATGATTGCGTAAAGTCATAAAACTGTGTAAAATAGCCAAGTGGTATATCTAAAAAGCAAGTTATTGTTCTAAAAGAAAGCCTAGGAGGACTCGAAAGAAAGACTAGAAAGAATCAAAAATAAAAGAATAGGCTATGTAACATTTTACAGAATTAAAACGCAAAACCTAAATAGAACTTATTCATGGGGTCCGCGGAGGTCTATAGCCTGCAGAGATGTTCCCAGCCTGACAGCGACAGCACAAATGGGCCAGTTGGTTTCCGTATGGAGTATACCTAAAAAGGGGATACGCCCCGTAGTATCCGCTTCCTGTCCCCTATGAAATTGACGGACGTTTACACGGTCCAATGTGAGGTGGATAGTTTGTGACAAACCGGGGTCGTAAAGTACTTGATGGTTTAGTAACAGCTGTGGAGAGAGAGAGAGGGGCGCTTGCTTGCGGTGTGAGTGTTTGCACAATGTTAGAGCAACCTTTGAGTGACACAAACAGCCGGCGGGTTTGGCGGGATTTCCCAGAACTTTTGAAAGAAAGAATGAAATGCATAGACTAGAAAATAAACCAACAGACCGCAAAAGGCCCCAAAATGTCGTTGAAAAGCCATTGAAAAGGCGTCCAAGAAGCGTTTTCCAAAGCATTGTATAAGGCCATACCCTATAATGTGTTTTTTCAAAGGGGCAGCTTCATGATAGGTAATACTTAACGCCAACATGAGTGTTTAGTATCGAAGGGCTTGTAAAAAGATGGGTTACTCATTTTAACCAGGGTTGGGCAATTATATATAGCCTATATTGTTCAAACGTAGTTACTTTAAAAAGTCTATTTAATTTTTCGAGAACTGCACATGCGTAGGATTCACAAGAGGAGCCCGTTTGAATGACAGGAACAGACGTAATAGCTAATGGTGGGGTTTTCAGAACATATTGAATGAAAGCGTATAGATTAATACATATTGAAAATAAACCTTAGACTAGTGAAACAAACAAACTGCTCAGTAGACTATTTGCACAAGGGCGTATACAATTTTAGCAGAGGTCGTAGGCCTATAGGCTAGCTACTTAGAGTTTTTAAAACAAAGTTAAAATATAGGCTATTTGCGAGACGTACCTAGCTACTGTTTAGTATTGAACGGCTTGTAAAAAGCGGGGCTGTTCAATTTTAACCAGGGTTGAGCGATTATATATAATCTATATTGTTTAAACGTAGTTACTTTAAAAAGTGTATTGAATTTTTTGGAGAACTGCACATGCGTACAACTCACAAGTAGGGGGTGTGACGTCTGAAGGAATTGAACAGCTGGCATACTGACCACAGGCTTCGCGGATTGTATAAAGCTCAGACTTTTTGAGCATGTCCATAGCCGAAACAGACGTTGACACTATCGCCTTTAATCAACCTACAAATAAGCATGTCTACCTCGGAAAACTCAACACGGAAATCTCCAGAAGTTATGGCTAACAAGACAGTGCTGCGGAGACCAAAAAAACCTTTTGCTGCGATGTCAAGACTTCAAAAACGTTCACTTTACATGGAGTGGCCAGTGACAGCTTACAAATATCTCCGTTGTGGGTATAATATTGACACGTCTGGCGAGGAACCAAAAATTACACTTTTCAGCCTGTGTGACGGGGAGGTGTACAGTGAAAATACAGAGTCTGTGGTATTTGTGCACAAGGACTGGGTTAAATTCAAATGATGCTACAAAAATGTTGTCGACGATGTACAAAGTAGTTGTAATTTTCTGAGCTATTCCAAGGACTGCAGCGTAATCTGTGTGTCAGCCCTCAAAATGGCTAAAAAACTGTTCATTGCCGAGACCTATGTATCAAGAGACATTGGGGATAATCTAATTGTCTTTCATTTTGACGACTGCATTTGTTGAACAAGGCTATTGAGCAAGCCGATAATGTTTTTGAGGATCATCGGATTTGGAGATCAATGGCCTATGTGAAAATTAACTTGTGTGCGAGGTTTAATGCCGTGGCTGAAGATGAGGAAAAAAAGGAAAATGTGCCACCAACACCCTTTGTCTCTGATGACGAAGACTATACTACAAGCTTGTGTAAATAACTTGTCAAAATGTATAATCAAAACAATTGTTTTATAGGTTGTGTGTGTGTGTGTGTATATTATAAATATATACAGAATGTCTTTTTGATTGATTTGTGAACTTTAAAATAAAAAAGCCTTTCTTTTACATGCAAAACCTTGTAGACATATTACCGTAGATGAATTTGTCCAGATGTCCTTCATTTATAAAGGAGCACTGTCCTCAGTATTATTGTTGCAGAATTTATCCTGATGCCTCTTTATTTATAAAGGAGTGATGATAAAACAAAAAAATAAATGGAGCACTCTTACTTAAGATTGGTTGAACGATGACAAAATTGTCCCGCTCAGCGTCGCAACTAGAAGCATCCAGGCCAGCATGCACATTCACAGACCAGTAGCTCTTCTCATGCAGACAAGTCACTGCAAGCTATTTCAAAAATTATGATTTCAGACACAATGTAGTTGGCATTTACACACAGCAGTACTAATAACCATGCATATAAAATGTTTCCGAAACAAACGGAGCAGCAGCTTATCTCTTCTATCTCTTATCTATCTCTTTATCTCGTATCTCTTTGACGACACCCAAGATGAATGATTCAAATAAATGCTACAATAACAGTACAAATGTGAATTTTTAAATCAAATCAAAAGAGCCAAGGATGTAGGAGTGGTTTGGCATCTGTGGGGGACACTTCAGTGGTAGGGGGGTCTGGGGGCATGCCCCCCCGGGAAGAACATTTTTGAAAAACAGAACTTAAATGCTCATTTCTAGTGCCTTTTGAGAACAGTATTTATTAATCTGATGTTAAAAAAATTATAACGTAAAACAAAAGCACTACAAACGAGCTAACAATAACCTACTGCAAATCTTTAAACAAAAATAATTTAATTGGTGCTCTTAAGTTAAGTTATACTTTATTTACCCCGTGGGGTAATTTATCCTCTGCATTTGACCTATCCTAACTACTTAGGAGCAGTGGGCAGCCATAGTGCAGCGCCTGTGGACCAACTCCAGTTCTGATGCCAGTGCCTTAGTCAAGGACAATGGCAGGAGTTTACCTAACCTGACATACATGTCTTTGGTGTGGGAGGAAACCCACGCGGACAAGGGAGAACATGCAAACTCCACGCAGAGAGGACCAGGACCAGGATTCGAACCCAGAACCTCTTTCTTGCGAGGCGCAGCACCACCTTGTCACCGCTCTTGCAAAATCTCCCTCCCTACCTTTCTTTTCTCATGTCGCTGGATCACATGCTCAGTGGCGTAATTTCAGCAAACAGTAGGGTATGGCAAGTAAGCTGGGGGGTGAAATGCTCGAGCGATTAAAAAAAAACGCCTTTTAAATAGTGGATTTTGGTGACTTCTAAAGAAAGATTATTCTAAAAATGATCTATCATTAGTTGCAAACTAATCGCGATTAGCATTTAGCTATCATGTGGTAAAACATACTAAACAATGTATGATTAGCTAGGTTGACAAACATTCTTGAAATGAGCAAAAAACAAGTTCATTTCGGAGACATTAGTCTCTGCTCTATGCACTTGCTAGCTGGGTAGCATATGTAGGCGTAGCTCATTTTCCTATTCCCGTCTTGCAGCAATAAAAAACTATTCCCACATTAGACTAATGTTAATTAATTATACACTTAATTTTTTTGAGCAAGATTTTCAGGACTCAGCTGTAAAGTTTTGCTGTCTGCTAGCTAGCTAGCTGCTGGTCAACTAACAGTTCGCTAGCGTTAGCAGTTAACGTGCTGGCGAAAGTGATTTGCAGGAACCAAACGCCAATTCTGAGCGAATGAGCGAAATATTTCAACAGTAGTAGCATAATGGGTAACCCTTAAGCTTATTGCTAGTGTTTTGCCTGACTTTAATTGGGACGGGGATAGGTAAGGTGCGATCTCCCTCCCCAGGCAGAGTAGCAGGACAGCAGAGAAGCGGCGCCCGAATCGCCTTTGAAACCGGAGGCTAGGGTATGGCAAGTATCGAAGAAAATATAAGACCCCAGTCCGGGCCAGATGGACTGGGGAGTTTCTCCCACACAGTTGAGTGTTTCTTCAAGAAAAACAACCATGATCTTCAGAGTCTGATGCAATCAGGTTTATTGCATATAAACATACATTATATAAACATATATTGCATAACATACAAAAACCCCGGGCTGGTCTGCGCAGACCAACACATATTCAATCTCAGCAATCGTAAAAAAGCCCCCCTCATTTTGAATTACTAGGCCTTTTATCCTGTCCTTAACTCTACCTACTTGGGGCGGAACTTTGCATCCTCGTAGGGGCAGGTCCCATCCTCTGAAATCCTACACCAGGCCCTTTTTCTTTTCATGGCACAACATTTTAATTATGCATTACTTATGGCATTTATTTATACTGTAGTTTGATGAAATGCTATGATTTAAATATACAGGAAATGGCCTGGCCATGGTTTGACCATTCTAGTTCAATAAGTGATCATTACAATGATCTACTAGGTTAAAACAATACAAGTACAATAAAGTAACAGAAATAAATACAGTCAGAAACCAAAAATGAACTAAATGCATATGACACATGTAATACAGAGACTATTGATTGTAGTTAATTTCTCCTTACATTTAACATGTGAAATATGGAACACAATATTAGTAAGCATTAACAACAGTTTGTGTGATACAAATAACAGCTGAGTTTCAGGTTATGGAACAAACAAATCTCTCTAGAATGTGTAATGTAATTGTACAATAGATAATTCTTACAGTTTTACAGTACAGCTCACCACATTTCCCCTTTAATCAATGTCATTTCAATACTTTTACACAAATCTAGAAAGCACTGGTTACTTTAGACAATTGTAAAACACTAGTTTTCTCCTTCACTGCCAGAAAGCACTTAATGAGTTCCTTAACATTAGTTTTAGGGAAATATTTCTACTGCCTATGTGAACAGTAAAATGAAATTGAAAAGACCCACTGTGGACCAGATACTATTGTAGTTAATTTTCATCCACCAATTTTGAAAACCTTTGCTATAATATACTTATCATACAACATTTACCTTTAAATATTTATCTAACAGTGTTCTCAAGATATAATATTTATAATACTTGTGTTGTGTTGTAGTTGTCACATTTACATACAGCTCACAGTGGCATCAATAATAAGTTTGTGAAAAGAACATCAGGCCGTCGATTACTGTGAAGACACACTGAATAGCTCTGTTGCCCTCACAGATATAATTTAATACTTATTACTCCCATCAATCTGACACTCAAGACAAACTATAAGTTTTATTTCCACAGACCTTTGTGTACGTGTGAATATGTTTAAGAAATATAAGCCAACATTTTCTCTAATATAATTCTCGAATGTTCGCATACACTCATTTTAACCTTTTCCTCTCGTCCTTGAACATTCCAGACAAAACCCAAGCTGGGCCTCTTAGCCTTGAGAGATCTGCAGCCCTAAACTTACTTAAAGAAGTGTGTGTGTTCTTTTCCTATGTGTGTGTTCATGTCCTTCTACCATGAAGCAGAAAAATACCTATAATTGCCTCTGAATGGTCCTTTGTCCGAAGATGAGCGCATACTTGTGACTATATCTCATTTTGACACGATCTAGATTAGGATGGGCCCAGGCTAGGAAACTGAAGGCCATATTTTAATTTTAATGAGCACAACTGCGTGAATATATGTGTTTTTGACACTTCAGCTTGATAAGCTAGCCGGATCTTCCTGGTAGGATGTGGGAGTCTTCTCTCACTCAGATCCTTCCAATAACAATTAAAAATGTGGCTGGGCCCCTGATTCCAGTGTGTGTAGGTCTGCCCATGTGTCTTTGATGGTGAGAGGCCTATGTGTGAGTATATTGGTGTGTGTGTGTGTTGGTTCTGGTTTAGACTTGTTTTGCGACTAGCCCAAACCCCCCTATATATATATACAGTCATGGACGAAAGTGTTGGCACCCCCTGTAAAGATGAGCAAAAAGGGTTATAAAAAATTCACCGTTTGGTGAATTAGCTTAATCTCACACTGAAAAAACAAGAAGAATCCAACCTTTAATTGACGTTAATTTATTATGAGAAACAAAAATCCCACATCGAGAAATAATTATTTTTAACAAAACCACATTGGCCACAATTATTGGCACCCCTGCATTTATATATAGAATAAAGTAATAATTTTTAATATTTGGTCACATATCCTTTGCATGCCATGACTTCCTGATGTCTGTGACCCAACAACATCAAAATACTCTTGATATCTTATTTTCTGGTACTTTTACAAGCGATACTATAACATCTCTGCATTTGAATGGATCTCTATGGGAATTGGGGGGTGGGTCTAGATTTAGCTGTAAATTACACTGGAACAGTATGGAACACATGGTTGGCTAAATGGCTGTAAGTCATCAAGGGTCTGACGTATCAAACAAGCTTTAATCCATCACTCTGTTGCCAGATATGCAGTAGATATGGATGAATAACTTGAAGGGTTTCTTCTCCTGACTTATTTTTCCATAGAGTTCAATAGGAAAATTTGTCAGGAGAAACAACCCTTAAAGTGATCCATCCATATCTACTGCATATCTGGCAGCAGAGTGATTGTTTAAGGCTTGTTTGATACCTCAGACCCTTGTTGACTTACAGCCATTTTACCAACCATGTATTCCATACTGTTCCAGCATAATTTACAGCTAAATCTAGTCCCACCCCCCAATTCCCATAGAGATCCATTCAAATGCAGAGATGTTATAGTATCGCTTGTAAGAGTACCAGAAAATAAGATATCAAGAGTCTTTTGATGTTGTTGGGTCACAGACATCAGGAAGTCATGGCATGCAAAGGATATGTGACCAAATATTAAAAATTATTACTTTATTCTATATATAAATGCAGGGGTGCCAATAATTGTGGCCAATGTGGTTTTGTTAAAAATAATTATTTCTTGATGTGGGATTTTTTTTTCTCATAATAAATTAACGTCAATTAAAGGTTGGATTCTTCTTGTTTTTTCAGTGTGAGATTAAGCTAATTCACCAAACGGTGAATTTTTTATAACCCTTTTTGCTCATCTTTACAGGGGGTGCCAACACTTTCGTCCATGACTGTATATATACACTTAGATGCAATCATACATATACATATATACAATACATTGTGTATAATCAAATATAGTGGTCATATATTGTTTTTAGGCCTCATCATTCCCTTTTATACATTTATGTGTAAGGATACCTGGGTGGAAGATGAGGGGCACTCCCTCAATCTCCCTGCCCTTACACCCTGCACAATGCCTACCCGGATTATGTCATTACTGTTTATACTAATACTATTTAGACACATTCTGGATGATTATTTTCATACCTGAATTTTATTCCACAGAACACAAGCGAACAGTGACCCTGGGAACTAAATAAAGTTAATGTGCATAAAAATGCACTTGCTTCTGGGTGGTTGATCTTGTTTGAGTAGGCTATGGTGCCTAGGCAAGATAAGCTAACTCGACAGCTAGCAACGAACAAATGGCTCGACTGGCCACAGCAGGACGTTTCATCAGTACAAAGTTATAAAACGGATATCGTACTATTATGTAATACGCGATATCTTTGCTGTCTAACTATGTTATATCTTGTAATGTTAAGGTTACCGTTTTCATTTTTCTATCGTCTCATCCCGAATCAACTAACTTAATCCATCCCGCCAGCAGGCTACTTTGCGTGGACCTATACGGCCTATTCTTGCGTCGACCTATACGGCCGCTTGCTGCAGTTGCTCTCGTTCGCTTTGCACTTTGTTTTGTAAATATTTCTTTCAGCCTTTTATAACTTAGATAAGCAACTAGACAGGTTTTAAAGTCGGGCCCCTCTATAACCATGCAGTTTAGAGGAGTTTGTATAATTCTTCTGGTGGTTGGATCACTCTTTCTGGAGCGACATGCCGCCATAGAACAACTACAGCACGGAGACATTGTTTACAACCGGGATCAGCTGATGGCACTCCGACCGGCTATTGCTGAGTTAACTCACCAGATCCCAGAGGAGCTCAGGAGGACGTTTCGGGGAAAACGGGGTAAAGGAAGGTGGACGAAACAGCGGAAAGCGGAGGCACGGAGGGAGAAAAGGAAAAGGAGTTTTAAGCCGTATCTACCCTCCTGTATCATGGGAAATGTGAGATCCCTGGCTAACAAAATAGACGAGCTAACAGCGCTAACAAGGAGTCAACGGGAGTTTCGTGAGTGCAGCATTATGTGCTTCACTGAGACATGGCTGCACGGGGACATCCCAGACCAAAATGTTTCCACCGGTGGCTTTCAGACTGTTCGGGCCGACAGGGATTGCACCAAGAGCGGTAAGCAGAAAGGCGGGGGGGGGCTTGCTGTTCTAGTTAACAACAGATGGTGTAATCCCGGTCATATTACCATTAAAGAGCAGGTTTGTTGTCCGAATATAGAACTGATTGCCGTGGGACTCCGGCCATATTACTTACCCAGGGAAATTCCGCATGTTATTGTGGTGGCTGTTTACGTTCCCCCCTCTGCTAACCCGACGGCGGCGTGCGACGTCACTCACAGCATCATAGCCAGACTCCAGACTAAACACCCGAGTGCTCTCATCATGATCTCGGGTGACTTCAACCACGTCACAATGACAAAAACACTGCCCAACTTCACACAGTACGTGAGCTGTCCAACCAGAGGGGAAAAGACCCTTGACTTGTTGTATGCAAATATCAAGGATGCATACAGCTCTTCCCCCCTCCCCCCTCTGGGCAGATCAGACCACAACCTGGTGTATCTCAAACCCTGCTATGTGCCCCTGGTTAAAAGACAGCCTGTGACCACCAGGACAGTGTGGAGATGGTCTGAGGAGACCTATGAGTCTCTGCGGGGCTGTTTTGAAGTGACTGACTGGAATGCACTCTGCGAGCCGCATGGAGAGGACATTGATGGGCTCACGGTGTGCATAACGGACTACATAAATTTCTGTGTAGACTCCATTGTACCAACAAGGACTGTCCGCTGTTACTCAAATAACAAGCCGTGGGTAACAAAGGACATTAAGACCATTCTAAATGCTAAGAAGAAGGCGTTTAGAGCTGGTAACAGGGAGGAATTAAGGATTATTCAAACGGACTTGAAGGTGAAGATCAGGGAGGCCAAGGAGCAGTACAGGAGGAAGCTGGAGCGGAAACTCCAGCAAAACAACATGAGAGAGGTATGGAGTGGAATGAAGACCATCACTGGGTTAAAGCGGAAGGGAGACAGGGGGACCGATGGAGGGGGGGATAGGGCCAACGAACTGAATCAGTTTTTTAATAGATTTGATACAGTGGCCCCTGCGCTGAACCCCCCTGATTTACCTGCTGACTGCCCCCATGCACTATTAACACCACCATCATCCACTCCCCCTCCGCGCTGCTCCTCATACTCCGGTGAGGGTCCTACTCCTCCCCTGACAGGCTCCCCCACGATCTGCCCTCTTCAATATGACGGCACCACCTCTCCTCCCCTGGTAACATCGACAGTGGCCTTCACAGCTGACCAGGTAAGAGGACAGCTGACGAGGCTCCACCCAGGAAAGGCTGCAGGCCCTGATGGCGTCAGCCCCAGAGTTCTCAAAGCCTGTGCCATCCAGCTGGGTGGAGTGTTTCAGCGTGTCTTCAACATGAGCTTGAACCTCCAAAGGGTCCCAGTGCTGTGGAAGACGTCCTGCCTCGTGCCTGTGCCAAAGACGCCACGACCCAGTGGTGTCCCTGGGGATTACAGACCGGTGGCTCTGACCTCACACATTATGAAATCACTGGAGAGACTGGTTTTGGAACAGCTACGGCCAATGGTCAACCCACTCTTGGACCCCCTCCAGTTTGCCTACCAGCCACGACTTGGAGTTGAGGACGCAGTCATCTACCTGCTGAACCGAGCATACGCCCACCTGGACAAGCCGGCGAGCACTATGAGAGTCATGTTTATGGACTTCTCAAGTGCTTTTGACACCATCCGACCGGCTATACTGGGTAAGAAGCTGACGGCGATGCAGGTTGATGCTCCCCTTGTGTCCTGGATTGTTGACTACCTGACTGGAAGACCACAGTATGTGCGCCTACAACACTGTGTGTCGGACAGAGTGGTCAGCAACACTGGGGCACCACAGGGGACAGTCCTCTCTCCTTTCCTCTTCACCATCTACACCACAGACTTCAACTACCTGACAGAGACTTGTCATCTCCAGAAGTACTCTGATGACTCTGCGGTGGTTGGATGCATCAGCGATGGTGATGAGGCTGAGTATAGGGCTGTGGTGGAAAACTTTGTCACATGGTGCGAGGACAACTATCTTCAGCTAAATGTGACTAAGACAAAGGAGCTGGTGGTGGACCTGAGGAGGAAGAAGACACCAGTGATCCCCGTTTCCATCAGGGGCATCAGCGTGGACATTGTGGAGGACTACAAGTACTTGGGGGTGTTTATTGACAATAAACTGGACTGGTCAAAGAACACAGAGGCGGTTTATAAGAAGGGTCAAAGCCGCCTCTATTTTCTGAGGAGGCTACGGTCCTTCAACATCTGCAGGACAATGCTCAGGATATTTTATGAGTCGGTGGTGGCCAGCGCTCTACTGTACGCTGTGGTTTGTTGGGGCAGCAGGCTGAGAGTGGCTGACGCCAACCGACTGAATAAGTTGATCCGCAAGGCCGGTGATGTTGTTGGGGTGAAACTGGACTCCCTGACAACTGTGATGGAGAGGAGGATGCTGATTAAGCTGAGAAGCATCCTGGATAACACCTCCCACCCCCTCCATAACGAGCCGGTCAGGAGCACATTCAGCGGTAGACTCATCATGCCAAGATGCACCACAGAGCGCCACAGGAGGTCATTCCTGCCTGCGGCAATCAAACTCTTTAACTCCTCCCTCTGAGTACTAGGTCACTCACATTTATGCCGGTCATAAAGTTATAAACTCACTATGGCACCTTACTAGCAATGTTTTATTTTATTTTATTTTATTTTATTTTATTTTATCTTTTTTACTATTGAATTGTATTATATGTATTTATGATTATTCTCTCATTTTTATATTTATTCTTTTCTTTCCTATCTTAAGTGCAGAAGTGGATGATTGTCACATTACAATTTCCCTGCGGGGATCAATAAAGTATTTTTGATTGATTGTAAGAGAGAGAGATAGAAGGCAGTGTGTAGTAGTTAGCTACGTTTTACACATGGCGACTCGCCTTCTTCAGACCTGGGGCTATAGCCCAATAGCCAGGGCCTAGGCACGCCGATGCAATTAATAAAACATTATATACCATTATTCTATGACATGTATAAACTTGTAAATTGGGGCATGGTGAATGCAAGATTCATTATGATTCAGAAAGTGTTGTCCATTAAATACAGGCTAATGTATCATATAGTCTACTGTAGGCAAACAATTAACACTCACCCATGGCTGCGCTAGCTTTATTGGAAGACGTGGCAAACTATGCATTTACTGGACTGACTTTTTTGCCCAAGATGATGAGTGGCTGAAGAGCTGCTATCGTTTCCCCAGAGTCATTCTATTAAACGTATGTGACCAGTTAGCCCCAGGGCGCAATTACAGAGTTAATTCACGTGCATTCAATTTTAGATTTATAGACAGAAGGTACGTACGACAGATGTACACCATTTTAAACCAGTGCAGCAAATTTTATAAATAATGCTTATGTCCATTTAAAGAAATGTGCTTACGTGAAAGTTGAAGATGGCGGCCAAGTACTTTTTTTTATAAATGAGGCCCCTGGTCTAATGATTTATACCAAATAGTTTGTTCATCATTATTATTATTATAGAAGCTAGTATTAATTTTTTAAAAGTATTTATCCATTTATGTCAGTTGCTTTGCTTGGCAGCTTGTCTATGCCATTGTTATTGGACAGAGATAGCAGTGATTAATAATCGTCTTCAAGGGTGTCCTATGTTCACGGTCATGATATGCCAATTTTCACAACTAAAATATATTTTATACTTTTGTACTATTTAACTATAAATAAATATTTTGGCTATAACAAAGCCTTTTTTTAATGTTTATTGAATAAATTAAATTGTGAAAGTTCACATATTGAAATGACTGCTATGCTTATTTTACATTTCACAAGGTTTATCCAACCTTTCATCGGATGCTCCCGTTTGTCATAAAAACTGTACAACACTGCTATGGATAATAAATCGACATTATCAGGATTGGCTCTGATGTTCATTGATTGCATGTAGTGAATGGACAATACACATATTAGGACCATGTAAATATTCAACTAATTCAACAGAAATGCAGTTAGTTTAAGCATGTTCAGTATTTGTATGATTGCAGTACCTTGCGTCGATCTCTTGGCTGAGCCAGTACGTCCCCAAGTGTTGCATTTTGTTCATCCGTCTTCTCTTTAGGAAAATGTGTGAAATTCAGCTTGGGTAATAGGCAGAGAGAAGTACTGTTGTGTATTAAGACGTCCATTTCTTTAGGGGTTTGAATGGATGGGCTTAAAGTTGGATTCATTATTTTAACTGGGCTCCTGTGGAAAAAGAAAAAGAGCTTGAGCAAAGTCATGTAATGTAGACAGATTCACTGTAGCGCACGTACAAATGTTTGAAATATAATGGACTGATATTCACTTCCATTGAGAGTTTTGTTATTGTCGTTAGCTAGCAAGCTGGCTGGCTAGTAAATACCTATGGCAAACCATTTTGGTATTTAATCCTTTTTTGTAGCTAGCTGACCTACCTAGGTAACACAGCTGCGCTAGCTGCACCAAAAATCCAGCTAGCTGCTCTTGGAACACAGCTAGATGCCACAAAACACAGATAGTTAACTAGCTAAGTTATAATAGCTAGCTAGAGTGTAAAATCCAGGGGTCAGAAAGTAAAAGTCCTGCCATGTGTTTCTTCCAGTCATGCACTCATCCAGCTGATTTCACAAATTAGTTCTACTGCCTGGCTGAAGAATTGTTTTAATTAGCAAATCCAGGAAATTGGAACTGGGGAGGACTTTCTGTACCTGTATTTTACACCTATGCTAGCTAGGTATTATTAAGGCATGGGTGGCTATCTAGGACTAAAATGGTTGCCTGCCAGAAAAAATAATAAATGACAAAACGGCTTACCATAATATGAATAGCACATTATAGAAGGAACACATCAAATGCAGTGATAGTAAGTTGCAGACAAAAGTTTGGCACAAGCTGCTTTGTGGTGCTCGCTAACGTCAGGAACAAAACTTTTTTTGCAAACAATGTTTCATTTTCCAAAAAAAAAAGGAGATTGAGCTTTATTTTTATCAATTTTATTATGTGTTCAATAAGGACTAGCTAATGTGACCATGTATCAATGAACTGGGTAACTACATTAACAACGTAATTTTTTTTTTCCAAGTAGGCTACTAACATTATGCTAATGGTAGTTCAGGTCATGGACTAAGTAAAAAATGGTGACAGACGTTAATTACCCTTTCCACGGTGGCCCCCTTGTGGTGAGTCGTCGATGTCTCAATTATATGCTTGTTTAATTCAAACTTTAAACCATGGATGTGCAGTGAATAGTTTTTGAGATACTGACACTTAAATGAGACTAGTAAAAACTAGGAGAAAATTGCTTCTAGTGGGCCAAAGTTAACAGGGTTGAAAAGAAAGCATTAACGTGACTGGCGCTGTACTTCAATTTACTAGACTTCATTAGTTCCAGACGTTGTTTCTTCTCAGGAGATGCATGCTATTGAAGACAAAAATAATTTGTATTTTTTAAACTTACTCTGCACGGCCAACCTGCAGGTTATGTTCAGGATAACAGATTGAAACATATAAAGCCCATTGACCAATCAAGTCCTTGGCTTTGGAAAAAGGCGTCTCCATTCCAAAGGATCCCGTAGAGATATGTGCGGATACTGAGGCAAAAATAATTTGTATTTTTTAAATTTGAAGCAAACATGACAAGATTAATTTGGGGGTGACTATGTATAAAAAGTATGAATAGAAGAGTACACAACTTTTTTTTTCTTTTTTTTATATTGGGGAACGGTCATGCTTAGTTGGTAGCAATCATAGAAAGAACTGTTCTGAGAGAAATCCAGCACCATAGACTGTGTTTATACCCTCAAATTCTGCATTCTAAAACCAGCAATCTGCTCAGAATTTTGTTTTCAAAACAAGTTTTCAAAACAGTGGCTTATGACCATGAGCACATCGCGAACCAATCAACTGTCAGATTGACCATGCCAGTTCACCAGATAAACATTTCACAAGCGACCCGTTACACCGACGCTATTTCACAAAAATAAAAATAAAAGGCAATTTGATAAAGCTTGCTCGAAAACTGGAGTAAACATAGGTGCTAATTTCAGAAGGTGGTGAGATTTTCGGGAACAAATTGGTTTAAAGACAGACTGGACAGGTAGGTGAAAAGTTTCAACGTGAATGGACTTTCTGCGTGCCAGACAACTGTAATTACCTATAATGAATAGTAGCTAGGTTGGTATTGATGACGTTACTTTATTCGGCGGCTAGTTCTAAGATTATATGTCCTATAGATTGCGTTAGCTTGAACTGGCTACGCAGCTATATAAGTTACCATGCCTACCAGAGTGTCAGGTTTTACGTTAGAAAATAGAGAACCAAACGCGACAGATAAGGATTCAGAAAGCGTATCTAAAAGACACGCCACAGAAGCGGAATTAAACCGCACCAGGGGAAGAAAGGGAAACTGAAAAGCGGGAGCAAAACTTCCCCAGCTCAAGGCTAACACAAAACAACCTCAAACGGAGGCGAGAATTCGCTAAAACAGCGAGAAACAAACAAAAAGAAAGAACTTCACGCACGAATTGATCTGCGTATATCAGAGGTTGAGAAAACTGAAAAGAAACGAACAAAATAGCAAGCCTGTAACTACAGCTCAGTCGGCTAAGGAGCTGCACAAAGAATAAACAGGCTGCAGGCAAAAAGAAAAGAATAGAGGGCGATAGGACAGAAAACCAGAAATTCTAATCCTATAACTTATACCAATAGCTGTGTCTCTGTATAACACCAAACAGAAATACAGAAGCTAAAGACTTATACCTATACCAATACCGGCTTTCTAGTAATAACTCCACAACAATCTAGAAGCACCGGAAAGCGGAAGTGAAGCTCTATTTATAGCCGACCGAAACCAAACACAGGTGTCGAAGATAATGACCCGGAGAGATCCAAACACCGGAACGGAGGAAGAAAAAATCCGATAGAGCTTCAGACGACGCCAAACAGAAAACCATGGTAGAAATAAAAGGAGACAGCCACTAACCATGACACAGAGGGGTGTACTACGAAGCGAGATTAAGGGGATAGCGAGCTAAATTAAAGGTATACTATGTAGTTTCATTGTAAGCAACTTTGTTTACATTCAAATGTTCTTTGGAAAAAGGCGTCTCCATTCCAAAGGATCCCGTAGAGATATGTGCGGATACTGAGGGAATCTCTTCACAGGGCGAGATTAGTGAGTTCCGCAAAAGATTGTCTGAGTTCTGGAAAATGCATTTTTTTTAATGAAAAAACCTGGATGTGATTGCTTCAGCAATATTTTAAACATGCTGCATCAAGTTTAAAGTTTAGATCTTTAGAATGTAGCAGTACAGTTGTCACATTAGAAATAAGCTGTATGACAATGTACTGAGAGTATAGATTTATTTGTTATGAGTGGTGAGGTGAATAAGGTATTAACTAGCCTAATGAATTCAACCTACATAATAAGCATTTTTTTATTTTATTTGTCTCTCTTTCTCTGGGGGCAGGGCCAAGGATGTTGTGACAACAAATGGAGGGAAAACGGCATACTCTTTAATATTAACATTCATACACATGCTTTTAGTAAACACATTAGTAATAATAGTAAGCATGCATAATTATAATTGTTATTTAAGCAAACATGAATAAACATGAAAGAAACGTGAAAGTAATAAGGATCGTAGGCAAGAAAGTAGCATAAATGTTCCCAATACAATACAGTTTTGAGAAAGTGTAAAATGTGTACTTACAGAAGTTGATGGTTTAGATGCAGACATTGTAAGTAGCGTATGTTCTCTTGGCTCAGGTTGTATGCAGGTTGGTATAAAATGTCAAACTGTAGAAAATGTAATTAAACACATCAATGTGGCACTATGAATGGTCATAGTCATATATGAACATGGCAAACCTGCATTGTGTTAAGATAAGTTTAAGGAAAACCGTTTTGAAAGAACACTGTTTTCAATAATTTTAGTCAATCAAGACATTGTCTGTCACAAAAGCCAGCATACACAGGGGTCCCCAGGAACAGGTTTGGGAACCACTGAACTAATGTATGCTGTGCTTTTCATGAGCTTGAATGCACATTAATTGCAATTAATAAGCTACGCTTGCGTGACAGCAGTCACCGGCTTGGTGAGAAAGCATGCAAGAAACAAGGGTTTTTTATTTTGAACAAGGGTTTTGTTGTCTCGTTGTAGGTAGATTGGTAAGTTAGGTAGTTACCTAACTTACCAATCTACCTACAACCTTATTCACCTCACCACTCATAACAAATAAATCTATACTCTCAGTACATTGTCATACAGTTTATTTCTAATGTGACAACTGTACTGCTACATTCTAAAGATCAGATAGCAAGCTGACGTCCCACCGACGTCGTCACCTTTGTCGGTGCAATGTTGGCAGCCAGCGTTGGGCCAACGTAATTTTGTCCATCGGGCCAACCTTGGCTTGACGTCGGCAAAGCAACCAAATTCGTCGGTTCAGCGTTGGCTATACAGAATTATGCCAACCAATTCACCGTTGGATCAACCTCGGCTTATACCAATTACCAACGTTTTTAATTTTTAAATGTTATTGTTCTGCCAATTTTAATAATTAGCTAAATTAAAATGAATATTTACTTTTGGTGTTATAGGCCTAGGCTACAGGCCTGAATAGGCTAGGGAAAAGGCTGTTAGCCTATGTTTGTTTTTGTTTTCTGGCTGAAAACTCAAAACCATAAAAAACGAAAATAAATGCATTAACTAGTCGTTATACATTAACTAACATTAACTAGTATTTTTTTATTGCAGGTTGTGCTAAATAAAAAAGATAATCTAACAAAAGCTGAGCTTTAAGATCGTTTAATTTCCATGAATATTTTCGGAATTAAGAGTGCGGAGAACGAAGAGCACATGTATCCACAATTATAATGTTGACAATAATAATAATTATAATAATGTTGCACAATTTTACGATGCAAGTTAAAATAATTGTATTACTTGCCTAATAGCCTAATTGAGGAGAATTGGCTACATTTGATGGCATTGAGTAATTGGTGAATTAAATGCTGATGTAGCCTATTGTTAATCAAGGAAACTGATTGAAAAATGATTAAGACCAATAATCAGTTTAAAGGGAAGTTTTCCGCCCCCCCAATTTTCAGCTCAAGAGCCGCCACTGTAATGGGTGACGTCACAGTGGCTTTGTCCATATTTTCATAGTCTATGTTTGAGACGCGAAGCTCTGGTCATTGGCTTCCACATCAGGCAAGAGGAAATTGTGCCAAGGAAATTGTTGTATTTACATATTTGGCTTTTTCTTGGTTGATAAAACACACGAATATCGTGTTTTCAAAGATAATAATATACATTTAAATGAACTAGGCCTAGTGATAACCAGTTTGTTTTGATATTTTCACACACATGTCCTGATCGCGTCTCATGTTGATATACAAATGTGACAAGCTCATCTGTCATTGCTGCTTGCTCGCGTCCGGTCTGGAGATTCAGAAGATGTAGGCGCCTCCACATTTATGGAATTAATTTTTCTGCTGTGGGCTGTTGTCACTATTCAATTCAATTCAATTAAATTTTATTTGTATAGCGCTTTTTACAGAGAACTGTCACAAAGACGCTGCACAGGGAAACAGAGGGAAAATTGAGCAAAAAACCATACTATGAGTATGTTTAGCTGTTTGCCAGTTTAACCACCTATCCATTTTATTAGCGTATTTTGTTTTAGCAAGACAGCAAAGCAGGCAAGTTGGAAAATTGGTTCTCATTTTTCCTTAAAAACAGTCGCCCAACGGTCGCGCTCACGCCCCCCCCCTATTGAGATCTAGCACCCCCTCCCCCACCCCCGGGGGGCGCGCCCCACAGGTTGAGCACCACTGTCCTAGAGGATGGACCACGTCCTGATCTGCAATCAAATTGTTATCCCGGAGTCAGTGGCCTACTACCGGTTAATTTCAAGAACAACAGTAAGTGCATGGTAAATTAAATTTTAGGGCTCTATTTTCAAACCAGCGCAAGGGGACGGTATAGTCAAACGCAAGCTTGTTGACAGCATCAATGTCTTAAAACTGGCGCTATGGCGTTTCTCAGCATCAACAAATTCTCAACATAACATCCTTTCGCTTGCGCTGCAGTGGGATGGGTGGCGCTGTCTGGGGCGTGTTCTAAAATACTTTCGGCTCAGTGACAATTTGAACCAACGAAAACCCATTGCGTTATGATCCGCTGGAACCACCTCTTAGCGGCAACGCAATAGACTCTGGCAATTTGGCAACTTGTTAGTCATGTAGTTCTATGTAGTGTCTATAGGTGATGCCAACATTACACTTCCATTTAATGAACAAATAGCCTATAATTATTATTAATTAATTAATTTTAATTTAAACTACTAGAATAAAACCGGACAGCTTACAAGAAACTTGCGATCATGTAGGCCAATAGCCTATAATATATAAATTACACATTGACACAGTTGAATCATAAGCCTACCATTTGAATCATAATTATGCCTACATCACCTCATGTAGGCTAATTAATGCATTCGCCACCTCCTCCCGTGCCTTCCGAACTTCTGGGAGACGAGGTGGTGTGGATTGTGATCCATAAATTACTAGTCCTAGCCTGTACTTCTGTTGCAAGTATGTCTGATTCCTGTGTGGAAAATCGCTCTTGTCGTTGACGGTCCAGTGCGTTTGGGTTGCTCATTATGAAATTGCATGGAGCGATTGCGTTCCAACTGGCTTTTTTTTAAAGCATGAGAACAACTATTTGATCGGCTACCATAGAGACACACCTTGGACATTTAAACCCAGCCTTTTAGCAATACCGCCATCAGATGCGCCAAGATTGCCGTCATGAAATTACCAAATTTCTCGCCGACACGCCCTCAGAGCGATACCGCCAAGCGATTACTCTTGCGTTCACCATTGCGTTTGGTTTATTAAAATAGAGCCCATAATGTATAATCTCAAATTACCTGATGAAAAGTGTGAATTGTTGCAGCGTTAAACTAAATGTAAAAGACAAGTGTGACTGCGATGTCAGATGCTGGATTGAAGGTGTAACCTAATCAGATTACAAGAAAAGATAAGAGTTTTCTATGTCTCGTCACTGTGTGGTGTGTGTGTGTGTGTGTGTGTGTGTGTGTGTGTCCTATAAGACTTTCTGTCACCTCTATCAGAATCCTATTGGAATCTTATTGGAATATTTTTTTCTCTATTGGAAATCTAAAGTAAGTCTGTTGGATCCTATAGGATTCTAAAAATCATATAAAACTTTCTGTAAATATTTTTTGACTGACCCCCAACTGGACAGAATGGCCACCCAATACTGACTACATGGAATTAAGAGTTTTCTTATCAAGGAGTGACCAAAAAAGCTTTTGTTGTCTTTCTGTCCACACAATACAACCCAGGAGAGCTTATGAATAGTGAAATGTCAATGAAATCTGGATGAGGTCACTTTAAGAGGGTCTAAATGAAGAAAAATGCTATAAAATTTTGGTAAATTGAGCCAAATACTAAGATCCAGTATATGTAAATATCTCACATCAATACCATAAGAGGTGGCAAAGCCTAATATTGATTATTAGTATTGATATGTGAGATGTGCACATACTGAATCTTAGAATTTAGCTGAATTTAACAAAATTCCATGGCAGTTTCCTTCATTTAGACCCTCTTAAAGTGACGTCATCCAGGTTTAATTGACATTTCACTATTCATATGCACTCCTGAGTTGTATTATGTGGTCAGAAAAACAGCAAAAGCTTTTTTGGTCACTCCTCTGACTTGATAAGAAAACTCTTAATCTCATAAAAGTGGTCAATATTTAGCATTCTATGCAGAATGAACGTCTGGCAGGCGAGGGCGTGACGGATCTGCTCCACTACGTCGTCTTGGGAGCTGGAGGGAGCGACGGCGACTGCATAGTCGCCCTGGGAACGGGCAGCGGTGACCGCAACATCGCCCTGAGGGCTGGCCGGCGGCGACTGTGTAGCCCTGGAGGCCGGCTGGAGGGGACGGCGACGGCGTCGCCTTGGAGACCGGCCTGTGGAGACGGCGAGTGCGTCGCCCTGGAGGCCGGCGGTCCTTGCATCGCCCGGGCCTTGGTTCTCACCCCGGCACTGGCTCAGGTGCTTCTCCAGAGCATCCTGGCAGGCCAGTTCGTAATGGGACTGCCTTGCAGCATAGCGGCCGAAGGCGGGGTGGAACGGGGACAAGAAGTCGGCTAGGTCCTCGTTTGGTTGGTTCATTCTGTCACGATCCTGATTAGGGCTGGACCTAATTGCACGACTCAGAGACAAAGGGGAACAGAAAAGGGAGTTTATTGAGGGAAAGCTTGGGGCAGTCCCAAGCTGTACATAGGCAAAACACTATAACACAAGGAAAGAGGTAGTCTTTAGCCACAGCTACGTGCTCCAAGCCGGAGCTGGACAAGAAGACCACTCAAGTTCCAAACCGGAACTGGACTTGGGTTCCAAACCGGAACTGGACTGGAACTGGACCGGGAGGTCCACGGGAACTGGAACGGCGGAAACAGCAAGCTTTTCCACGCCGGAACTGGACTTTGGGTTCCGAACCGGAACCGGACTGGTACTGGAGCTTGGACTGGATCAGGACTGGGTAGTCCAACGGGATACTGGGGCTGGAACTGGACTGGACGGAAGGCACCGTAACACAAACAGGGAGAGGTACACAGCTACAGACTGGCAGGAACAATGAAGGGTGGTTAACAAGACAGGCAGTTTACAAACAGGAAAAAACCACAAAACGAACAAGACTGGAGCAACAACAGTAGGCGGTGAGCATTTAAGCCCCTAGACGGAACCTAACTGAAGTTAGCAACAAGGACAGAGATAACAGGAACAGATTTCAGGAGCCGGGTACAGAGAAGCAAACAGGGTAAGGAAGGCAACAAGAGTAATGAACCAACACCGGAGGGGAGACAGCAGGTGGGTTAAATAGGGGAGTGTGATTGGAAACAATCAGGAAAGCGTGAGGAATGTAACCGAGGGTGATTGACTAATTGACCAGTGGGGAATGCATGCAACAAGGAGGGAAGGAGATAGGTTGAAACCGAAGTGGGGGAACAGAGTGAAACAAACAGAAGGGGCACGCCCAGTCTGTAGCAACAAGGAAAACATGGACAAGGGAATCAAACATGACACGGAGGGACAAGGCAAAACAGGGAATACGGACTGGATGGGAATGGGACGTTACAGTATGTCTCTCAATTTCATGTTATAGGTATGACATACTCTGATGAAAAAAAATACACAGTGGGAGAGGGAGGTGGGGGGACTACGTAATTTAGCAGGCGATTCAAACAAAACTGCGGTAACTTCAGCGACAGCAGGTACGATTGATATGTAACTTACTCCCGGTTACCTGGAGTGATGTGAGCAGCGAACTCGTTTCAAATCAAGTGCAAAATCAGCCCATTTACAACGTTCATCGGAGTACATATCAAGTGGACCTGCTATCGCTTTGTTTGCTTAGTCCTCAACTTATATAAAGTTAAGATACCAGAGAGACACACTCTGTGGCCTTGTCCTTAAGGATGGACTCTGCATGCTCAATGTCCTCCATGGAGGTCATTGGGAAACTGAAGTCCTCCATGGGGAAGCCTGTTGTCCCCTCCAGTGGTTGCTGTTTCATTATGGCCTGGAGTATCGCGGTGTTCTGGCGGACCTGAGCTTTAATTTCCTCCAGTGCCATGAAGATCCGTCGATCTCTCTCTACATAATTACATTGGCAGATCCAGTGCTCATTCCAAAAGAAACACATTCATCCAGGTGTTTGGTGGAAATAGTAGAATACACAATAGAAAGTGCGGTCCGACTTTACAATAGGGGGGCCTAATACCTGTATATTTACATAACTACAATGTAACCTCTGTGTAGGTACATATTGTTACATAGTATTTACACATGTACATTTTCCTTACATCAGCTTTGTAACTAGACCAACCTAGTTTAGTACAATGTACCTACACATGAGTTATGTTGTACCTGTGAATTTATTGTGTAATTACACAGGTATAGGGCCCCCTATTGTAAAGTGGGACCGAAAGTGCAGAGGTGGGCTTACCATTTGAAACTGATAAAATGAATGTGATTCATATTGAAATGTACACATGTAGTTTTAAAGTTCTTAATACACGTTTACCATTTTTTTGGGAGGAGTGTGCTGTGGAGGGGAATGGGTCGTCCGGGAATGAGGATGGTGACCGGGCAGGTGGGCTTGACTGGAGACTGGTAGGTGTCTTAGCTAAACAGTTAAATATAGTAGAGAAAGCATGGGATGAGCTTGTATGATGTTACTTGAAACTGATCAAAGTTATTGTTGAGTCATATTGAAATGTATTCTGTACACATTTTCTTGTGATTAATGCATGTACCTTTTTTTCTGGCATGTCTAGCAATGGAGTGTGGGAGAGTGTAGGCAGTGATGCAGGCAGTGATTTGTTGTCAGAGGATCTTTGGGGTAACTTGTCAGTAATTGTGTCTGTTGGCCTATGGGATATAAGAAAACAGAGCAGAAGTGGACAAGTCAAGTTATTTCTATTGGGGTTGCCCACCAGAACTGGTTAAATACATGCAAGTTGAGATGATTCTAGATTTCTTCAGTCACGGCTTTTAGCACATGACTACCCAGATACAATGCTTGTGAACATGTCCTGGTCTTAGTATGCTATTAGTATGCAGACATGTTCACATGTCATGTCAATATTCAATCAAAACATGATCATGGACAAAATAGAATAGCACATCCTGTTCATTAGGTGCTGGGCTGAGAAGCGCATAAGTCCACAGATGTAAATTGTCCTTTACACAGCTTTATTGAGCTTTATCAGGTGGTTTCTAGAAATCTATTTGTAGGTGTGTGTGCAGCACTTGGTCTGTTAGAGCAGCAAACAGCAGAAGGCAAGGGGCAGTTTGCAAACACTAGACTACTTACAAGGTAAGACAACCTTCACACACAGAATTTGGGTGAGCGATCTCTTTAAGTAAAAAAACATAATTGTCAGCATGCTGGTAAAGTGAAGCATTACATTCTTAGCAAATGCATCGATTATTTTTGAAAAAAATCTATAATCGTAAATTACATACCAAATTTCTTAAGTACTTCCACAAAGTGCTCGTCCCACTCCTCATTTGGCTCCTCCCTCTCAGCACATGCTTGATTTTGTTGAGTTGGGTTCTTGTAGGGTGACCAGAAACTTATTGTTTTGTCTTCACTTAGCCAACTTGTGGCTATTACAGCAATGCTGTTGTCTTGGGTGAATTTAACAACAGCATTTTTTTTTTTGCTTTGAGCTGATAAAAAAGGGGATTTAAAAAATAATAATATAATGTTTGAAAAGAAATTAAATGTAAGCTTATTGTGGTGTAACATGGCTGACCACCCCTACCCCCCTGCCATCCCTGCAAAAAAAAAAAAAAAAAAAAGGAATTTAGGCTAAGCCTAATGAGTATGTATTAATGGGTATGCCACAACACTGTCCTTGTAGTAGGACCATTTTTACAAAGTGTGTTGTGATCGGTAAAACAATTTGGTTGGTATCAAGGTCTCTCACA
The DNA here is from genome assembly GCA_029718625.1 of Synaphobranchus kaupii. NCBI lineage: Eukaryota > Metazoa > Chordata > Actinopteri > Anguilliformes > Synaphobranchidae > Synaphobranchus > Synaphobranchus kaupii. The sequence goes on from CM056382.1 coordinate 336,650, forward strand.
ACTGCAATATCCAGAAGTGTTGAGTCTACAGGGTAGGTGAAAAAGGGCAGTTTGGACTTAAATTTTTGGCAAAATACAGATGTTACACCCCCCAAGGAGACAATATTCCTCACAACCAAAATGTTGCCGTCAAACATTAAAGCGTTGTCTCCCCTGTTAACAGAAATGAAAAACTTCTCGCCATTCCACTGCTGAAATTGCATTACCTCTTGTTGATAAGCAACAGGAAGGGGGCCTTTGAAATGTTGTCTTCTGCCCGTACTCACACAATTCCTTTCTGATATTCTACGAATAACTTGTTGTAATGGATTTTTTGGTTTCCTGATCATTTTTTTAAGGGACTGCAGATGGTTCTCAAAGGGAAAAGCTGAAATGTTTTGTAATGGGCCAAATTTTCTAATGTCACTCGCTAGGTGTATCAATGAATGTATATTGTAAACCACAAAATCACCATAAACTGCTGAAGTGTTTCACAAATGCAACCAGCAATTCTTCAGCATAATCACAGTGCCTAACGCAGAGAGATGGGGAGCACAAAATAGTAATGGCCACATGAAGCAATAGAAAGTTGTAATATAGTGCTTCTGGGAGTTTCCCTCTCAGTGCTACTGGACCAGAATAAAGAAGAAATGTTTTAAATTCTGTGGCCTTCCACCGGTCGACATTGGCAAGACCTCTCCCCTTCCTTGCAAACTCACGTTGCATGTATGCCACAAATGCCAGAATGCAGCTAGTTATTTGCTGTATAAACTGACCTCCCATTCTGGTTGGGAGAGGTCCCCGCATCCAGAACCACAGCAGCTTCCTCATTACACCCAAACACACCAAGTGCATGAAGTCCAAGGTGAACTGTGACACCATGCCTATTTTTAAGTCCTGTAGTGGACTTGTCCCTTTATGATGGTGTTCATCAACCTGCCTTGCAAAGCTTTCATCAGTTCTTAAGGGAGAATCTGTCCCAGGGAATGTCATTCGACCGTTGTCCCACAGCCCCTCCTCATGACATCTTTCACCCCCATGATATGCATTGTGGTTCTTGATGTTTTTGATGAAAGCCCGAGCAGGGGCATCACAAACAAAAGCTGAAATTAGGAATTTGACCATTTTCCCCTCAAATTTGATTCCCTCTTTTTTAATTTTTCCAATTTCGTCCACAAAATCTTGGAGGTATTCATTCAAATTTGATGGTTTTGTTTTCCTAACAAACAACCCAATTACAAATGGTTTTTTGGTCTTATCCTCCTCCAGCAGTCCAAGAATTGGCCAGAATTGGTCATTTGTACTTTTAAAAAGTGGCAGTCCATCGATGTTAACTTGGAGGGTGACTGAATCTATAGCACAATCAAAATTTGCTAACTGAGAAACCACACATTTCTCAACTCCAAAATAGAACATTGTCCCCCCGGCTAACTCCAGAACAGTGTATTTATTGCGTGTACCCAGTAATGTGCGGGCATCCGTGGGCATTGTGGTGAAACGCTTCTTTAATATGACTAAAAGGCTTGAAACATGTGACAAACAGATATTTCTTTCTAAGGCCCATTGACGTATGTCATCAAGCAGATCATCCTCCTCATCAGGTTCAGAGTCAGAATCTGATGAACCACTCTCAAACTGGGGCATGTCATTACCCGTATTTGCCGACTCATCAGGGACAACAATGAACCCATCAACAGACCCCTCTGACTGTGTATCAGATCCCTGTGTCTGTGTATCGATAGTATCCATCTCAAAATCAATCTCTGACACACTCTCTGTATCTCCATTAGAATAAGCTATCAATGGCTTCAGTCTCACCTTAGAAAACGCCAAATTAGCCTGCTTGTTCAGCGAATTTCATTTGATTATGCAATGAAAGTGTCAAACATCAATTCCAAGAGGCTTTTCTCATGGAGTTCTCGACATTTCATGGAGTATTTCATCTGTATTAGTTTTTGCATGCCTAATTAGTGTCCTCTTGCAATACAACTTCTCCATTGTGTAGAATCAATTTGGTTTTGGCGATGTTGAATGAATTCTGTAAAATGGGGGAAATAGCTACCTTGCCATGTTAGGGAGTGTTTAGTCAGATCTAAAGATGTCCTGTTCTTCTAAAACTAAAACAAACCGAAAAACACAATAGATTAAAAGTTATGAAGTTGCCTCCTTAACAATACATGAGTTATTTGTTGTAATTGAAAATATTTTTCAATTTCTCTCTTGTGCCAAATCACATTGTGTTCATCAGTGCTTTCTCACACATCCTGTTTAACTTACTCTAATGAAGATGATAGTGCCTTAAATTAAGGGGGTAAAATAAAGTGTCTGAAAGGGGACACAAAACAATCAATATTTGATCAGTCATGCTAGATAAACAGAGAGTGCAAAACCAATTTGACACAATGTACAACATCAAGTTCATTGAGACATTTTGACTGTCTTTCAGTATGTCTGTTTGGTTTTAAACTTACTCAGATGTAGAGAGACCGAGCCCAGGAGAGTACAGTACCACAGAGAGCAGAATGGATTCACGGGATTGACCCTGCTACTAGCTACATGAGCAGAGAGTGCAAAACCAATTTTACACAATGTTCAACAAGTTTATTGAGACAGTATGACTGTCTTTCAGTATGTCTGTTTAGTTTTTAACTTACAAAATGTACAACAAGTTTATTGAGACAGTTTGACTGTCTTTCAGTATGTCTTTTTAGTTTTAAACTTACTCAGATGTAGATGAGTTTCATATCTAAAAATATCAATATATTGAAAGAAATATTGCTGGACCCTATGTACAACATCAAGTTTATTGAGACAGTGACCCTGCTACTAGCTACATGAGCAGAGAGTGAAAAACTAATTTGAGAGAGTGCAGAACCAATCTGACAATTCAAATCAATTGTTTTATTTGTTTAGCTCTTATATATATATATATATAATTAAATGGTTTGTGGTGAAAAAAAGGTTGACAACAGGTTGAGATTTAGACCACCACATGTAGCAGGGCTGATTGTGCTTCACTACATACACTTCTTATTAGTAACACAATCTGCAAACTGTTCCTTGTCAGTAAACTGGTGGTTTGGTATCAGAATGGACCAAGTGAGATTTCACTGAAGGGGTTAAAATATAATTAATAACCACTAATTGCTTATCAGACCATAACAGCGTCAGTATATATTTTCTTTATTCAATTGAAAGTTATGTAAATTATCTGAATATTTAGTACGTGTGGAGAAATTGTAACTTAATTAAGACGAATAACGTTACCACATTACTACGCTCTGGAAAATTTTGAGTTCTCTTTGAATGTCGATTGATGAGGTAGCTATGCAAATAAGCGCCTGCTATTTTTGTTCTAACATGTACATAAGTATTGAAATATCGCTATCCTTGAATTAATTATATATTTGTTTAATGCATAATCATTTAATGGGCCCTATCTTGGCGATCTTGGTGCTTAGTCTAAGCGCATGGCGTAAAGTCAATTTTGGGCGTGTCCAAGTCCACTTTTGCTATTTTAACGGCGTGTTTTTTTGGCGCTAAGCACGGCGCAAGGTGCAACTGGGCTGAACCTAGTCGCTTCATTAATTATAGGTGTGTCTTGGGCGTGACATGCAATAAACCAATCAAAATGTCATATCCCATTCCCTTTAAAAGCCTGCTTTTACACCTTGGCGGATTGCTTGATGGCGAAACAGACATGCTCGTGCGTGTTTAGTGTGATCAAGGAATAGGCTAAATGGAGTATGATCAATATTATTCGGACTAACCATTAGCCTATGAGTTCCCGGTAATTCCAGACAGGGCTGTTATTTCACAAAATATATGCGGTTAAATTTCGTTAAAAGGACATGCAACAGCTGAGAATAAGCTATCAATGGCTTCAGTCTCACCTTAGAAAACGCCAAATTAGCCTGCTCGTTCAGCGAATTTCGTTTGATTATGCAATGAAAGTGTCAAACATCAATTCCAAGAGGCTTTTCTCATGGAGTTCTCGAAGTTCAAGCTTCATCCAAAGTTCATTAGGCTACCTGCATAGAGGCTAATATTGATTAATAACATACATACCGTTATTTTGCCTTAATGATGACACTAAATAGCCTACAATAAAGCTGTCAGGTTCGCAACCCATATGTTCACGCATATTTCCCCTTGTTTACGCTACGAATAAAACAGGTTGGTCACATTTCCATAAACAGGACATTATTAACTCTATTTACTTAGGCCCTTTTGAGGCAATTTCCTCCTGGTTTCTACTAGTTTTATTGTCAATATCTAAAAAAATATTCCCTGCACATCCATGGTTTTAAGTTCGAACTGAAGAAGAAGCTGTATCATTCAGAAATTTGCTACAGAATACATTTATTTCAGAATAGTCACATACAGTATATACAGTGCATCCGGAAAGTATTCACAGCGCTTCACTTTTTCCACATTTTGTTCTGTTACAGCCTTATTCCAAAATTGATTAAATTCATTTTTTCCCTCAAAATTCTACACACAACACCCCATAATGACAATGTGAAAAAAGTTTTTGTTGAGATTTTTGCAAATTTATTAAAAATAAAAAACTAAAATTTCTCATTTACATAAGTATTCATACCCTTTGCTTTAACATATTTTTAAAGTATCATATTTCATATTTGGTTGCATATCCTTTACATGCTGTTACTTCCTGAAGTCTGTGACCATCAACATCAAAAAACTGTCGATATCTTATTTTCAGGTACTGTTACAAGCGATACTACAACCTCTCTGCATTTGAATGGATCTCTATGGAAATTGGGGGGTGAGACTAGATTCAGCTGTAAATTACACTGGTACAGTATGGAACACATGGCTGGCTAAATGGCTGTAAGTTATCAAGGGTCTGAGCTATCAAACGAGCCCCAAACCATCACTCTGTTGCCAGATATGGAGTAGATGTGGATGGATCACTTTAAGGGTTGTTTCTCCTGACTTTTTTCCCCATAGAGTTCTATAGGAAAATGAGTCCGGAGAAATAACCCTTGCAGTGATCCATCCACATCTACTCCATATCTGGCAACAGAGTGATGGTTTGGGGCTCGTTTGATAGCTCAGACCCTTGATAACTTACAGCCATTTAGCCAGCCATGTGTTCCATACTGTACCAGTGTAATTTACAGCTGAATCTAGTCTCACCCCCCAATTTCCATAGAGATCCATTCAAATGCAGAGAGGTTATAGTATCGCTTGTAACAGTACCTGAAAATAAGATATCGACAGTTTTTTGATGTTGATGGTCACAGACTTCAGGAAGTAACAGCATGTAAAGGATATGCGACCAAATATGAAATATGATACTTTAAAAATACGTTAAAGCAAAGGGTATGAATACTTATGTAAATGAGAAATTTTAGTTTTTTATTTTTAATAAATTTGCAAAAATCTCAAAAAAACTTTTTTCACATTGTCATTATGGGGTGTTGTGTGTAGAATTTTGAGGGAAAAAATGAATTTAATCAATTTTGAAATATGTCTGTAACGTAATAAAACGTGGAGAAGGTGAAAGGGGTGGGGAGACTTTCCGGCTTGACTGTATATATATATATATATATATATATATATATATATATATATATAAAATATACACACACACATACACGTATATACAGTATATACATTAAGAAAATCTTACATCCCCAGTACGTCTGATATTAGCTCCAACATAATTAGCAATCGTAGCTAACTAGGATTTATGAATTTGTTTGTCAGCTTGCACAAACTAAATTACATTATTATAATACTGTAATGTCTTGACTGAACCGTGAAATAAAGTACTGAGAATGGATGTAGTTTCATGCATGAATTCAACAACTAGCCCTTGTGTTGGTTGCTACATTAAACAAAACTGCAAATGAACGCTACAAAACAAACCCCCTTATTAGCAGGCCATGAGCTCCTTTCCAGCCTGTGACAACATAGAAGCTAACTAGCGAACTTCTGCAAGAATCCATTTATTACCAAACTTAAAATACTCTAGATAATAGTGCTCCATACTGTTGATGATTATGATGACGATGATGATAATAACAATAATAATAATAATAATTTGTATTATATATTTTTAAAAACACTTACATGTCCAGGCACGGGTCCATGCCACAGAGTCATTGCTATGCCTGAGGACTGACTTCTTCACCTCCGGGATCACTGCGGTGCAGCACCTCCAAAACCTGAGCAACCGTGAAATAAGCGCTCTTCTTTCCACCGTTGCTTGCCACGTTCGCGTATAAATGTATAAAATAATCGGAATCGTTGAAGCAGCAAAGACATATGACCATCAACGCAATTACACCATACAGTAAACCACGTACGCGTAAAGAGAAAAGCTAGCCTATGACGTACATACAGCTAACAAAAGCGCTACACATGGCTAAATATAATCTGGATAGGCTAAAAACGTACTTGTACAGCAATCCAGTCCATCCCTTCCAGGATAAGCTCAGTAAAAATGGCCACAGGCGTAATCTTATCCTGTCTACAGTGTCATGTGGCCGAGTGCGCACAGCACGATTGCCCTATGGGCTGTCGTTACGCATGGATACAGCGCCGTTTCCATTCGCTAGAATATGACATATTTTACTTAATTTTAAAGGGCAGGAAACCCCGTACAAGATAATCTACGTGGTTTACTTTAGATCATCCCTGAAGCAGTCTAGTAATGTTTTTACGCAACGGTAGTAACGTAGTACAAACGCAAATGTGATGGGTACGCACCACGGAAATGAAGATTTTGCTGGAGAATGGATAAATGGATTATGAAAAAATGTTCAGGATTCTTCAGAAAACAGTTATAACTGCATAACCAGGTATCTAATTTGGTTGATTAAACATGTTTATCAAGAGATCTTGTAGAAAATAAAATATATTTATACAAAACCGGAAGAACATCGGTTGTATCCATAGTGAAGTGAGCACGGGGAAAAAACACTTGGGGCCCTATCTTACACCCGGCGCAAAGCGGCGCTAACCCAATGCAAGTGTCTTTGCTATCTTACACCCGGCGCTAGATTCATTATAACGCCTAACGCTTATGTCCTTTAACTACCATGTATTCTTGCGCCCGTTGCAAGTGAACTGGGCGTGTTGGTCTTAAGATGAGGAGTGGCCAGGATTATTTTTGGCGTATTCCTATCTTGAGCCAGCAGAAAGCGCTTGCGCTAGAACCACCACAAACCTGGTCTAAAGTCATGTCACAGTTGTATACATGTTATTTTAACGGTGCATATAAGTGCATCTACATAGGCGTGTGCACAACGCGCGTACCCTCCTGTCTGTTACACACAGGGGCGCGCATAAGCATGACTAAAATATCTAGATCACAATGTGAAATATTATTATTGTGTAGGCTATATCAAAAATTCATAATAATAAAAGGTTCCATAGGTCCACATACCTTTCCCTCAGCGAAGGGAAACGATGCCACATTGCTCTCAGCCCACTCCAGCAACATCCAGGCGATGTGCGATGGTACGGGACAATGGCTATCCATTAAAAAGGAGCTGATAACACCTACTATATCAAGCCTAATGCGCGAATTGTCATTTGCACCTAATGCGTGAATTGTCATTCAATGGAAAACTTGCGCACTGCAATAGACGGACATTTGAGTTCTGAAAATGCGCTTCAGATGTCATTACAATACAGCTCTGTTTATCTAGGAATACAGCCTGTAAGTAAATAGAATGGTTTGTGACTGAAAAAAGTTCAAAACCTTGTCCAGTGAATATTGCTTTTATTGTTTTTCAAATAGCCTAGGCTACAGCTACAGCTACAGCTACAGCTGTGCATAAGGTTTTTTCGATAGCCTATGGTTAAAAAACGGAGATAAATGTCATCATGTTAACTGAATTGTAACCTTAGCTATTCTTCGTCCTTCATATTTTTTAAATTACAGTGACAATGTTTCCATACCCTCAGCTTATTAAAACCCCACTGATTTCACGTGTTATTCCATAACTGAACAAAAGATTTTAAGGAGAACTAAACTAACTAAACTAACTAAAAATTAAGAACTTAATTTACAATGAATTTTAATTCCATTATCTGCATGTGCGCTTTACAGGAGCAGGTCTGTTTCCCCTGCTGTAAATCACATTTTTCACGGTCTTCCTGGGAAAGTGGACCGTTTTAAAGTTTTACGCTACCAGTAAAACAGGTTGGTCACACTCCCATAAGCAGGATATTATAAAACAAGGGAAAATATGCTGAACCTATGGGTTGCCAACCTGACAGATTTATTGTATTTAGTGTCATCATTAAAGCAAAATAACGTAATTTATGTTATTAATCAAAATTAGAATGTAGGTAGCCTAATGAACTTCGGATGAAGCTTGAACATGAGTTCATTGCATAATCAAACGAAATTCGTTAAACAAGCAGGCTAATTTGGCGTTTTCTAAAGTGAGACGGAAGCATTTGGTCGCTTATTCTCAGCTGTTGCAGGTGCTTTTAATGAAATTTAACCGCTTATATTTTGTAAACCGCACTGTTAGGAATTACCGGAAACTCATAATGGTTAGCCCGAATAATATTGATCATAGGCTACTATTGATCGATATAGCCTATTCCTTGATCGCACTAAACAGCACGAGCATGTCTGTTTCGCCATCATAAGCAATACGCCAAAGTGGAAAAGCAGGCTTTTAAAGGGAATGGTATATGACATTTTGATTGGTTTATTGCATGTCACGCCCAAGACACCACCTATAATTAATGAAGAGGCTAGGTTCAGCCCAGTTGCACCTTGCGCCGTGCTTAGCGTGTAATGGTGGCGTGACGTGTGAGGTAGGAGGGGCCAAACGCAGCAAGGGGATTCATTAAGCACTAGGCCACTAGGACGGGAAACCCCGTAGTTAAGAGAAGGAGACAAGACAGGGAAACACACATACCAAGGCTACTAACCGGCTCACTGTCACACATCAATGAGTAGAAGTGCAAACGCCAGGTTTCTCAGTAAGAAAACCAAACAGGCTAATGGAACAAAGCACTGGGCTCCCATACTTCTACGAGCAAAGTGACTAAAGAAAGAGCCAGAAATAATAAACGCCCTGTCTCGGTAACGAGACGCATAAGAACAGGCGGGTAGCATAATGGCACAAATAACACACACCAAACGTACCGAACACTGAAAACTAATACAAATTAGTATACGAGGAGGCGAAAGGAATGGAGATCTAACGTTTCAAGGCTACTCTCAGTCAAACAGACTCGCAGTCAAACAAAAACCTGTCAACAAAAACGCCCAAGCTCCATATGAGGAGAGACATACCTGGAGAACGAACAGAACTACAGTTCCGAACAAAATTGTCCCGCAAGTAAATGGACGAAACAGAACAGCTGCACCGGAATTACCGGCTAAAAGATTAACGCGAGTTTGACAGAAAATAAACGTGCTGCCTCTTGGTAAAGAGGAATGTAACGAGGAGACGAAGGAACAGATATAACAGTCCATGGCTACTTTCATAGGCTCGCAGTCACATGCAAAGACCAGAAAGCAGGAACAGAAAAGAGCCAGGGGAGATGAGTCCGAATAACTACATCTACATAGGCAAATACGCCAGGGGGGAAGAGTCCGGATAACTACATCCACATAGGCAAGTACGCCAGGGGGGAAGAGTCCGGATAACTACATCCACATAGGCAAGTACGCCAGAGGGGAAGATTCCTAATAACTACATCCACATAGGCAAATCCCACATTACTCCAGAAAACGTAAAGAGGTAAACGCCCGATCTCCCAGGAGAGAGAAACATTTTACAGGCAAGTCGACCATCGTCCCATAACTTTACTAGCAAAAACGACTAACACAGGCTTAGTAGAAAATAAACGCCCTAGCCTCTCGGTAAAGGAAAATGTAACAAGGCGAAGGAACGAGGCGAAGGAACAGAGAGCTAACGTTCTGAGGCTACTTTCAGAGACTTGCAGAAAACAAACATGTCAACAAAATCGCCCAAGCTCCATATGAGGAGAGAAATACCCGGAGACCGAACAGAACTACAGTTCCGAACACAATCGTCCCACAAGTAAAAAGGACGAAACAGGACAGCTGCACCGGAATTACCGGCTAACAGACTAACGCAAGCTTAATCGAAAATGCACGCCCTGCCTCTAAGAATAAATAAAGCCCTAAAGTCAGTATGATAAAATGCCCTGTCTCTTAGCAAGAAACTACTATACAAATACACATAATCAAACAAAGATTCCTCTCGCTTTCACGGAAGACAGCAGACAGAGAGAGGAGAAAGAGACAGAAAAGGGCAAAAGATCTAGGCAACAGACAAAAAGGAAAGACCAGAAAGCAGTGACAGAAACAAGCACACAAAAAAGGAATTCTACCTTAAAGCTCAAAGCACAAAGGCAAGTCCCGCAAAACTCCAATCAAGCACAATGGAGCAAAATGGTCTCCTTAAAAACCTAGACCTAAACATACTGGCGAAACATTAAAAGGGCAAAATAATACCACACACAAAACAGCACAAATAATGCCAGACAATACACCACAGTACAAATCAACAAACAATCAATCAATATCGAAGCCCCAAACGAAGGAAACGGGAGGCTTATATAGCTCACCGGCAAACACGCACACCTGTGAACGCTGACGAGACTTCTCCGCGAAAAGCCGAGACGGAGCCAAAACTCCACTAACAGAGCAGCGCCCACGTGTGGCGACCGAGGAACACGACCGCAAGGGAAAAAGGGTTAAAAACCATGACATAGCGCCCAAAAAACACGCCGTTAAAATAGCAAAAGTGGACTTGGACATGCCCTAAATGGACTATACGCCATGCGCTTAGACCAAGCGCCAAGATCGCCAAGATAGGGCCCATAATGTTCATTTATACAACTTTTCAGTAACATACAATTGTTCCTAAATTGGATCTTGATTTTTTAGCGTGTAGAAACTGTACCAAGAGTTTTTGTGATATGCATTTTATTGCCTGTGACTGCGGCGAGGTGAAGGCTGTAAACAGTGGGTTGGGCTATTAGCACCCTGCTGCTTTATGGCCCTGCAGTGTAACCTGAGAGCTGATAAGAATATAAACGAATGTGTTCGCCGGCTGTGACTGTTTTTTAACAATTTTACCTTGAAAGTTCCGTGTTTTATTAAGGTTTTCATTTAGAATTTCCGAGAAATATGAACACTATAAAAAATTGGAAGTGTTCCAGTGTTCCAAGAGGGCCAAAGCCCATAGAGTTAATCAAAAGGGCGGTTTCCTTCTGCCTCTACTGAGTGTAGCAATAACGTTTCTCACCAGTTTGATAGTGGGTCGCGGCGGCGGCTAAAAACATGGAGCATGCGAAAAAGATGTTTCTCGTGCCTCAAAGCCAGATGGAAAAATGAAAGAATCTTACTTTTACACCAGAGCCCGGAGACCACTGGTTTTGCTACTTGCATTGTGCGGTGCTATTGGTTTTGCTACTTATTCAGCTACTTGTTTTTTGCAATGCAATTGGTTTTGTTACTTGCTGAGCTAATTGCTGGGCTATCTGCTGAACCACTTGCTGAGCTAGCTGCAAAGCTAACTGCAAAGCTAGTTGCGAGCGGCTTTGCGAATGGCTTTGCGAGTGCCTTTGTGAATGGCTTTACGACTGGCTTTGCGAATGGCTTTACAAATGGCTTAGCAAGTGGCTTCATGAATGGCTTTGCGAGTGGCTTGTCTGCACCAGTGAAGGCTGGTGGGTTGCAAAACTGAGGAGGCAGGATGAGGTTTAACTAGGGGGGTCCGGGGGCATGCTTCCCTGGAAGAAAATGTTTGGTGTAATCACTCTAAAATGGTTTGTTTTGGTGACTTTTGGGGGGAGGATACAACTTAATTCTACCAATTAGTTCAGCAACAAATTAAATATAATACAAGCCAGGTCCTTAACAGTCAAATAGAATGTAATTTAAAATGTTTTGTCTATGTCGATGTTCCACTGCGTCCGGAAGGCAGGCCAGAAACATTAGCTAGCCAGCTAGCAAACCTAAACTTAAAAATGTGTCTAGTTGCAATAAATAAAAAAATGCAATGCCACCCCAAATGCTCCGGCACCCCCCCCCCCCCCCCCCACAGCCAAATCCAGAAAAAATTTTATCAATATGAAGTCGGCGCTAGTAGGCTATTAGAGTTAGGGGAGAACCGGGACGAAAGAATAACATCGATTTTCGTGAAAACTACAGAAATCCGAATGCTGTAGATCAGTCAGTACGTGACACGTGTAATCATTTCACTCTGCAAAAAACCAGTGATGTGCGTCCCGTTTTGGCGGAGTGCTAGACCAAAGTTATTTTTGAAATCGAAACCGTAAGTGTGTTTCGGTTGTATAAGTCTGTTTATGTTTTGAATTTTCCAAACATGCATAATTTTCTTAACACAACTGTTGACTAAAGGACAGCATAGGTTTCGAATGGCATGCTTGCCAGACTTAGCTGCTAGCCAACTTGAAAGCAAGCGAGACACAAGTGGGACGAAAGACACACTGTTAAAAGGCTGTGGTGAAAATCAATGCACAACCTTGGAATGCGTATTGACCCCATCAGAACCGAGTATTCAACAATGCCGGGTATAATAAGCATCAATAAATGATGTCTAGTAGCTATTAATAAAGGTGAGTTGCTATTAAATAATCAATTTCAGACCGTTTAACGTTGCGATGCAAATTTCTATTAATTATGCAACATTATGCTCTTGATGCCTGGTTGATTTTCATGGATTTTAAACTTATACCATTATTCATTGACTCGTCCCTAACATGGCATTTTGCCTGACAGTACATTTGTTGAAAGGAATGAGCATAAAAAAAAACAAGACAGAGATAAGACCGCTAAAGCACACTTTTCCTCACGTGATTCTTTCGCCCCGATTCAGTGTGTTTTTCGTCCCGCACGGCAGGGACGAAAGACACATTGCACTCATCCTGTTTGCGGCCAATTTATATCCGACTTGTTTATGCTGGTAACAAAATTCCCGTTGCTATTAGTGAGGGACACATACAAGTTGTTTGTCAGAAAATATGGCCTCTCTAGCTCTATTGACTTTCGAGTAAACCGGATGAATGTAAAAAGTTAATCTTTCGACCCGGTTCTCCCCTACAGACGATTCGGCCAATCATAAAAATGCCACATCGAAATAATATATCTGATTGGTTGGTTTGGCAATATAAAACATGGAGAGAGAGAGGTCACATTCTTTGATCAATCTATGCCGTCTCTTCTTGATAACTAACTGTTACGCATTGCTTAGGATATAATATTAGCTAGCCTAGCTTACTCAGTGAGTTGAGGACAGTGGCGAGAGTCTCCGTTTGGGAGATTAGATTTTAAATAGATTGATTACATGTTGCATCTAGCCTAGTTGTTTAGATTTATATTATAGCTGCGATTCTGCGAAACATCTGCAGCATTGCATTAACTGGCTGCACGTGTGTGTGTGCCTGTTAGCTAGCCTACTGCTGCGTGTTGGCTAGTCAGCCCTACTTTCCTCAAACTTTGGAATACTTCACATATATTAAAATACACTATCATATCTATCTCTCTCTCTCTCTCTGTTTCTTAGGTTCTCTATCACTTTCATGGTGAAACAGCAGCCGCCAACAGAGGCAAGCCCCCCGGCATCTCAGGCATAAAACTCTATATGACTCTATCAAAAAGAAAGAAGATAGTTCAATAACCGGAAATATTCTTTTCAGGTCATATAAAATTTACCACAGTAGTGTTAACATGGTGTCTCAATGACACGTGAGTGCAAAAGTATAACTTATTTTTTCTAATTCATTAAAGTGTAGATACATACCCTATCCGAGGCGGTCCACAATGAAACTGGACTTTGCAGCTCTAATCTATTTATGGCTGTGTAATACCCGATATCGTGTGGTCCCCCCCCCCCCCCCCCCATATATAAATAAATAAATAAAAATAAATAAATAAATCATACTGACTATGCCTGGTGCTTGAAATCGTATTTACCTTTTAGGGTTGTTTTAACGCACTTGTTCCTAGTTTGAAAATGCACTAATGTACATCGCTCTGGATGAGAGCGTCTGCCAAATGACTAAAATGTAAATGTAAATGTAAATGGTTGATTAGAGGAAAAAGATACATTTTCTAAATTAAAAAATAAAAATAAAATCCTACCTTTCAATATGCGGACACGATTATAACACGATGGCTGTGTAAATAGATGGATGACCCAAAATTTCCTCTTATTGAACTCAGATAAGACTGAGATATTAGTATTAGGTCCCAAATCCCTTCGAGATAAATTCTTACAGCTTCCCTTAAATTTAGATTGCTTCTCTGTCTCCCCTAACAAGGTTGTTAAAAACCTTGGTGTAATTATTGATTCAGATCTCTCCTTTCAGCCCCATATTAACAATATCACAAGAATGGCCTTCTTCCACCTGAGGAATATATCTAAATTAAGGAAGGTGTTGTCCCTGGAGGATGCTGAAAAAATGGTTCATGCCTTTGTAACCTCTCGACTAGACTACTGCAATGCATTATTGTCTGGTTGCACTGGCTCAGCCCTGAATCGCCTCCAACTTGTACAGAATGCAGCCGCTAGGGTTCTTACTAGAACCAAGAAATGGGAGCACATCAGCCCGGTGCTCAAAACTCTTCATTGGCTGCCTGTCAAATTCAGAATTGACTACAAGATTTTACTTCTAGCGTTTAAAGCTTTAAATGGCATGGCCCCTGAATATCTGAGTGACTTACTCATTCCTTACTGTCCTCCTAGATTACTTCGCTCTCAAAATGCTGGCTATTTGAAAATTCCTATTATATCTAAAATTACAATGGGTGGCAGAGCCTTCTCTTACAGAGCCCCTTTTTTATGGAATAATCTTCCCATGTATGTACGGGCTGCAGACACACTTTCTGTCTTTAAGTGTAGGCTAAAAACGTACCTCTTTAGTCAATCCTATAGTTAAGGATGTCGGGGGGGGGGGGGGGGGGGGCTAACCTTCTCTTTTCCTCTCTCACCCTGAGCTGCAGATTACTCCGGCCCGTCCCCCTCTCACCCTGAGTTTGCAGACTGCTCCAGTTATGCCCCTCACCCTGAGTTTGCAGACTGCTTCGGACCCGTCCCCCCTTTGGTTTGGTTTATCCTCCCGACTTCACGCAACCGGAGTCCCAGATGCATCACCCCGCCCCCTTTGAACTGATGATTGAACTGATGATTGAACTGATTATTGAACTGACTATTACCATTCAGTCCACCTTTAGTCTAAACCGGGCCGGCCAGCGAAGGATGGGCACCCCCTCTCTAGCCAGGTTCCTTCCGAGATTTCTTCCCACTGGGGAGTTTTTTCTCGCCACTGCTCAGTGTTTTTTTCTCCCCTACCAGGGAGTTTTTTACCTCATTTTGCTGGTTGGGGGCTATGGCCTGGTTTTTTTGCTCAATTTTCCTTCTGTCTCCCTGTGCAGCGTCTTTGTGACAGTTCTCTGTAAAAAGCGCTATACAAATAAAATTGAATTGAATTGAATTGAATTAAATGCTTTGATTTGGACGATTTTGATAAACTGGTGCGAGGTAAAATGTGAACGGCTTAGGTACGTAACCGCGCGAGGAAGCTTGGACACGCAAGGTTATCAAGCTCCTGTAGCGTTGAAACGAAGCAATTCTTAGTAGTTTCGTACCAGACAGTAATGCTCTTTTTTTTTTTAGGTTGACCAATCCACCAGCCATGAAACACGTGGGTAAACGATTCATGCTTATGTACGTAACGATTGGGACACGGAAAGAAAGTCAGCACTATATATTCCCCTTGTTTTAAAGTATCGTGGAGTGTATGAATTTGGGCACATACATTTTTTTACTTGGCTTATGCATGACAGAAACAAACAAAGATCGATCCGATATATATATTTATTTTTCATGATTGCCGACGGCATCTTGTGTACGTAACTCTCAGGACACAATGAATTACGTACATGAGCCTGATTAATTTTGCTCTCCCATATGAATACGAGCGACAACTTTCACTAAGCAAAGTGGGGTTTAGAAAGGCATATCAAACATCTTCAAAAATATTTGGTTGAAAGAAATGTAGGCCATTAGGATAGGTAAATATTTCCCCATCAATTATGACAGTGTAAAAAATGTCACATTTTCGTGTCCTATTAATGGATAAAAATCAAAAACAAAGTTTAAATTTACAACAGTTCAAGAAGGTCTGGCCCATGAGTTTAAGTTATGTATTTACATGGCTATATGAAGGGTACCACATACAAGTAAAACTTTCCCATAAAGTAAACACAAGACACTTTGGTAAACAAATGAAAATCACTTTAAAAAATCTTATTTTTACACACACACACACACACACACACACACACACACACACACACACACACACACACACACACACACACACACACACACACACACACACACATATATATACATATATATATATATAAGCTACTGTATATAAATGAAATGATGAGCCAATTACAGTATCTTAGTTTCACATGTAAATACAAAATAACACAAAGAGACAAAAATGATAAAGGAATAAGTAAGATTCTATAATAATTTGATTTAATTGGGCATTGATAAAGGGGGGGGGGGGTATGTCCAAAATATAAATGAAAATGATGAGCCAGTAACATAGTTTCACATGTAAATAGACAATAGCACAAAGGGACTGAAATGATGAAGGAATATAGCTCATCCTTAATATACTTGTTTCCATATAGAGCTCCGTAGTCCCGCCCACTTTGGTGACAAACGTCTGGTGCAATGGACTGAATGTTTTTTCTATATTAAGGCAGCTAGACGTTCAAAACACCCAAGAGAGGGTTTGTCACATTTTTAAATAATTTTTAAAATTGGTCATTTGAAATTATGTCCAACAAATAAACAACAAACACGTTTTCAAAAAAACAACTAAAACGACTACAACATCCGATCCACTCACTTGCTCACCACCACTGCTGAAGAGAAAGCCATAAAGCTGACACTTTCAACATGACCAGACTGATAACGTTAGTGATTCTCGCCCTTGGGGATACTCTTAGTTTCACTTCCATAATAAGACATAATAAGTGATAGCCATTTTTGCTTGCAGAGCGGCCGGTAGCTACTTCTATAATATGTGACAAGAACGGACCGAGTGATGCCCATTTTCACTAGCCGGTAGCTACTGCGTTAGCTAGCAAAAGTGGGAGCTGGCGATGTACGACCGGGGATTCTGGGTAGTGTAGTTACGTTTCTCAAACTCCATTAATTTTATGATTCAACATTGATTTAAACACACTGATGAGTATATAATGGACTTTGTATCACATATATGTCAAAGTTTGGTCCATACAATGCCATAATATCATCATAAGGGTGACCGGCAACTTTTCAGTGCCTCATGAATCGTGTGTTTTCTGGGTTAGAAGGTTGTGCTGTATATTTGGACAATGTTTTTAGCGACACTTGGGACCAACATCTATTTTATGTGCGAGCCCTGTTCGACCGCCTATCTGAGGCATGTATCACTGTCAATCTGGCGAAGTGCGAGTTTGCCAGGGCAACGGTGATCTCGGTAAGGTAGTTGGGCAGGGTCAAGTACGGCCTTTGCGTGCTAAAGTGTTAGCAATCGACTAGTATCCTCCTCCAACAACTAAAAAGGAGTTGATGCGTTTCTTGGGTATGGTGGGCTACTATTGTGCTTTTTGTAGTAATTTTTCTTCCTTAGTAGCGCTACTGACTGATTTATTGAAGGCCAGGGCCAAATACATCTGGTCCCCACACTGTCAGCAGGCCTTTGAGGAAGTTAAGACCCTTCTCTGTTCTGCTCTGTACTGGCTGCGCCCTGTTTGGATCAGCCTTTTAAGCTCCAGGTCGATGCCAGTCGTGGGAACAGGAGCAGTGTTACTGCAGTCAAATTGAATTGACCAACCAGTTTCTTTTTTTTCTAAAAAAATTCAATTCATATCAACTAAATTATTCTGTAATAAAAAAGGAGGCGCTTGCGCTAATTTGGGCTTTGCAACATTTTGATGTCTATGTTGGGTCGGGTGTAGTAGCCTTGGTGGTCTACACCGACCACAACCCTCCGACCTTCCTGCATTGTTTACAGAACCCGAATCAATGGCTCATGCGATGGTGCCTTTTTCTACAAGGTTACCACCTTAATATCCGGCATATAAAGGAGAGTGATAACATTTTGGCGGATGCTTTGTCACGGGCCCCGGCTCTAAGTTCCCTCAACCCTTCGTTCGTAAGGGGGGAGTGTAAGGTTAGGAGAACCAAGCGCAACAACCAAGGGATCTAAAAGTGTATATCCTAAGAAATACACCACAAAGCGGACAGCTCCACAGCAGGAAGGAAATAAATGAAAACAATGGGAATGAAAACCTCCCGGCATAAGTCTTCCACTCATCGCCCTCACGCATGCGCACAAGATTGTAGGCATTGTGAAGGTCCATTTTAGAAAAGGCAGACGCCCCCTGTAAGCACTCAAATGCGGAGTTCATTAGTGGAACAGGATATCTCTTCTTAACGGTGATGTCATTGAGACCTCGATAATCTATACAGGGCCTCAGACCTTTTTAACAAAAAAAAAACCCAGCACCGGCCAGTGAAGTGGAAGGTCCGATGAAACCGTTAGCTAAACACTCCTCAATGTACTCCCTCATAGCAATGCTTTCCGGACCCAACAGGGAATACAGTGGACCCCTGGGAGGAACCGTGCCATTCCCTGTCAACTCAATTCCCGGTACAACTCAATCGCACAGTCATACAGCCTATGAGGAGGTAACGTAGTAGACTGCATTGTTTACTAAAAACCTCAGCGAGGTCAGAATATTCCCCCTGTACATTAGCAGGCAGGCGATATTCGAGCACCCCTTCCACCTCCGGGGACTCGGAAGGAACGTCAGATAACATCCCCCACTCAAAATCAGAAACAGAAAAGCTATCCTCCTCTAGGGAACCCCCCTCAGCAAAGGGATCCCAGGACAGACTCTCCTCTCCACTCCCAGTGAGGGCGAAAGGAGTATCTTGATCAGAGCGAAACTCTGCCTCCTCCCACTCACTATTGGACCTGAGTTCGGAATCGACGAAGGGTAAATAAAGGTTTGACAATGGGATTGACACTGGTGACACTGGGAACCCCACTGGCGAATAGGATCCCTGTCTCTGCCCCAACTAACATGAGGGTCATGCAAACCCAGCCAAGAATGTCCCAGAAAGAGTGGATACGACGGGGAATCAACTAAAAAAAATGTTATTCTCTCCAAGTGACCCTGGAGAGAAATGCGCATCATTAAAACAGCAGTTATTTCTTCATTGATCCCGGAACCCAAGGGGCGGCTATCGAGAGCAGTAACCTGACGGGAACTAGTGAGTCGATGTGTGGGAATCCCTAATTCCCTAGCCCATTTAGTGTCAATGAAACACTCCACTGCTCCTGAATCAATAAAGGTGTCAACGCCAACCGAGCGCCCATTCCAAAGCAGCCGGACAGGCAAAAGGGTCCAAGAAAGAGTACTATTTTGTCTCACTGGGGATCTCGGTTTCCCTAGTGAGACCCCTCGTGTCCCACCAACTTGGGACACTGATCCTTTAAATGCCCTTTGCGCTTACAGTAGCGACACCATTGCTCCCGCGGTTTAGCCCCCTTAGACTTGTGGAGGGACAGCCCATCCACCTGCATGGGCTCCTCCTGATCAGCAGAGAAGTAATTAGGAAAAGCAGACGGAG
The DNA here is from genome assembly GCA_029718625.1 of Synaphobranchus kaupii. NCBI lineage: Eukaryota > Metazoa > Chordata > Actinopteri > Anguilliformes > Synaphobranchidae > Synaphobranchus > Synaphobranchus kaupii. The sequence goes on from CM056382.1 coordinate 356,338, forward strand.
TCCCTACCGACAATGCGGAAGTTTGACGAACCGGGCGGACTCTATGCTCTCGCTCCCTGATGCGGTTGTCTAAGAATATAGCCATAGTAACCAGAGCACTGAACGTAGTGGGTGGATCGAGCACGGCTAGGGCCTCCTTATTAGGATTTGATAATGCTTTTAAAAATAAGGACCTAAGAGGACCATCAGCCCATCCTGTCTCCCCTGCCAGTGCTCGAAACGCGATAGAAAACGCTGCAACCGTATCAGTGCCCTGGCGCCAACTAGTCAGTTTCGTGGCTGTCTCTTCACCAGATACATCGTGATCAAATACCAACTGCATTTCTTTCATCAGTTGGACTGGATCACGAATGATAGGTGCGTTGGCCCGAATTAGAGGATCAGCCCAAGCGAGTGCCTGGTAATTTAGTAGGGATAAAATGAACGCAACCCGGGATTCTGGTGTTGAAAACCGGGAAGGCTGTGCTTGAAAAAAAATCAGGCACTGGGTCAAAAACGGCCGACACTTCCCCGGCTCCCCACTGTAGCGAGGTGGTAATTGGAGCCTGGGCTCTTTAAGTGTATGTGGCATGGGAATGGGAGGTGTCGGTGCTTGTGCACCTGGGCGTGGATTGACGGCAACAGAGAGTCTGTGGAGACTCTCCGTTCATTTCTGAAGGCATTCTCCCTGATATTGGAGTTGATCCATCAACTGGTGTTGTTGTGTTTGCAAGGTGAGAATAGCCTCCTCGGGGGTAACTCCTGTAGCACCCTGACTGACCGGTACTGTATTAGAAACCTGTGGTGTAGCTGGCCCTTCCATAATGGCTTCGATATTCTGTAAGGGGGGAGTGTAAGGTTCGGAAAACCAAGTGCCACAACCAAGGGATCTAAAAGTGTATATCGTAAGAAATACACCACAAAGCGGACAGCTCCGCAGTAGAAGAGAATATAAATGAAAACAATGGGAATGAAAACCTCTTGGCATAAGCCAACACAAAATCAACCCCAAATGAGGGCAAACTCGGCAATCACGAGTAATGAAACAACAAAGAACCTCATGCTCTCACACAAGAAGCGTATAACTGGAGGTCAGAGAAAAACAAAAGAAAGCCGTGTAAAAAGGGCGAAAGAAACAAAATAGAAATAGAACCTGTTCCCAACAGCTCTAGGTACGAAAGAGCTGAACAAAAGGTAACAGGTAGAGGAGTATAAAGGGACAACGAGATAAAAAGAAAAAAAAATACTAAATAAATCTTTACCCTAACTCTAACCGGACTACCTATGTTTCTTATTTGTAACAACCAGAAACGTAGAGACCTCAATCCTATACCTTACTGACTTCGATGTCAAATAGCAAAGACAATATCGAAGCACAGGAAAGCGGAAACCCTGAGCTTATATAGCTGACAGGAAACTCAAAACAGGTCAGAGAAATCACTGCCGAGCGACAGCAAAGCAACGGAATGGAAGACAGAAAATCTGATTGATTGCCCCGACGTCGCCAAAAGAAAGAACGACTGCAGAAACAACCAGAGGCTGCCAGAAACCATGACAGTATGAGTATGTAATGCTGTGTGTATCTGCATGTTTGTGTGTGTGTATATATGTTTTCAAGAGAAAGGTGTCCCAGAAACCTATGGAACACTTACATATACAGATCCTTTCCAAAAAATTAGAATATCATGGAAAAGTTTTTTTTTTCCATAATTCCATTCAAAAAGTGAAACTTTCATAGATTATAGATTCATTACACACAAAGTGAAATATTTCTAGCCTTTATTTGTTTCATTTTTCATAATTTTGGCTTACAGCTCCAGAAAACCCCCAAAACAGTATTTCAAGAAATTAGAATAGTGTGTCGAAAATCAGCATTTACTTCAGTTATTTCAGAGAATTAATGTTTTAGACTGAGTGTCACACTATCATCTAATTTACTCAAAACACCTGCAAAGTTTATCTCAGTTTGGTTCAGTATGGGGAAGACTGCAGACTTGACAATTGGCCAGAAGACCATCATTGACACCCTCCAGAAGATGGGTAAGCCACAAAAAGTCATCGCTAAGGAGGCTGGCTGTTCACAGAGTGCAGTGTCCAAGCATATCAATAGAAAGTTTAGTGGAAGGGAAAAATGTGGCAGGAGAAGGTGCACAAGCAAAAGAGATGACCGTAGGCTTCAGCGGATTGTCAAGCAAAGACGATTCCAAAATTTGGCGGAGATGCAGAGGGAGTGGACTGAGACGTATCCGGGACATGGGCTACAACTGTCGGATTCCTTGAGTCAAGCCACTCCACTCATTAAATCAAAAAAGGATATGGAGAGGGCTACGGCATTCTTGGTTTTGTGTTAAGTTGTAGGTGCTCTTTGGATTAAATCCGGGGTAGGATCCGTGATAATTAGAAGAAATTTATAGTCCAAGGCAGCTCTACAAAATTAAAAAGCCTTTATTAAATGCCTCACATTATTTAGAATATTAAAAAACCAACATGTTTCGGCCTACATAGGGCCTTCATCAGGGTATCTAGAACAAAGACCAAACACTGACTAATATGAGGAGTCCTGAGCTCTGGGAGAGTCTAATTGCAATGAGTAACAGCTGGTGCTGAAAGAATGGAACAATATATAACTTAGCCAGAAGGGGTCAGTCGAGATACAATCTATTAGATAGATCATTATGTCAAATGAATAAACAATATTACTTACAAAATAATGCATCAAACTAATACATAATGTATATATATATATATAAACAACAACTCAAAAAACAACTCAAAAAACAAAAACTGTAGCAACATAAGAAAACAAGTCAGATCAAATCAATAAGTCAAACATACTAGATTGATGTTAAACAGAAAATAATATAATATAAACAATATAATATAAAAATAAAATAAAGAAAATAAAGAAAATATCAGGAAATGAGCAATGAACAATGGACAAAGTAATAAAGTAACCTACTTAACCTATAGAAATGACACCAAGTCTATGGAGTCATTTAGACCTGGGGGTACGGTGGCCTGTAGCCTATCAATCCAGCGGCTCTCTTTTTGGTTTAATATCTTCTGTCTATCTCCTCCCCTAGAGGTGGGGGGGACCATGTCAATGCCGATAGCTGTAAATATAACTGAGGCACTTTGGTGAGCGTTTTTAAGGTGTTTAGCCATCGCGTAATCCATATTGTTTGTTTTTATTGCATATTTGTGATCAGCCAGTCGATCAAGTAAGCGGCGTTTCGTACGACCCACATAAAAAGAATTACATTATTTTATGTTTTGGCATCTCAAACCCCCAAAATGTCAGGCGGTGCAACCGTCCATGCAAATGAACAAAGAAAAATATTAAAAATGGTATTTTAATGATAATAAATTCAAAATAAAATACTATGGCATGCTTTTATGTTTGAAACCTTTCAAATAACCCAAATTTTACAAATACCAATAGTTTTAAAGCCGCTGAAAAACTTTTGTCCAGCAATTTGTATGTTCTCAAATGTCAGGGTGGCACAACTGTAAACATGGGACTTTTTTTTATAAAGTGAAGAGGTAAGAACAGTAAACAGGATATTGCATCATCAAGAGGACCCCAAGTCACCTTTATGGCTGAGTGAAAAGGTTTGTAGATCTCTCTCAAATATTGATAAAAATAGCTACTTTCAACTCGTAGGTAGGCTGGTACACTTTCCATGTCAGGTGGTACAACCAATGTAAAACTAGGAAAATGTTATTTTATCATAAAACTCTTTATTCTATTTAAAAATTATATGTATGAATTTGATAGCAATGGCAAAAGCTAATAGAGGCATCCAAGTAGAGACCCATTTAATTTGAAATGAGTTGCAAAAGTCAGGTGGCGCAACCAGTAAGTAAGGTGGTGCAACGCCAAGGAATGTCACTATATGAAATAAATAATGTTATTTAAAGCTCTAAGATTATCTATTACATTTCAAAAATGTTTATTGGTTTTAAAGTTCTAAGATTTTAGATTCTAGATTTAGAGTTTCTGAACTCTGAGTTTGCATGTTATTGAACTTTTCACTGTATAATGTGATGTATATTTATCATTGTCCTGTGTGGTACGACATGATAAGGTTTAGAACAGGCCTTCCCTACAGAAAGACAGTAGACAAATATAAGTTTGAACACAAACTTCAAGTTGGCTTGAAAAAGCAAAGGACAGAGAACACTATATTTTGGTAATAGAAATTAGGCATTACACAACAAACAATAGACATTGTTTGCAATGGCATGTATTATCGCCAGCAGCCATACCACCATGCAATCTGCTGTTGCTGCTGGAAGTGGTGTTGGTGGACCAGTAGGGGGCAATCTTCCCTCTGGTCAAATAAATCCCAATGCCCCAGTGCACTGATGGGGACACTGCGCTGTAGGAGATGCCGTCTTTCGGATGAGACGTTAAACCGAGGTCCTGACTCACTGTGGTCATTAAAGATCCCATGACACTTATCGCAAAGAGTAGGGGTTTCCCCGGTGTCCTGGCTAAATTCCCAACCTGGCTCTTTCAATCTGCCACCTAATCATCCCCCAGTTTAATTGGCTAATAATCATTCTCTCCCTCTCCACCTCAGCTGATGTGTGGTGAGCATTCTGGCGCAAAATGGCTGCCGCTGCATCACCCAGGTGGGTGCTACACATTGGTGGTGGTAGAGGTGAGTTTCCCCCTCGTCACTGTAAGCACTTTGAGTGTCGTGAAAGGCGCTACATAAATGCAAGATATTATTATTATTATTATTATTATTAGTAAGAGCATGTTGAACTGAAATGGGCTATATGAACTGAAAGCTGAATGGAACTGGATGAATATAAGTTCTATTAAAAACCATGAACAAGTAGAAAACGCACAAGCTTTACCCATCCAATAATTCCTACTGAATTTAAAACAGTTTTTTTAAGTGGAATACCATTAATTGCATGAAATCTTTCAAAATGGACGAAGAGGTGGTTGCTAAGGTCTTTCTAGGTGGTTGCTATGGTCTTACTTGTTGGTTGGTAGGGTCCCTGTTAGTTAATAGGGTGTTACTAGGGGATTGCTTGGTGGGTGCTAGGGTCTTACTAGGTGGTTGCTAGGATGTAGTAGCTGGTTGCTAGGGTGATACGAGGTGGTTACTAGCCGGTTGCTATGGTGTAGTAGGTGGTTGCCATGGTAGGGTTTTAACCTCTTGCTGCCAAACGCCCCCTAGCAGTAACGCGGGCGTTACGGAAGTTATTAAATTATACATTCATTAATTTAATAATATATAATAAACTGCTCACCTCAATATTTTGATTAAATATCCTGAAGATATATCCATTCCTTCTGGGAAAGTGGTTTTTAAGCCCAAAACGTTGAGTTAATTCTTAAACATGTATTGCAGCTTGATGTCACACCATAAACAATGTGCTGGTAAACTGTTCTGCGTAATTGTATTTCACAAAACTTTGGTTTGAAAAATCATTATACCTTTAGGCTTCAAGAAAAAATACTAGTTTGGACGAGTAGTTAGTTACGAGTGTTCAATTTGGCATTGTGAAACTCCAGTTTCTGGAGTACCAATCCCGTGGCTTAGTATATTTTAGCCAAAGTGGTTTTGTACTTGATCGCAGAGATTTATGCAAAACCGTCGTCAATTGGGTGTATTTCTTTGACTGATAGCACAATAGGCCTATCTGAAGTGGGAAAAACTTGCATCGACCCGCCTCCACTCCAAGTATTATTTGCTTTCCATTGGGTTTTAAAACTGTCAAATATTTCAGCCAATAGCCAAGACTCTTATCTTTGAACACAAAGCCCTCGTAATTCAAGTAAATACAGCCCCGCGTAAAAGGAGGAGGCAACCAAGCATAATTATCGGACCAAGATGGCGCAGTGTTTTTACCTTGTAGTGTAGCTCGCTACATTCCGTTTAGCAAAGCACAATTCATAAGGTAACTGTTGCTGTTTATCTTTTTACTTTACAGTCTCTTTCATACAGTTTTTGGTTAGTTATGTCTAGGTTATTCAAGAGTTTCTCTGTGCAGCAGGTCCTAGCCCAAATATGGTTTTGCGGTCTCAGTGACGCTGAGTGTAAGGTAACAGATTTTATTTTTTTTGCCGGTATACCACTGTGAATTCACTGTTATGTATAAAATGAATCCCTCTAAATTAAATGAATATAGCTAACATTACTATATGTAATAATGGCACGCTAGCCAGCAAAATTACACACAGCAGCTAGCTATCTATTTGTGTCTGGGACGAGCTGTTCCGAGTTTCTTTTGAATTAAATGGCGTCTGAAGGGTTTGTTTTGTTCCACATGAGTAAATTGTTCTGTATGCAATACAGCAGGCTGTGCAGGTAAACAAATGAGCAATTTATGCATGACGTAACATGAGGGAGAGATAACATGAGGATGAGTTTGTTGTTGTTGATTATTATGCAGGGCAGTCCTTTACTCTCTCCTCATTAGGTTCAATTTGAGATGGGTTTTGAGTTGAAGAATTCTCAAGATGAAGATGAAGGAAATAGCAGAGTCTTCTATTAAATTTAATCTTTTATTAAACGTCAATTCAACGGGAAGTCCTTTAACCTACGCAGAGGATTAGGATTATTTTGTTCCCCGAACAAAAACAAACATTAGTTTATATAATATCATAACTCCTCCTCTACCTAACTAATACACCAATAATGTGCGGTGACACCCTTTCGTCATACCTTATTTTATCCAATAACAAATTAGGCGAAAAATAAACATGTTAGATGACCAGTTCCTACCCTATGCGCTTGGGGGCGCTCTTGATCTACCAAATAAAATAGTTTGTGACTTCTCCTCATGTGCCTTTTAATCAGACCATGTAATTTTCCTTAATTTCCCTTATTTTTTATTATTCTCCCGCCTGTTCGGTCAGCATGATCAATCATATCTATTGTTATAGGTACAATTCCTGCTTAGTTATGGAAAACAGGAGGGAAACATTCCTGTTTTGACTGGTGTACTAGATGCCCTCGTCCTTGTTGATAGGGAACTATCCTGCATCCTCTCGCCACCCCCCATCCTCAGTACTTTTCCACTAGATCTTGACTGTATTATTTAATTATTTATATAGAAGCTTGCATATGGGGCTTTCTTGGGCCTACAGAACAGTTTCACAAAACAGCTTGCTTCCACATATTCCCCCCTTTGAGACCATTTGGGCTCACACTCTCTTGTTGATGCTTCACCTGGTGGAGTTATGACATTTCAATTGTATGATAAAAATAAACATTTGTGGTGGATTAGTTTCATGCATGCATAATTTAACTAAGTTAATACTTCCTCTAATTAACAGAGGATCTATCAGAGAGTAACTATCAAAATATCAAAAAGTTAATCAAAAGGCTATTGTATTTAATGATTTTTAATGATTATCTAATTTTGATTTGCTATAATTATACAAAGATTATATAAAAAGAATTGGATTATACTTGTAATGTCTTCTTCCTCTTATTAGGAGCCCATGGCCTGAGAAGCCTGAGGAGAGGTTACTAGCACTTCACTCAGGCATCTCCTACCTTCTTCGCCCTTTTCCTTAGTCAGTTGGGGCTTTATTATGTCCCCTTTGAGTTGTTCTTTTCTTCATGTACTGTAGTCAGTATATGTGATATGTGTGATCATGTGTACATGAAATACTCCTCTCACTCCTCCAACAGCCCTGGCATGAAATACTTCTCCCAATCTATCCGATTACACCATTCGTCTCCAAATTTAATTCTCACGCATTTCCATCCTGCTCCTGCCTTCACTCCCCATTCACAAAAAGGATTTCCGTATGGACAGTTCAGCGGTCCTCCTTTCTCGTTGAATTTTTCCCCACGTTTGTTCGTGTAGGACCCATCTCATCTGGAATACCTGGTGTATGGATGGTTCCCATACGGCGTGTCTCCGAGGCATTCCTATGAACATTTGGTGGACTGCCTTAGCCTGTTTCATCAATACTTCTTTGCTTTTAATGGGATCACTTGATGGATTGTTTTCCTTGCCTTCTGCTAAGTTTATGGGTTCAACCATCTCATATTCCACCGGTGTTTCCACGACTTCTTCCTTCTGGATCATCATTCCTTCTTCCCCCATCATTGCTCCCAGCCACTTAGACATCATAGCTTTAATACATGGCAAGATTACTATGCATCCACAGAAGGCTATCTCAACTACTATGACTATGGGCATCAGAGTCTGTGCTAACACCAAGGTCCCATGTAGCTCCCCAGCCATCCCATTGCAGAGAATCCAGCACTTGCCGATGGTCCGAATGCCTCTTTAATGTTCCCTTTGGCGTGTATTACGCAAGTCAGATTATCCGTAATGTCAGGGACCAAGGTATAGCATGCGCCTCCTGTCAGGTTAAGCATTATACACAATCCTCCTTGTCATGCCAATATGTAATCAAGGGCCATTTAGTTTTTTGGTAGGGTCATTCTGTGGCTTCTGACGTTGTCCCTCAAAATGCTGAACCCCCTAATAGTTTCATTTGCGAAACCCTGCAAGGTATATGAATAGTTTCATTGGCGGAACCCTGCAAGGTATATGTTATGTTGTCAATATGATCCGCTAGGAAGACCACTCCGTACCAGGGAAATAACCCAAGTCCCCATTTTTCCCCTAATGAAACTCTGAAATGATATGACTCTAAGTCATGAAACTCTGCTAATTCTCTTCTTTTCCTGTTGCTGCTGTCCTGTTGGTTGTCTTTTTTCTGTTTTATGGACATTACTTCATATGGGAGCTTCAAAGTGGCCAGGTAACAACATCCTGTCCATCCTATTGGTAAAAACAAGTAAGCCCCATACCCACCAATAGTCTTTAAATGTCCCTAAGGTGATGTTTGCGTATGTTGTCCTGTTTTCAACTCCATTCACTTCAATGGTCTTGTCTTGCCCAGTTCTTAATGCTAGGGTGTATTTCTTATTCCTGTTTCCTCCTTTTATTATTCCAAAACTCATCACATAGGTCGTACAATCTGATATCCCTAGAAAGAAGGACACATAGCTGCTAGTACTATTAGAGCAGAAACACTCTCCTGCTTTACTGTTCTTTACTTCTAACGAACTAGGGGCTTCTGCAACTGTTTCTGCCTTAGTTGAGAGATGTACGGACGCCAGCTTCCGTAAAAATCTAATTTTTTTAACGACAGGAGTCTGGCAACATAGTCATAGCCATAGACTTTCCTGTTATAATGGTGTAGCAGATACATGGCATCCGCCATGCATCCTGATTCCAATGGCTGGGGATCAACTTCCGCCACCGCCGGCCAAGTTCCTGGTGCGGGCATTCGAACCATGCAGGGACATTTACTTCCAGTTGCCATTCGGACTGAGTGTGTTATTTGCTGGTACCACATGTTCCTTCTTGCCCATGAGTCTGAGATGTTTAGGGAATCTGCATTGAAATTGAAGGCTCCCCACTCCGTAGCTCTTCTCTCTCTTGGTCTGATAATGGTAATTGACATCTTTTCATCAATTGCTGTCTTATTTTGTCTTTCCCTCACCGTTCCTGTCCTGATTAGTCCCACTACCCCAGTAATCACCCACACGAAAATCATCAGGACAAAGCAGAATCCGCGTACTCGTTCAACTGTTTTTATTCCTTTTCCTCTTTTTTCTTGGGCTCTTTCTTAGCCTCCGGTTCCTGGGCTCTTCTGCAATGGTTTAGATGCACCCATGGTCCTATTTCTTTAAGCTTTACTGCTGTTGGAGTGGCTAATATTACCTGATAGGGTCCTGTTTGTCTGGGTTGCTTCCACTTTCTTTTAAACTTCTTCACATAGACCCACTCCCCTGGTTTCACCAATAGCTCTGGGTCTTCGACTGCTGGCCCCTGGGCCTCTTTCGCCTGAGAATAGACAGACCTCACAGCCTGGGTTAGTCTCTTCAGGTGTTTATGGAGTTCTTATTCTAGTGCTTCCAGGCCTATTTCCCTACTTTCTGGTCTTGTTGTGGGGATTGGCATCACTCGTCCTGTCACCATCTCATGGGGTGTCAAATGGGTAAATCTATTCCGACTGTTCCTCATGGCCATGAGTGCTAATGGTAGACCTTGTACCCAATTCATCCCTGTTTGCCTACATATTTTCTGTAATTTTGTTTTTAGTGTTCCATTGCATCTCTCTACTATACCCGCTGCCTGGGGATGGTACACACATGAAAATTTCTGCTGTATACCTGTCATTTCACAAACGTCTGCTATCATGTCAGACGTAAAATGTGAACCATTGTCGCTGCTCAAGGTCTGACAGACCCCGAATCTGGGGAAAATTTCCCTTGCCAAGGCTTTAGCTACAGTTTTAGAATCTGCATGCGCAGTGGGGAATGCTTCTACCCATCTTGAAAATCTATCAATGATTACTATCAACGATTTGCCTTCTGCTCGATCGATCATATCTACGTAGTCCATTACCAAATGGGTAAATGGACCCACCGGTGGTGGCATAGAGCCTGGTGTAGTCGGTATCCCTTTCTTTATGTTTACTTCCTGACAAATTTTGCATCTTGATATCATGCTAGTAACATGTTCTGTTAGTTTTGGGATAAACCAATGTTTCTCCCCCCTTGCAGAGTGGCCAACACCATGGGCAGCTCTGCAAATGACCTCTATTAGTGCGCTTGGTGCGATTGCTTTCCCTGTACATAATTGCCGCCATATTCCTGTAGACTTACGTATCTAACCCACATCCACTATTTTCCCATTCCACCTTTTCTGACACTGTAGAAGCCTCTTGTGCCTCTATTAGGTCCTGCAATGCCACCTCCTCTACATTTAGAAGCACCTGTTGATCTGCTGTAGGCCAGTACTCCAACTCCTCTGCTGCTAGTTTATCAGCTTTATCTGCATAATCGTTTCCTGCTGACACAGGATATGTTCCGCCTGTATGTGCTGCGCACTTTATAATTGCAATTTTTGCTGGTTGTTTCATGGCCTCCAACAGTTTTTTTACCTCAACAATGTTTTTTATAGGGTTTCCCCCTGCAGTGAGAAACCCTCGTCTTGCCCATATTCCCCCAAATCTGTGTACTACCCCACAAGCATACGCTGAGTCACAGTAGATATTAACGGTTTGTCCTGCACCCCTTCTGCAGCCTCTTGCTAGGGCTACCAGTTCTGCTTGTTGGGCACTTGTCCCTGGGCTTAGAGACGATTCTTCGATCGTTTGATATGTCCATGGCCCTTCTTGTCATACTATAGCATATCCGGCTCTCCTTTTTCCTGTGCGAGGATCAATGGATGATGAACCGTCCACAAAGAACACGTGGTCCGGAGCCACCAGTGGTTCTTGGTGCAGGTCTTCTCTTGCTCTTGCTTCTGCTTCCACCACTCTTTCACATTCATGTGGTTGGCCTTCTTCTGGGGTCATCATTAATTCCGCTTATTTTATTTATTTAGCGAATGCAAAGTCCTCGAGCCAAGCAGTTGCCTCCTGGTCTGCTGTATGGAGGATGTCTAATCCTCCTTTTAGTCTTTGGAGAGGGCAGGCTTCAATGATGTGTTCCATTGTTTGCTCCTCTCCACAAGCACACAGTGGGCTTGGGCTGCTGCCCCACCTGTGAAGGCTGGCCAAGCAGGGGCCGTGACCAGTCCTGAATCTATTGAGGGTTGTCCACTGTCTCCTTGGGAGGTTGGTGCCAGGGACCTGTTGAGTGGGGTCTGACACCAGATGTTTGTTTGTGACATCCTTGGCCTCCCATTCCCTTTCCCAAGCAGATTGGGTGGTGAAGTCATCTGGTGGGGTTTCCTTCCAAATTGGTCGTCTAGATGGGAGACGGGCAGTAAGTGGTTTGAAGATGTCTGCGTGGATTGGTAGATGGGGGGAATCTCTGACCTTTTGAAGCATCCTTTGAGTAAGTGCGACTCGTCGGATATGTGGCGGGGTTATGTTGGATAGGACAGGGAGCCAGGGGAGTGGTGTTGAGCGAATAGTCCCAGTTATGATTCGCATGGTTGTGTTGAGCTGAGTGTCCACATGGTGTGTATGGGGTGACCTGGACCAGACAGGGGCACAGTATTCTGCTGCGGAGTATGCAAGGGCCAGTGCTGAGGTGCGCAGTGTGGGGGCTGCTGCCTTTAAGCTTACAGAGCAGGTTGTTTCTGGACTTCACCTTCGCTGCTGTTCCTTTCAGATGTTCTTTGAAGGATAGGGTCCTGTCAAGGGTCACTCCCAGATAGGTTGGGTTGGGGGTGTGCTTCAGCTTAAGTCCGCTCAGGAGGATGTTTAGTTCTTTGGCAGCTTTTGCGTTCTGGAGGTGGAATATACTGGAGACTGTTTTTGCTTGGCTTGGTTTTAAACGCCAGGTTTTGCAGTATTGGACCACTTTTTCGAGGTCTTCGGTGAGCACCTGCTCCAGTGACTTAATATCTGGTGCTTGGGTTGCCAGACAGATGTCATCGACGTAGATGAATTCCGCTGGGTTCATCCTTGGCCTCCCATTCCCTTTCCCAAGCAGATTGGGTGGTGAAGTCATCTGGTGGGGTTTCCTTCCAAATTGGTCGTCTAGATGGGAGACGGGCAGTAAGTGGTTTGAAGATGTCTGCGTGGATTGGTAGATGGGGGGAATCTCTGACCTTTTGAAGCATCCTTTGAGTAAGTGCGACTCGTCGGATATGTGGCGGGGTTATGTTGGATAGGACAGGGAGCCAGGGGAGTGGTGTTGAGCGAATAGTCCCAGTTATGATTCGCATGGTTGTGTTGAGCTGAGTGTCCACATGGTGTGTATGGGGTGACCTGGACCAGACAGGGGCACAGTATTCTGCTGCGGAGTATGCAAGGGCCAGTGCTGAGGTGCGCAGTGTGGGGGCTGCTGCCTTTAAGCTTACAGAGCAGGTTGTTTCTGGACTTCACCTTTGCTGCTGTTCCTTTCAGATGTTCTTTGAAGGATAGGGTCCTGTCAAGGGTCACTCCCAGATAGGTTGGGTGTGCTTCAGCTTAAGTCCGCTCAGGAGGATGTTTAGTTCTTTGGCAGCTTTTGCGTTCTGGAAGTGGAATATACTGGAGACTGTTTTTGCTTGGCTTGGTTTTAAACGCCAGGTTTTGCAGTATTGGACCACTTTTTCGAGGTCTTCGGTGAGCACCTGCTCCAGTGACTTAATATCTGGTGCTTGGGTTGCCAGACAGATGTCATCGACGTAGATGAATTCCGCTGGGTTCACAGCTTTGCATCTGATAATGGTCAATCCTGGCTGTGTGAACAAGATCCCATATCCTGATACTCTCTGATGAGTTAGGGACGATTTCCCTCTACTGAGTAGTGCTTATACTGCATGTGACACATACAGGGTAACTTCATGCCCTGCCGTTATTGGCGTTGCCTTCTCTACTCGCAAAGAAGGCTGCTGCCAGTCCTTTCTCACATGTGTGGAGTCCTCTTTCTACTGCATCTAGTCTCGTACTGTAATAGGCAATGGGTTTGTATTTTTCTTGCTCTTTTTGAGTCAGTACTGCTGTGGCAAACCCCCCTTTTTCTGCACAGAACAGGTGGAACCGTTTGTTGTAGTCTGGGAGTCCCAGAGTTGGAGCTGTTTGTAATGCTTGCTTAAGTCCAGTGAAAGCTGATTCTGTCCCTGGGAGCCACTCAATTTGGTGTCTTCCTGCTTTATTTAGGCACAAATCTCTTAGTGGCCGTGCCATTTCCACAGTCACAAATCCACTGCCTGCAGTACCCCATCATTCCTAGGAATCTCTGCATTTCTTTCACCGTTCTCGGTCTGGGCACCTTCGTGATTGCTTCAATTCGTTCTGCAGAAATACTTGCTCCCTTCCTTAAGAGTATGACCCAGGTACTGCACTTGTTCTTGACAAAACTGTAACTTTGACTTGGATACTTTGTGGCCTTTTAGTGCCAGTTCTTGTAACATCTTCTTACTGTCCTCTTTGCATGCAGTCATACTTGGGCTGCATAGGAGAAGGTCGTCCACGTACTGGATGAGAGTGCTTCCCCCCTTTGGTGCAAAGTCCGCTAGGTCATTTCTGACCATTTGATTGAACAGGCTCGGGGATTCTACATATCCCTGAGGCAGTCTTTGATAAGTGTACTGTTGCCCCCTGTATGTGAATGCAAATAAATACTGGGACTTAGGGTGCACTGGGATTGAGAAAAATGCTGAACATAGGTCTATAACTGTGTAGTATGTAATGTTCCGCTCCCTTCCTGTTCGTTTTCTGTATATTCCTGTTTTCCCTCCGTGTCATGTTGGATCCTTTTGTCCGTGTTTTCCCCGCTGCTGTGGTCTGGGCGTTTCCTTCTCTGTCTTGTTCGTCTGGTTGTCTTACTTCCGCCTTTTCACTCCGTCCCCCCTCGTTGCATGCATTTCCTCACCTGGTGTTTCTTAATCACTCCCGTTTATTTTCCACACCTGTTCCTTGTTTAGTTCTGTCATTAACCTCACTATTTATTCCTTCGGCTGGCTGCCAGTCGGCGCCAGTTCGTTAACTATCGTCACGCGGTGTTAATGCTCGTTGTTTGCCTGGTCGCGTTCAAAGAACTACTCGCTTGGTTGTGGGATATTATCCCCTTGCAGCTAGAGTTCCGCTCCTAACTACAGTCTGGTAGTTATCCTCCAAGTCATTTCTTGTTGTTCATGCAGCTAACCTGTTTCCCCTCTCCTCCATCTAACCCAGCTCCCATTCTCCCGTGGCAGTGTTCGTTTCCCCCCGTTTTCGTTGTGTGTGTTGCGGTACCTCCACCTCCAGCTCGTGTAGGCTCCGGGTTGGCGTGTTACCTGGCTACCCTCCAGTTGTTCCTGTCCGGCCGAGGAAGCCAACTAGTTCTTCGGTTCCGGTTCCGGGAGCTCTGGAGACCAGTCAGCTCCTTCCGGACCTACCGCAGCTACGCCACACTACCCAGCCCTGCCGTGCTTCACCAACCACCTACCTCTCAAGCCCTGCACCTCCGTGAGAACCTCCCGGTCATTTCCGTGCCTTCCCTTGCACTAACCCCACCTGCTTTGTTTTGTTCTGTACCGGTGCAGTCATTCCGGTCCAGTTCCTGTCCTGCCGTAGTGAGCCGCTCCCCAGCTAGTCCAGTCCAGTCCAGGTGTGAGCCGTGCACCTACCTGTCCAGTCCAGTTCCGGTTTGGAACAATCCGTTCCAGACCCTGCTTCCCGTGTGGACCTCCCGGTCCAGTTCCAGTCCAGTCCAGTTCCGGTTTGGAACAAATCCGTTCCAGACCCTGATTCCAGTGTGACCTCCCGGTCCAGTTCCAGTCCTGTCCAGTTCCGGTTTGGAACAAATCCGTTCCAGACCCTGATTCCAGTGTGGACCTCCCGGTCCAGTTCCAGTCCAGTCCAGTTCCGGTTTGGAACACACCCGTTCCAGATCCTGATTCCAGTGTGGACCTCCCGGTCCAGTTCCAGTCCAGTCCAGTTCCGGTTTGGAACATTCCGTTCCAGATCCTGATTCCCAAAGTGGACCTCCCGGTCCAGTTCCAGTCCAGTCCAGTTCCGGCTTGGAACGAACGTTCCAGACCTGCCAGCCCAGCTCCGGCTTGGAGCAGCCCGTCCCGGGCTTCCTTGCTGTTCCAGCGTAATATTGTGTATTGCCTTTTCTGTACAGTGTTGGGACTACCCCAACACTTAATTTAATAAACCCCCCTTTTTGTGAATCTGTCTCCTGGTCGTTGCACTTGGGTTCGTCTCGTTCCGGGTTCGTAACAGAACGAACTGGCCAAAAATCATGGACCCAGCCGACCTGGAGCAAATTCGTCACGCCTTCTCCTGCCAAACTGCGGTCAGCGACCAACAGGGCCGACGTTTGGATGACGTGTTGGAGGTGCTGAGGGGCATCACGGAGCAAGTGGCGCAGCTAGCTCTTCACCAGCCGCTTCCGCGTATTCCTATGGGCCCTACACCGCCCGCGCCGGATCCGCCGGTGGATCCTTCTGTTCCCACTTCTCTCCGAGAGCCCCGCGTTCAACATCCAGAGTTATACCGCGGGGGATTGGGAAAGTGTCGCAAATTCCTGATGAAATGCGACATAGTATTCCGGATGCAGCCCTCCTCCTTCGCCTCCGACCCATGTAAGATCGCCTTCATAATGAGCAGTTTGGGAGGAGGTGCCCTGGAGTGGGCTACATCCATTTGGGACAGCCAAGTCGCGCTCTGCAACAACTTCGCCGCCTTCACCGCTGAGATGCGGCGTGTATTCGATCACCCTACCTGTGGGCGAGACGCAACTCAACGCCTACTTCAGGTCCGTCAAGGAAGCCGTAGCGTTGCTGAAATGGCAATCCAATTCCGTACCCTCACAGCGGAGTCCGGATGGAATGACACCGCCCTTCAGGGGGCTTTCCGCCAGGCGCTGAGCGAAGAGTTAAAGGACCAACTTGCCACCCGCGAAGAATCCACGTCACTCAATTGCCTTATTAGCCTGGCCATCGCTATTGACAACCGTCTCCGTATCCGGGCCCGTGAGCGAGGGGGGAACTCCGGTCATCAGCATCAGCAACACATACGCTCACACCCTTCTGCCTCTGGATCCAGAGCGGCGTCTGGGGTCTCTGAGGAAGAGCCCATGCAACTGGGCAGAGTTGCGGTCAACGCCGAGGAGCGCCAACGTCGCCTGCGATCTAGATCCTGTTTTTACTGTGGCAAACCAGGCCACCAGATCGCCTCATGCCCCATTCGCCCAAAAGAGTAGGCTCGCCAGTTAAACTGGGCGTACTGACGAGCCCAATCATACCTTGCCATGCAGCTCAGAATCGCCTTGTCTTCAAGGCCACTCTCCTTTGGAGGGACAAGTCCGAAGTCTCGTCGGCCCTTATCGACTCTGGTGCCGACGCTAACTTCATGGGCATCACCTTCGCCAGGAGGGCCGGCATCCCCATGGAACTGCTACCCTCTCCCATTACTGCTTTTGCCTTAGACGGTAGGAGTCTGGGGTTAGTCACCCACTCCACCGTTCCAGTACAGCTCGTTTTATCCGGCAATCATCGGGAGAGTATTCAACTTCTGCTCATCAACTCTAAACAATCCTCCATAGTTTTGGGTCAGACCTGGCTCCGCCTTCACAACCCTCACATCGACTGGCAAGCCGGTCGTATCCTGGCGTGGAGTGGTCACTGTCTGGCTAGCTGTCTTCGTTCCGCTCTCCCCCCTCCGGGATCCAAGAATTCCAGCACCAACCTACCCGAACCCGATCTGTCCAACGTTCCCAAGCAATATCACGACCTCTGCCTTACCTTTTCAAAATCACGCGCTCTGTCCCTACCTCCTCACCGACCCTACGATTGTTGCATTGACCTGCTGGCGGGAGCCAAGCTTCCGTCGGGTCGTCTCTACAGTCTGTCGGGTCCGGAGAAACTCTCCATGGAGGAGTATATTCATGAGTCCCTCGCCTCGGGCATCATCCGCCCTTCCTCCTCTCCTGTTGGTGCTGGGTTCTTTTTTGTGGGGAAAAAGGACGGCTCACTACGGCCCTGCATCGACTACCGGGGGCTCAATCAAATTACCATCCGCAACAAGTATCCTCTTCCCCTTATTAACACTGCCTTTGAACCCCTCTCGCAGGCCGTCATTTTCACCAAGCTCGACCTCCGTAATGCGTACCACTTGGTGCGTATACGGGAGGGGGATGAATGGAAGACTGCCTTCAATACCCCGTTGGGCCACTACGAGTACCTGGTGGTCCCCTTCGGCCTTACTAACGCCCCGGCAGTCTTCCAGGGCATGGTGAATGACGTCCTGCGAGACCTGTTGGGGAAGACTGTTTTCGTGTATATCGATGATATTTTGATTTTTTCTAAGTCCCCCCAGGAGCACATTCTCCATGTCCGGGAGGTTCTCCAGCGCCTGCTTGAAAACCAGCTCTTCGTTAAGGCAGAGAAGTGCTCCTTCCACGTCTCCTCAGTCCCGTTCCTCGGCTTCATCATCGAGGAGGGCAGCATCCGGGCGGATCCCGCCAAGATCAAGGCGGTGACAGAATGGCCCCAACCCACCTCTCGTAAGCACCTGCAACAGTTTCTTGGTTTTGCCAATTTTTATCGTAGGTTCATCCGTAATTACAGTGTCATTGCTGCTCCCCTAACCAAACTCACCTCCACTGCTTTTTCTTTTTGTTGGAACTCCGAGGCCCAGCTCGCGTTTGAACGCCTTAAGGCTCGGTTTTCCTCGGCCCCTATTCTTTGTCACCCTGACCCCACTCGCCAATTTACGATTGAGGTGGATGCCTCCGACACCGGCGTGGGGGCCATTCTGTCCCAACGAGCCGCCTTGGACAACAAGCTCCATCCCTGTGCTTTCTTCTCCCGGAGGCTGTCCTCCGCCGAGCGGAACTATGATGTCGGGGATCGGGAGCTTCTGGCCATCAAGCTGGCTCTTGAGGAGTGGCGCCACTGGCTGGAGGGGGCAGGTAGCCCCTTTATTGTTTTAACTGACCACCAAAACCTTATTTATCTAAAGTCTGCTAAGAGGCTTAATGCCAGACAGGCTAGGTGGTCATTATTCTTTGCCCGATTGAATTTTTCTGTGTCCTTCCGCCCCGGTTCCCGCAATATCAAAGCGGATGCATTATCCCGTGTTTTTTCCCTTCCCTCCAGTCCTGCTGACCCCGAGCCTATTCTACCGGCTTCCTGTATGGTGGCTGCGGTCTCCTGGACGATTGAGGAGGTTGTGAGGTCCGCCCAGACTTCCCACCCTGACCCCCGTAGTAACCCTAACTCCTCCCTGTTTGTTCCCAACTCCGTCCGCTCCCAGGTCCTTGAGTGGGTTCACGCCTCCTGTCTGGCGTGTCACCCAGGGGTTGCCAGAACGACCACCCTCGTCAGGAGGAGTTTTTGGTGGCCCACGCTCAAGGAGGATACCCGTGCTTTTGTCCTGGCCTGCGCGGTGTGCGCCAGGAGCAAGGCTTCCCACCAGCCTCCCTCTGGTCTTCTCCTTCCCCTCCCTGTCCCGGGCCGTCCTTGGAGCCACATTGGCGTTGACTTCGTCACCGGTCTGCCATTGTCAGAGGGCAACTCCGTCATTCTGACAATTGTGGATCGGTTTTCCAAGGCGGTTCACTTTGTTCCCCTCCCTAAGCTCCCGTCCGCCCTCGAAACGGCGGAGCTCCTGGTGTCACAGGTGGTCAGGCTGCACGGGATCCCATCCGACATTGTGTCGGACCGTGGGCCCCAATTCTCCTCCCAGGTGTGGAGGGCGTTCTGTGTAGCCCTGGGGGCCTCGGCCAGTCTGTCGTCTGGTTTTCATCCCCAGTCTAACGGCCAGGCAGAGAGGGCGAACCAGGACCTGGGGGCCGCCCTGCGGTGCGTCACTGCACGCAATCCCGCCTCCTGGAGCCGTTTTCTTCCCTGGGTAGAGTACGCCCATAACTCCCTTAAGAGTGCGTCTACAGGGCTGTCCCCGTTCGAGTGCTCATTAGGTTACCAACCCCCTCTCCTGTCGGCCCAGGAGGCCGAGGTAGCAGTCCCCTCCGTTAAGTCCCACATCCTCAAGTGCAAACGCATGTGGAGACTTGCACGCACCGCACTCCTGCGTTCTAATTCCCGTTCTCAACGTCTGGCGGACCTGCACAGGACCGCAGCCCCTAAATACAGAGCCGGGCAGCAGGTCTGGCTTTCCACATCCAACATTTCCCTTCCCTCCTCCTCTAAGAAACTTCGGCCCCGGTTTATTGGTCCCTTCCCTGTTGTTTGTCTCATTAACCCGGTTTCCGTTAAACTCTCCCTCCCTTCCTCCCTCAAGGTCTACCCCGTTTTTCATGTGTCACAGATCAAGCCTGTCGCCTCCAGCCCCCTCAGTGCCCCTACCCTCCCTCCTCCACCCGTCCGGGTCATCGACAACGCCCCGGCCTACACGGTGGACCGCATTATCGACATCCGCCGCAAGGGTCGGGGTTTTCAATACCTCGTGGACTGGGAGGGGTATGGTCCTGAGGAGCGGTCGTGGCTCCACAGGAGCCTCATCCTGGATCAATCATTGATCCAGGATTTCCACAGTCGCTTCCCTCTCAAGACCAGGCCGCCAGGTACGCCAGGGGGCGTACGTTGAGGGGGGGGTACTGTAATGTTCCGCTCCCTTCCTGTTCGTTTTCTGTATATTCCTGTTTTCCCTCCGTGTCATGTTGGATCCTTTTGTCCGTGTTTTCCCCACTGCTGTGGTCTGGGCGTTTCCTTCTCTGTCTTGTTCGTCTGGTTGTCTTACTTCCGCCTTTTCACTCCGTCCCCCCTCGTTGCATGCATTTCCTCACCTGGTGTTTCTTAATCACTCCCGTTTATTTTCCACACCTGTTCCTTGTTTAGTTCTGTCATTAACCTCACTATTTATTCCTTCGGCTGGCTGCCAGTCGGCGCCAGTTCGTTAACTATCGTCACGCGGTGTTAATGCTCGTTGTTTGCCTGGTCGCGTTCAAAGAACTACTCGCTTGGTTGTGGGATATTATCCCCTTGCAGCTAGAGTTCCGCTCCTAACTACAGTCTGGTAGTTATCCTCCAAGTCATTTCTTGTTGTTCATGCAGCTAACCTGTTTCCCCTCTCCTCCATCTAACCCAGCTCCCATTCTCCCGTGGCAGTGTTCGTTTCCCCCCGTTTTCGTTGTGTGTGTTGCGGTACCTCCACCTCCAGCTTGTGTAGGCTCCGGGTTGGCGTGTTACCTGGCTACCCTCCAGTTGTTCCTGTCCGGCCGAAGAAGCCAACTAGTTCTTCGGTTCCGGTTCCGGGAGCTCTGGAGACCAGTCAGCTCCTTCCGGACCTACCGCAGCTACGCCACACTACCCAGCCCTGCCGTGCTTCACCAACCACCTACCTCTCAAGCCCTGCACCTCCGTGAGAACCTCCCGGTCATTTCCGTGCCTTCCCTTGCACTAACCCCACCTGCTTTGTTTTGTTCTGTACCGGTGCAGTCATTCCGGTCCAGTTCCTGTCCTGCCGTAGTGAGCCGCTCCCCAGCTAGTCCAGTCCAGTCCAGGTGTGAGCCGTGCACCTACCTGTCCAGTCCAGTTCCGGTTTGGAACAATCCGTTCCAGACCCTGCTTCCCGTGTGGACCTCCCGGTCCAGTTCCAGTCCAGTCCAGTTCCGGTTTGGAACAAATCCGTTCCAGACCCTGATTCCAGTGTGACCTCCCGGTCCAGTTCCAGTCCTGTCCAGTTCCGGTTTGGAACACACCCGTTCCAGATCCTGATTCCAGTGTGGACCTCCCGGTCCAGTTCCAGTCCAGTCCAGTTCCGGTTTGGAACATTCCGTTCCAGATCCTGATTCCCAAAGTGGACCTCCCGGTCCAGTTCCAGTCCAGTCCAGTTCCGGCTTGGAACGAACGTTCCAGACCTGCCAGCCCAGCTCCGGCTTGGAGCAGCCCGTCCCGGGCTTCCTTGCTGTTCCAGCGTAATATTGTGTATTGCCTTTTCTGTACAGTGTTGGGACTACCCCAACACTTAATTTAATAAACCCCCCTTTTTGTGAATCTGTCTCCTGGTCGTTGCACTTGGGTTCGTCTCGTTCCGGGTTCGTAACATAGTAGGTTGTATCACTTGGGATGTTAGTTAATATGGTTGAGGGATCGGGTACAATTAGGTAGTCTGCAATTACTTGGTCATTGAGTGGTCTGAGGTCTTGTACCATCCTCTATTTTCCTCCTGTTTTATTAACTGGTAAGATTGGTGTGTTGCATGGGCTGGTTGTAGGGTATATCACCCAGCTTTCAGAAGGTCTTGTATAGTGGTGCTAATTCCTTCCTCTGCGTCCTTGTTCAGGGGGTATTGACGGACGCGGGGTCCCATCATGCCTGGTTTCAGTTGTATTTTCACATGTCCAGCTGAACGCATGAGGCCGATGTCGTGCCCCCCTTCTGCCCAGAGTTCTTTTCCGACATCCTGTAGGTACTATTCTTGTTCTTCTGTGAGTGTCATTATTGCTTCCACTTCCAGTGTGTGTTTCTCCATGCGAACTGGAGTCTTTAGGTCCAATGATAAGAACTAATCTGCGGGGCAGGCACCATTCAACAATCCGGGTATGTTAGTAGGGAGATACTGCTGCTGCATCATTCTTTTTACCATCGGTCCAATGTCTTTTGCTTCAAATCCTCGGTTGACACCCAACGTTACATGGGGAATTGCTGTGTCCCCCATCATGTACCATTGCTTTGTTGGTAAGTTCTTCTCCCCCAGAGCTATCATAGCCCCGACCCCTTCTTTTCCGATGTAGATGCCTCTTGCATGTATCACTCCCTGTTTTCCGTCTATCTCCTTGAAGTCCTGCGCGTACTCTTCATCTTCTGAAGACTACTGGGCCAGCCTGTTCCTTGTTTAACATGTCCATCACATATTGTCCATATGATCCAGGAAAAGTGCAAATCAGCCCTTGAGGCGTGCATGAAATGGTGGCATTCAATTTGCACAGCAGATCCCTTCCTAGCAAGTTTACGGGTACGTTAGGGGTATATAGGAGTCTTGCCGCAATTTGTTGCTCCCCCACTAACAGTTTTTGCTCTTCTGTGAATGGAACAGTTTGTGTTATCCCTGAAAATCCTTTTGCTTTAATACGATGTGTTGTAAGTGGCAAGTGTGCTCCATCCAGACCAATACAGGAGTAGGTCACCCCAGTATCTATTAAAAAGTTGCATGTTTTCCCTCTTATGAGAATATCAATTCGTGGTTAATTTGTGGCACAGCTGGATGTTATAGATAGCATTTCCCTTGCCTCACACTCTCCCTCTGCTCCTAGGGGTGTGGGATTCTCAGGGCATCCCTATTGATGAGGATTCTGATGGGGAATCATCCCCCATTGTTGTTGTGGCTGCCATCCCTCCTGCTGCTGCCCATACATGTTTTGCTGTGGGGTCATTGCTATCTGGTTCTCGGGTCCTTGATGGCATTATCTGGGGCCACCCCCCAGGATTTGCTCCTTGGATCATGCGGCTTCTTAATTGGAATTATCCCCTTCCTCTTTCTCTCTGACCTGTCCAACAGTTTCTGGCCCAGTGTCCCATCCTCCCGCATTTCCAGCAGTCTCCTTTCTGCTGCCTCTGGCCCTGGTTTGTCCATGGGGACACTGGCCTTTGGGAATTTGGTCCTGCCCATTCGATGGATGGGCCCTGTCTTCCTTGGACTTGTTGTGAGGGTGGGGGTGCCTGTATCTGCTGGGTTATCACTGCTGCTTGAATTCCCTGTTCTTTCTCCTTTTGAGCTATCTGGAGAAGTAACAGCTTCTTCTTTAGAGATTTATTCTGCCCTTCTTCATATTTTCCCTGTGCAGCCTCACGTAGTGGACAAGATGGGCTCTTTGTTTATCCCAATTCTCCTGCGGAAGCCCCACAACCTTGTTTAGGGCCTTTTTCACTGGATCGGGCAATGCTTTACACAACATGTGAAAGAACATTGTCGATGTTCCTTGCGATGCATCAAATGGCTGTCCAATATTTGTGTTCCATGTCTCCTGCATTCTGTTGATAAAATCATGGATGTCCTCCCCTTCTTTTAGTTCTGCACTCATTATCTCTGCAAGGTTTGCTTTATGTGGAAACAATCCCCTCAACGCGGCCCACACACCTGGTCTGTGCCTGTTGAATGATTTCCCCATCCATCTTGTGGGTGTTCCTTTCAGGCCTACCAGGTCCATTATTTCAGTGACCTGGTGCCCCACACATCTTACTAGTAGCTGCTTAACATCTCCCATGCACAGGGGCAGCTGAGTCGTCTTCATCTCTGCCTTCGCTATCCATGGCCCTGCTCCCTCTGTTATTCTTGGTAAATCCTTGACCATGTTCTCCAGGTCCATTAATGACCATGGGGTGTAGTTGGTGAGTGGCTGTTGTCTCCCTGGTTGGGGTAGGACTTGCAATGGGGCCAGGAAGGTTTCTTCATCCTCTTCGTCTCCTTCTTCCCCTGGGATGTATCGATCAGGTGCTCTTCTTCTTCTGCTGCTCCTCCTGAGTATTTTGCTGGCACTGTTCTGGATATCACTACTGATATCGTAGACCTGCTTTAATTCTTGAACTCGTTGCTGCGAGTACCCTCCTTCGTGCAGGAATGCTTGTTCTGCTTTTTTCACCTCCTTTAGGGGTTGTTTCAGCATTTCCTTTGTCATTTCTTCTTCTTCCTTGTTGTACTGTCATCTGAGTCTTCACTATCAGAGGAGCTTGATTCATCTTTGGGAATGGCAGTTGACCTTAGTTTCACTTTCCCTTTGATGTCATATTCTCCTCTCCTTGGGTCTCTTCCAGCTCTTCTTGATTCTCCTTTCAGTTTCGTTTCTTCTTCCCACATCTCAACACCTCCCTCTACTTCTTCCATTGCCTGTTGATATCCGGTGGCAGATCCTAGCTTGCTGCTCCCACGACGTGCCCTCTGTGACTTGACTGTCTCTTTCTTGCAACTTGTCATTCCGATTCTCTGGCCTGCCATGAGGTGTGTGGAGGCGTGGGCACGGTGTGCTATTTGCGGGATTTCCCTCGTTTCCTCGACTGTCACTCTGGGCTGTCTGATTTTCCTTCCTCTGGGCATGCTGCTGTAACTTTTGATCTTATTATCTCACCTGTTTGTAGTTGTTAGAGTAACCTCTGTAATGCTCTTATTGTATGACACTTTGGATAAAAGTCTGCCGAATTAATGTGATATAATATAACGTACAGAAACAACTTTGCACCGTTGCCAAGTACCAGGTGTGTATGCAGGTTTATGCTGCCACCAGTTAGCCTCGCTCAATCAGCTAATTTGTCATATACACCATCACAGATACACTCGTAAATTAGACCACAATACACAACACACTTAAAAAGGTTTCCAAATGCCCTTGTACATCCAGGGTCCCTGTCACTTTCACCAACTCTGGCCTCATCCTCACAATAGTCTCAGGCCCCTGGCTCAAATCCTCTTGTTCCCCAATGTTGTTCAATAGGGGATACAGGCCTGTAGCCTTAACCCTTGTGTGGTGTTCATGTTTTCGTTACTCACCCAGTCTGGTGGACCCACAACTTTATTGGGTTTTTAAAACAATAAAGCCATAACAATTAATGTAAAACTACTTCACAGATATTGACTTTATCTCAATTACAAGCAATATAGACAGCATATATGGGTTAATATTGACCATTTACCTCTGCTAGATCACATTTATCAATAAAAGTGCTATTCGTTTTTTGTGATAAAATGTGATTTTTGTAAAAAAAAAAAAAATTATAATTAATAATCAAGACATGGGAGGAATAAATCATGTTTATCTTGAACAAATATAAATGAAACAAGGTTTTCCTCACTATTGATGTTTACTGCTTTGAACTGAACAAATTGGAATGACAAAATTTGAACACAAATTCATGCTGGTTGACACACCACATGAGGGTGAGCAGAGATTATTTTTGCCATACTGATCGATTCTTGTAAGGAGCCACACATGCAAAGCTATTTATTTGTTGTGTCCCTCCCCCAATTTGCAGCTGGGGTAGAGTTGTGAGAAAATATAGAATTTAGATCAGGGCTGCCCAACCCTGTTCCTGGAGATCTACCGTCCTGTAGGTTTTCACTCCAACCTTAACAAAGCACACCTCATTCAACAGCTAGAGATCTGATTGAGCTGCTAATTAGTAGAATCAAATTAGGGTTGAAATTAAAACCTACAGGACGGTAGATCTCCAGGAACAGGGTTTGTCCACTTTTCCCATTTTTTCATGGTATGCCCATAGTCTGTTTGAAATAACTCACTCATGCAGGAGAGAGGTGTCTTTAAAGGCTCACCCTTCCGGGTTTTCATGTCCTTACTTGTCCTTCCACCCATGTTTCTTTTATCTTTTTTTTAAAATTTATTTAATAAATTTTTTATTTTTTATGATTTATTTATTTATTTTTATTTATTTATTATTATTATTTATTTATTTTTTATAATTCAGGGGACCACTCTGTCCTTGGTAGCCATGCCTTTACCTTTAACCCTGTTAATTCCCACTTAGTGACTGCGACTCGCGTAGCTCCTCCTCTTGAATGCCCCTGCTCAACTTCCCCTTCTACCGCTTCAGTTCTCAATTCCCTCAGTGGGGTACACTCCAGCCAAACGACTCCGTCTGCCCACCCTTCTAAGCCTATTTCAAATGTTTCTCCTGTTTCTATAACCCTGGGTAATAGTCTCTCAACCTCCTTTGAATGGCACCACAGAACTTGCATTCCATACAAATCGATTTGTGTTAACTCACTTCTATTTTCCCACTGAATATTTTCCCACAATGACCTAAGAAACTTCCAGCCCATTATATTTCCACTTTTTCTAGTGGAGTACTGTCTATCTAAGTAAAACCCTTAACTTTTGTTGGCATTTGTTCTAATTTAATTGAAATTATAACAAGAATTATAGTATTTTTAACTAAAATTATTTGCCCAGACAATGTTACTTTTTTTTTTCACAACACTGCTTCCCTAACTGTCCCTATCCTAATATAGCTGTGGCAGTATCTTTTGACTGCTTCACCCTATCACCGTTTGTGGCGGACTATTTGAAGGGAAAGGCGTCCCTTTACACACAACCTCTATGTGGCCCACAACCCGGTTATTCTCATCGTTTCAGAGATTTTGGCTAGCTAACTTGGAGCCCTATTGCTCCCCCACAGTGTTGTAATTTGACTGTAATTTTTTTAATAAAAAATTATATATATTTCAATAATCAGAGCAAACTTTTTCAACACTCCTGCTTATTTCACACTCACTTCATCACAATTTTTCTACCTATTTATTTATTTTTCTCCACTCACCCACTGGAGCCCCGTCACCTGGTGGAGGACTACACTTGGGGCCAACGGAGTACGGGTAATTCCTCTCTACAGACTTTTTATGAAAAAGATGTCTGCTTACCTCTCACTATGGTTGACCAGTCTCTAACTTGAAGATAAAACACCGCACGCTGTTGGTTCCCTCCTGCGTCCTTCACAGGATCTTGGAGTCCTGGCTGGCACGACAAATATGCGGAGGGCAGTCCTTTACTCTCTCCTCATTAGGTTCAATTTGAGATGGGTTTTTGAGTTGAAGAATTCTCAAGATGAAGATGAAGGAAATAGCAGAGTCTTCTATTAAATTTAATCTTTTATTAAACGTCGATTCAATGGGAAGTCCTTTAACCTACGCAGAGGATTAGGAATTCCCAGAACAAAAACAAACATTAGTTTATATAATATCATAACTCCTCCTCTACCTAACTAATACACAAATAATGTGCGGTGGCACCCTTTCGTCATATCTTATTTTATCCAATAACAAATTAGGCGAAAAATAAACATGTTATATGACCAGTTCCTACCCTATGCGCTTGGGGACACTCTTGATCTACCAAATAAAATAGTTTGTGACTTCTCCTCATGTGCCTTTAAATCAGACCATGTAATTTTCCTTAATTTCCCTTATTTTTTATTATTCTCCCGCCTGTTCGGTCAGCATGCTCTATCTTATCTATTGTTATAGGTACAACTCCTGCTTGGTTATGGAAAACAGGAGGGAAACATTCCTGTTTTGACTGGTGTGCTAGATGCCCTCGTCCTTGTTGATAGGGAACTATCCTGCATCCTCTCGTCACCCCCCATCCTCAGTACTTTTCCACTAGATCTTGACTGTATTATTTAATTATTTATATAGAAGCTTGCATATGGGGCTTTCTTGGGCCTACAGAACAGTTTCACAAAACAGCTTACTTCCACACATTACTATATTGTAATAATGGCAAGCTAGCCAGCAAAATTACACATAGCAGCTAGCTATCTATTTGTGTCTGAGACGAGCTGTTCCGAGTTTCTTTTGAATGAAATGGCGTCTGAAGGGTTTGTTTTGTTCCACGAGTAAATTGTTCTGTATGCAGTACTGCAGGCTGTGCAGGTAAACGAATGAGCAATGTATGCATGACGTAACATGAGGGATGAGTTTGTTGTTGTTGATTATTATGCAGGGGTTTATTTTATCTAGGGTGGACATTTGATTTTATATCCCGTTTGCATATACCTGGACTCATTTCTGGCTAATGGGGCTCTGGTGGAATACAAGATTCACTGTGCTGCTACATGGTTTTGGAGAGCTTTTTGGGGACCACGGGTAGGCTAGTTAGTTGTGTAATATGAAACACACCAAAAACACATTTAAAAATTAACTTTTATTGCCAATTATCAAATTCTATTGTAAAACTTATAAATAAATCATATTGAGACTTTTCTGGAACCTTGCCACTTTGCAGAATTTGGCACAATTTGTACCAACTTTGGTAACCGAAATGGTTCACCTGAAAAAAAGCTCTGTAGAATTTGAATGGTTTGAGATATTGACACCAATAGGCAGCATATTGAGGAATCACAAAGACAAGTTATTTCCTCCATAGCTCTTGTAGCTCATCAGGTAAAAAATCTGAAATTTGAATGTAGGTACCCTTTTTTTTAGTTTTTTCACAATTTCTGTACAAAAATTGTTGTCGTTAAGTAGCAAAAAGTGTATGTATATGAATTATGACTACTTAGTCATAATAGTTCTCTGTTTTAATAAAAGCTATGAACCATATTTGTAGCCTTTACAGTTTTTGAGATAAACAGCTTTGTTGGTCACTAGTGAAAACAGGCGAAAATTGGTACATTTTGCCCTTGGTAGGAAGAGGTTAATATGTGGTACAATGAAAGCATGTCATTTTGCTAGAGTGCATAGGCCTCAGAAGTTGTGTCTTCATTTCCTCAACATTAGTATGAGCATGTTGTACTGAAATAGAATAGAATAGAATAACTTTTATTTTCCCGTTAGGGAACTTCAGTTGTAGTTTCCAGCAGTAAAGCAGACATAGACAGTGGGGCAGACCCACAAACACAAACAAACATGTTAAATAAAGACATTTAAATGAATCAGATGTTTCACATTATAGTGAAGGTATGTGTGATTATCATTATAATTAAAATGACTATTATTATTAGTATTATGATCAAAATTATATTATATTAAATTAATTAAATATTAATTATGATGAAAAATTGAGCATCAAAAGCAATAACAGTTCTTTATCTGCCTTTACTGTCTTGAGATGTCCAATGCCATTTGTAGGGACAAAGCTGTTTCGGGCTCTTTTTGCTTTAAGAGGCAAGGTGTAACGTTCCGTTCCCTTCCTGTCCTTTTTTCCATGTTTTCCCCTTTTCCTTCCGTGTCATGTTGGATTCCTTTGTCCGTGTTTTCCCCTCTGCTGCAGGCTGGGCGTTTCCCCTCTGTTTCGCTCTCTTGATTTCCCACTTTAGTTTCCGCCTATCGCCTTCCCCGCTCGTTGCATTCATTCCGCACCTGGGTTATTAGCAATCACTCCCGGTTACATTCCTCACGTATGCTTTATTGGTTCCTATTTCACTGCCCTATTTAAACCCCCGTCTGGTTGCTAGTCGGCGCCAGTTCGCTAACTTACCTTGTTCGTTGTATGGTCTCCACGTTTCTGGTCCTGTAAATCTTGGCGTTTGGTTGTGGGTTTATTTCCTCACAGCTTTCGTTTTACCTGTCTTCCAGTTCGGTATTTATCCAGCCCGAACAATTTACTGCTTTGCATGCCTCTAACCTGTCTCCCTCTGATCACCAGCTGTTCCAGCTTCTACCAGTCTGTAGCTAGTGTTATCTCTGTGTGTGTTACGGTACCTCCAACTCCAGCTCGAGTTGCGTCCGAAGTTGGCTGCACAGCTTCGTAATCCTGCGGTGGTTCCTGTCCGGCCGTGGCTACCTCCAGTGCTGCGGTTACGGTTCCAGGTTCCTCAGCATACCCAGCTACCCCAACCGGACCTACCTGAGCTCCGTCACTCAGCTCTCCCCTGCCGGGGCCTGCCGGCTACCTGTCATTACGTTCAGTTTTGTACCCGTTAATACCTCCCGGTCCAACTCCAATCCAGTTCCTATTCTAACTCACCTTCTGTTTTCTGTCCTGTTCCTGAGTGGGCCTCCCGGTCCAGTTCCAGTCCAGTCTCGGTGTGAAGTTCACCGCCTGTAAAAAGTCCAGTTCCGGCTTGGAACACATTGCCGTTCCGGTATCCAGTTCCTGAGTGGACCTCCCAGTCCAGTTCCAGTCCAGTCTCGGTGAGAAGTTCGCCGCTTGTAAAAGTCCAGTTCCGGCTTGGAACTAGTTGCCGTTCCAGTATCCAGCTCCTGAGTGGACCTCCCGGTCCAGTTCCAGTCCAGTCTCGGTGTGAAGTTCGCCGCTTGTAAAAGTCCAGTTCCGGCTTGGAACACATTGCCGTTCCAGTATCCAGTTCCTGAGTGGACCTCCCGGTCCAGTTCCAGTCCAGTCTCGGTGTGAAGTTCGCCGCTTGTAAAATCCAGTTCCGGCTTGGAACAGATTTGCCGTTCCAGCGACGCTGTCCCTGAGTGGACCTCCCGGTCCAGTACAGTCCAGTTCCGGCTTGGAACACGTTCCTGAGTTCAAGTCCAGCTCCGGCTTGGAGCAGTCCGTATCGGACGCCTGTGTTCCTGTGTGTTACTGTGTTTTCCTTTCTGTACAGCTTTGGGACTACCCCAAAGCTTAATAAAATATTCGTTCTTTTGAATCTGTCTCCTGGTCGTTGCACTTGGGTTCGTCCCGTATCTGGATCGTAACAGAACGAACTGGCCAAAACATGGACCCAGCCGACCTGGAGCAGATTCGCCACGCCTTCTCATGCCAAACTGCGGTCAGCGACCAACAGGGCCGACGTTTGGATGACGTTTTGGAGGTGCTGAGGGGCATCACGGAGCAGGTGGCTCAGCTTTCGCTTCACCAGCCTCTTCCTCGGATTCCTGTGGGCCCTATTCCTCCAGTTCCAGAACCACCTCCCGAGGCTCCGGTTCTCTCTCCTAGCCGGGAACCCAGGGTGCAACACCCCGAATTATACCGTGGGGGGTTAGGGAGGTGTCGGGAGTTTCTCATGAAATGTGATATCGTTTTCCGCATGCAGCCCACTTCCTTCGCCTCCGACCCTTGTAAGATTGCGTTCATCATGAGCAGCCTGGGAGGAAGTGCCCTGGAGTGGGCTACATCTATATGGGACAGTCAAGCTCCGTTGTGCAACAATTTCGCAGCCTTTACCTCTGAGATGCGGCGCGTGTTCGACCACCCAGCCTGTGGACGAGACGCTACCCAGCGCCTGCTCCAAGTCCGCCAAGGCAGCCGCAGTGTTGCCGAAATGGCCATTCAATTCCGCACCCTTGCTGCAGAGTCCGGATGGAACGACACCTCCCTCCAGGGGGCTTTTCGTGAGGCCCTCAGTGAGGAACTCAAGGACCAGCTTGCTACCCGTGAGGAATCCAGCTCCCTCAACAGTCTCATTAGCCTTGCCATTGCCATCGATAATCGTCTCCGTATCCGGGCTCGTGAGCGAGGGAGGAACCCCGGTCGTCACTCACTCCCCGACTCTCCCAAGTTGCGTCAACACTCTGCCATCACGGGACCGAGAGTTACGTCTGGTGTCTCCGAGGAGGAGCCTATGCAACTGGGCAAAGTTGCGGTCGATGCTGAGGAGCGCCAACGTCGCCTTCGCACTAGGTCCTGTTTTTATTGTGGCAAACCAGGCCATCAGATCGCCTCATGTCCCATTCGCCCAAAAGAATGGGCTCGCCAGTGAAGCTGGGCGTACTGACGAGCCCCATCATTCCTAACCATGCAGCTCAGAACCGCCTTGTTTTCAAGGCCACTCTCCTTTGGAGGGACAATTCAGCCTCTTCATCGGCCCTCATCGACTCCGGGCCGGACGCCAACTTCATAGACATCACCTTTGCCAGGAGGGCCGGCATCCCTACGGAGGTTCTCCCATCTCCTATCTCTGCTCTCGCTCTGGACGGTAGAAGCCTGGGGTTAGTGACCCACTCCACCGTTCCTATTCAGTTGGTGTTATCTGGCAACCACCGGGAGACGATTCAACTCCTTCTCATTCACTCCAAGCAGTCATCCATGGTCTTAGGTCAGACCTGGCTATGCCTCCACAACCCCCATATCGACTGGCAAGCCGGTCGTATCCTGGCATGGAGTGCCCATTGTTTAGCTAGCTGTCTCCGCTCTGCTCTACCCCCTCCGGGGTCCAAGGGTGACTGTGTCGACCAACCTGAACCCGACTTATCTAACGTTCCCAAGCAGTATCATGACCTGTTTCGTGTATTCTCCAAGTCACGTGCTCTGTCTCTACCTCCTCACAGGCCCTACGACTGCTGTATCGACCTGTTGGCGGGAGCCAAACTGCCATCTGGCCGCCTCTACAGCTTGTCGGGTCCGGAGAAACTGGCTATGGAGAACTACATTCACGAGTCCCTCGCTTCGGGTATTATCCGTTCCTCCTCATCCCCGGTTGGTGCAGGGTTCTTCTTCGTAGGGAAGAAGGACGGCTCTCTGCGGCCCTGCATCGACTACCGAGGTCTAAATGAGGTCACCATCCGCAATAAGTACCCTCTCCCTCTAATTAATACCGCGTTTGAACCCCTCTATCAGGCAGTCACATTTACCAAGCTCGACCTCCGTAACGCATACCATTTGGTGCGTATACGGGAGGGAGATGAGTGGAAGACTGCATTCAACACCCCGTTGGGCCACTACGAGTACCTGGTGGTTCCTTTCGGCCTTACTAACGCCCCTGCAGTCTTCCAGGGCATGGTCAACGATGTGCTGCGGGACCTGTTGGGGAAGAGTGTTTTTGTGTATATCGATGACATTCTGATTTTTTCAAAATCCCCTCAGGAGCACATTCTCCACGTCCGGGAGGTTCTCCAGCGGCTGCTGGAGAATCAACTCTTCGTAAAGGCCGAGAAGTGCTCATTTCACGTCTCATCTGTCCCGTTCCTCGGCTTCATTATCGAGGAGGGCAGTATCCGGGCGGACCCTGCTAAGGTTAAGGCGGTGACAGAATGGCCCCAACCATCCTCACGTAAGCACCTTCAGCAGTTCCTTGGCTTCGCTAATTTCTATCGTCGTTTCATCCGCAACTACAGTATCATTGCTGCTCCCCTTACCAAGCTCACCTCCACTGCTTTTCCCTTTTGCTGGAATTCCGAGGCCCAGCGGGCTTTTGAGCAGCTCAAGGTCCGGTTTTCCTCAGCCCCCATTCTTTGTCACCCCGACACAACCCGTCAATTCACCATTGAGGTGGATGCCTCCGACACCGGCGTAGGGGCCATTCTGTCTCAGCGAGCCGCCTTGGACAACAAGCTCCATCCCTGCGCGTTCTTCTCCCGGAGACTGTCCTCCGCGGAGCGGAATTATGATGTCGGGGATCGGGAACTGCTGGCCATTAAACTGGCACTTGAGGAGTGGCGCCACTGGCTGGAGGGGGCAGGTAATCCCTTTATTGTTTTTACTGACCATCAAAATTTAATTTATCTCAGATCAGCCAAGAGGCTTAATGCCCGACAGGCTAGATGGTCCCTATTCTTTGCCCGCTTCAATTTTTCTGTTTCTTTCCGCCCCGGTTCCCGCAATACCAAGGCAGATGCCTTGTCCCGTATTTTTTCCCTCCCCTCCAGTCCTGCTGATCCGGAGCCCATCCTACCGGCATCCTGTGTGGTGGCTGCAGTCTCCTGGGAGATCGAGGAGATCGTGAGGGCCGCTCAGACTTCCCAACCGGATCCCCGCAGTAACCCTAACTCCTCTTTATTTGTGCCCAATTCCGTCCACTCCCAGGTCCTGGAATGGGTTCACGCCTCCTGTCTGGCTTGTCACCCAGGTGTTGCCAGAACGATCGCCCTTGTCAGGAGGAGTTTTTGGTGGCCCACCCTCAAGGGGGATACCCGTGCCTTCGTCCTGGCCTGCTCTGTTTGCGCCAGGAGCAA
This sequence comes from Synaphobranchus kaupii, assembly GCA_029718625.1. Lineage (NCBI taxonomy): Eukaryota > Metazoa > Chordata > Actinopteri > Anguilliformes > Synaphobranchidae > Synaphobranchus > Synaphobranchus kaupii. The sequence goes on from CM056382.1 coordinate 390,005, forward strand.
GGCATCCCACCAGCCTCCCTCCGGTCTTCTCCATCCCCTCCCTGTCCCGGGCCGTCCTTGGAGTCACATCGGCGTTGACTTCGTCACCGGTCTGCCGTTGTCAGAGGGTAATACTGCCATTCTGACAATTGTGGACCGGTTCTCCAAGGCGGTCCACTTTATCCCTCTTCCCAAGCTCCCGTCTGCCCTCGAAACTGCTGAGCTCCTGGTGTTGCACGTGGTCAGGCTGCACGGGATCCCCTCCGACATTGTTTCTGACCGTGGGCCCCAATTCTCCTCCCAGGTATGGAAGGCGTTCTGTGTAGCCCTGGGTGCTTCTGCTAGTTTGTCGTCTGGTTTCCATCCCCAGTCTAACGGCCAGGCAGAGAGGGCCAATCAGGACCTGGGGGCCGCCCTGCGGTGCGTCACTGCCCGTAATCCCGCTTCCTGGAGCCGTTTTCTCCCTTGGGTGGAATACGCCCATAACTCCCTTAAGTGCGCTTCCACAGGGTTGTCCCCCTTCGAATGCTCTTTGGGTTATCAACCTCCTCTCCTGTCGGCCCAGGAGGTTGAGGTAGCAGTCCCCTCTGTAAAGTCTCACCTACTCAGATGCAAGCGCATGTGGAGACTTACGCGCACCGCACTCCTTCGCTCTAATTCCCGTTCCCAGCGTCTGGCGGACCTTCACAGGACCGCAGCCCCGCAGTATAGGGCCGGTCAGCAGGTCTGGCTCTCTACAGCCAATATTCCCCTTCCCTCTTCCTCTAAAAAGCTCCAGCCCCGTTTTATAGGTCCCTTTTCCATTATTTGTTTAATTAACCCTGTTTCTGTTAAACTCTCCCTCCCTGCCTCCCTCAAAGTTCACCCTGTGTTTCATGTTAGTCAAGTTAAGCCTGTCGCCTCCAGCCCCCTCAGTGCTCCAGTTATCTCTCCTCCTCCTTCCCGTATCATCGACGACGCCCCGGCCTACACGGTGGACCGGATAATTGACATCCACCGTAAAGGCCGGGGCTTCCAGTATCTCGTCGACTGGGAGGGTTATGGCCCGGAGGAGCGGTCCTGGCTCCATAGGAGCCTCCGTTAGATAGATGATGTTAGCATCTTTATATGCCCATTGAAATTCAACATTTGCGTGAAGATCGTCCAATTTATTATATACTATCGAGGGCTATATATGTAAGCAATAATCAACAACGAGGTGTGCGTTACACGGTTTTAACCGCACGACGTTGAGGCGAAGAACCACCCGACGCGAAGCGGAGTGCGGTTAAAACCATGTAACGCACACCTCGGAGTTGATTATTGCGCTTATACCATGGTTACCAACAATGATTATATAGTTACTTTCATATTTATAGATTTTTATCGATTTAATCAGCTGAAATTTAAATATACTTCCGCAGCTCTTTGGGCTTGTTGTTTTTGCGTTGTCATGCAAAACAGCTGGTTGGTAGTTCTAATTGAACAGAAAACATCTCGTTGCTAATTCTATTTCTCGTTACTAGTTCTATTTAAGTGCGTTGCTATGCAAACCCTCTCGTCGTTAGTTCTGAAAATAATTGATTCTATCGGGGGAAAAAATAGTTCCTTCTCGGTTATAACATACAATTGGCACCAATTTTGGTTATTTTTGTCATGATATTATTTAAGAAAATTGTATGAAACCATAACTCAATCAGATTCAACATTACCTCCCTCTCTCTGTCTTGCTTTTTAAAAATGGTTTGGTCACGCAGTGTGTAGCAGATTCGCATCATGATGTCCTATGGGACCATCTAAAAAATACTACGGAGTTTGTTAGATGTAACTTATCGAAGAATTTTCGCTGGATAAAAAGTTTTCTACATATAGCCTATAGGCTACAGATTAACATGCTTTGTGAAGTAGCCTAGATTGCATTCACAAGCAATCAGCGTGTTGCCGACGTCAATTTACATGCAAATTCCTAGGGGAGAACCGGGTCGAAAGATTAACTTTTTACATTCATCCGGTTTACTCGAAAGTCAATAGAGCTAGAGAGGCCATATTTTCTGACAAACAACTTGTATGTGTCCCTCACTAATAGCAACGGGAATTTTGTTACCAGCATAAACAAGTCGGATATAAATTGGCTGCAAACAGGATGAGTGCATGTGTCTTTCGTCCCTGCCGTGCGGGACGAAAAACACACTGAATCGGGACGAAAGAATCACGTGAGGGAAAGTGTGTTTTAGCGGTCTTATCTCTGTCTTGTTTTTTTGTGCTGTTCCTTTCAACAAATGTACTGTCAGGCAAAATGCGATGTTAGGGACGAGTCAATGAATAATGGTATAAGTTTAAAATCCATGAAAATCAACCATGCGTCAAGAGCATAATGTCGCATAATTAATAGAATTTTGCATCGCAACGTTAAACGGTCTGAAATTGATGATTTAATAGCAACTCACCTTTATTAATAGCTACTAGACATCATTTATTGATGCTTATTATACCAGGCATTGTTGAATACTCGGTTCTGATGGGGTCAATACGCATTCCAAGGTTGTGCACTGATTTTCACCATGGCATTTTAACAGTGTGTCTTTCGTCCCGCTCGTGTCTCGCTTGCTTTCAAGTTGGCTAGCAGCTAAGTCTCGCAAGCATGCCATTCGAAACCTATGCTGTCCTTTAGTCAACAGTTGTGTTAAGAAAATTATGCATGTTTGGAAAATTCAAAACATAAACACACTTTTACAACCGAAAAACACTTCCGGTTTCGATATTTTACTTTCAGCTGTCAAAAATAACTTTGGTCTAGCACTCCGCCAAAACGGGACGCACATCACTGTTTTTTTGCAGAGTGAAATGATTACACACACGTGTCACATACTGACTGATCTACGGCATTCGGGTTTCTGTAGTTTTCGCAAAAATCGATGTTATTCTTTCGTCCCGTGTTTCTTTCGTCCCGGTTCTCCCCTACTATGATAAATTTATGTTTCCAACTGAATAAATAATGCACTTCTAACCACAAAAATGTTTTGCTATATTGAAGTAGTTGTAACTAAGATATCTGCCGAATACAAACTTTTTTTAATCTGTAGATTAATGTTGTTTACCGATTTTTATAAATCAGATGTATGCTGTTGCTACGGCAACGTTAACTTCTACCTTAGAGACGGATTTATGGCTCGCAGTAAAAAAAAAGATTAGGCTACGCATTGCACATAAACACCATGCGCTTTGCTAACTCCGTGATAATATAACTATGGCTAGCTATATAGTTACCTCGCCACATATTGCATTTGCATTATCTGAAAAACAATGACAAAAGTTTATCGTAGCCAAAGTTAGCCTACTATTTGCAGCATACCTACGAGGCGAAGTAGCCATCTGCCGTAGGCTACAGTAACGCTAGTCACTGAGGAAAATAAAGTATGTAGGCTACATTCGTTTACTTCATTAATTCACTTTATTTATTCCACTTATTTTCTAGAACGTCTTGGACTCTGAATTGACCGGTCATGTTTGCCATTCCCAGGTTGTGTAGTACTAGCTGGCCAGGCAGGCAGCGCATTAATTTAGAACTGTGATTAAACTTGTGACCCGGATGACTGACCGGTTATACAGAATAACGACCAGTCATTGACCAATCAGAATCGAGTATTCACCCATACCATGGTATAAATGCATATATAGGCTATATGAACTGAAAGCTGAATGGAACTGGATGAATACAAGTTCTATTAAAACCCATGAACGAGTAGAAAACGCACAAGCTTTACCCATCCAATAATTCCTATTGACTTTAAAAGAGTTTAAATTTTAAGTGGAATATAATTGTATGAAAACTTTCATTACAGTGTAGGCTATTTAATCAATGTATTGCACTGTAGCCCATTCCAGTTGCTATGTACCGAATGTGATCTCCTGTGATGTTTCCTGTTTTTGATCAATTTACTACTTTTACTTCAATAGAGACTGTTGACTAAAACACGTTTTTGTATTATAATAAAAATGCAATTATTCAGCATATTTCCTGTCATTACTAATGTTGTCAGGTGGTGCGACCAGGTAAAATATTCATTTAAACCAATAAATAATAGGTTAAAGTGAACAAATGGTTGATAACTATGATGTGAATAGATATTGTATTGAATGCATTCATTTGTATATTTGTATAATTATTTTTCTGTCTTTAAATGTAAAATCAGATGCTAAAGATACTAAATACCTGCCCACTAGAATGCAATAATTTTAAATGATTGTAAATACAAAACACAACCACAAAATAATAATGTGTTAGGCACTGTAGACACTCTAAGGAATACATGCCAAAGATTCTAATTCAAATTTGAATAAATAGTAGGAAAATATATATATTTTTTAAAATATGTGGTTGCGCCACCTGACATTTTCTGGGCGGTGAAGTTAAAAATACAGTCAAAAAATTAATTTAAACACTTTGAAATGTTATTTAACAATTGAGACTTGTTTAAACACATTGTTCCAGACTCATAAATATGCATTACATCCTTTTTGAAAATACTTTTTAAAAATACCTTTTTAGAAGCTTTGTATGTCATTGACCCATATATTAGGGCTGTTTCACACCTGCCTTTTTTGGTTCGATTGAACCGAACTCTGGTTCGTTTTCCCCCTTGCTGCGGTTAGTTTGGGCAGGTGTGAACACAGCAATCGTACTCGGGTGCGCACCAAAAGCAGACCAGACAAGCGGACCGAGACCTTGTTGAAAAGGTGGTCTCGGTACGCTTCCAAACAAACTCTGGTATCGTTTGTGGTGAGAACGTAATCCGACCTCGGTCCGACCCAACTGCAGAAAGCACTGCGCATTTTTGGACTAAACGAGCTCCCGTAGCCAGCTACGCTGTACATTATGGGATGAAGAAGATAAGCATTTCCCCTTTTGCAACAACAACAACATGCAAGCATGACGAATCCGAGTAATCACGGACAAACGCGTCTCCAGTGCATCAGGAGATTATTTTCCAGCCGCAGCCTCGCCTCATTTTCAAACTGTATCGTTTGCCTAAAGTGATAAATGCAAATGATGTAATAACCGATGACCAACGCCAAAATCAACCCGCACAGTTCTCTCCATTGTGAAATCACAGCAAAATTACCTGTGGTGCGTTGTCTGCTCTTCTACTTCCCGGAGTTTCTTTGGAGTTTTCCCGCATGGAAATTCTGACCAATTGGAGAGCAGTTCAGGAACTACGTTATTGCTCCCGCCCCTGACACATCTGACCAATGAGTGAAATGAACGTTCTCACGTGGCTTGTGCGGCTGCATTTTGGTTCACTTCACCAACTCATCAACTGATTCAGACCAGAGCAAACAAATAGGTGTGAAAGGGAACCGAACCAGCTGAAAAACTAAACAATGTATCATTCTTGCATCTGGTGCGAACCAAGGAAGCGGACTAGAAGCGGACTATCAGGTGTGAAACGGCCCTTGATGTGTGTTGTGTCTTCACACAGTCTGTGTCTTCACAAAATGCAGTGTATGTGTGTGCTCTGTTTTCAAGATTAAGGTGTTCCAGGAAAACACTCAAAACGTGCCTCATGGAGCAACTGGGACATCTTTATCATGAAATTACTTTTTTTTTTTTTTTTTTTCTCCATCCAAGAGGCTTTTCATGCCACTAGCAAGGCTGAGACACCATAGCTCATCAGCATCATGTGTTCTCTGCTCCAGACCTTCTCTAATAGCATCCTCTATGTCAGCTGGGGACTTGCTTCTACAAGTTGAATGCAAGGAGGGAGCTGGGGAGTTCTGTAGTTCTTGTTGCTGATTTTGAACCTCAATAAGATCAAGAAAGACTGTGGAAGACAGGCTGTCATTCAAACATGGAGTCTCACTCAGCTCCGCTTGCTGGTCCTCAAAGATTGAGGTTGTCTGGTTCTGCTGAATCACAGGATCTAGAAACTTCAATTGGTCATACAGCCTCTTCTTTGCCTTCCCTCCTGCCACTGAACCACCTTTCTTTTCTCTCTGCTCTATCTATCTCTTACGCTCTTCCACCTCCTCTACAGTCCTCAACTAAACAAAAACACATGCAGAAACATAACAATTAGCAAACTAGCTATATTATTATATCTCATGTAAAACAAATTAAATTTTTACATAGCTAACTTCTCCAGCTAAATTGCATTATACCACAGCTCTATATCACAACTCCACAGCCGTAATCATTACTTGAAAATTAATTAACAGTAAACACATGACAAGTACACAACGTAACGTTATGTAAAAAAATATGCATTGTTAACAAGCTAACCTAGCTTGTTAACAATGGGTATTTCTTACATAGCTTGTGCACTGCATTGTAATACTGACAAAGTAATCCTGCTTTGTGAAATACCCCCTGGTTAGGAATGGATGCCTGTCCGTTTGTGTGTGAACAAATACACCTTCACGTCTTATTTTGGTTAGCTAATGTTTTACCTAACAGAAGCTGGCTGCTAGGCCTACTACTATTTCAGTTTGCTACACAACAGTATCTAGATAGCTGGCTAACGTTAGCGAACTAACGTTAGCTAGCTATTCAGTTACGATGGTGTCATGGCATAGTGAGCTGACCCAACCATTATTTTCTAAATCGCTTAAAAAAATTGCAGATTGCAATATTATAACGGCTGCTGGTTTATGCAGCGTTCACACAGCGGGCGGTAGACGGCAGGACGGTAGATGGTACAACACACACACAATGTATAAATACACTTTTGGTCACGGTCCATTTTGCAAAGGCACTCTTTGGTACACCGGTAATCTGTTTCGCGCTGACCGTAAATATGGCAACGGATATAAACAATGCCTTACTGTGACGGACATTTCTGTACCGTCCTGCCGTCTACCGTCCACTGTGTGAATGGCCCATTAATGAGTAAAAAAGATAACTTGGCAGAATCTACCCAACTAAGGCCCAAGCTGTCAATTAGTTATCCTTTAACCATTGTCTCCCATGATGTGGGCTACCTATCGCTTATGACATCTGATCAAAAAAAAAAAAAAAGCCAAGTTACACACACATAGCCTACAGAGCGCCGTTTATAAATCCTTAATTCCAACTTGCAAAAACTAGGCCTGCCTTTAAAAGTATAGATATCAAAATATGGCCAAGTTACAACTAACAATATTGCCTATCGTAGCTCACACTAAATAAACTAGCTCTATTCCAAAGCAATGATATCCAAACTTTGCTGAATTATTTAATGAAACTACTGTCCAAACCGCATACTTCCATGCTCCGAGCACGCATAGCGAGCACGCATCCATCTTGGAGTGTGAGTCCAAAAAGTTCAGTAGCACGGATAAAGTACCCGGATGCGTGCTCCATTTGTTCAAAATTCAAAGTATGCATGGATGCTTGCTCCAACCGGAAAAAATCCCATCATCTCTTCCCAGAGACAAATTTCCCAAATTAATAAATATACTCTGCCTAACTTCAGGGCGTCTGCCTATTGGGTACTGACACCTGGGTTCAGATTGGAAACTTAAACGGGGAAAACTGTACATTAGGAGTTTGTATATGAATAAAGTGCTACAATGTGAATGAACAACACAATATGCGATGTAAAATAATTTTTTTCATATAAATTTTTTTAAGTTTAATGATATGTAATGTTAACCGGTGTGGCTAGCTAGTCGGCTGTATAAGACAACCTACGTCGGTGCTGACAAGAGCAATTGTCCTACGAAGAGAAGCCCTCCTCTTCGTCCCAGCTCTCTGGATGACCTGCCTTCATCGGATGCAGTTTTCAATAATGATCCGCCATCTTATTCTGGCAGCAGCCATCTTTCCTTTTCCCCCAGAAGCAACAGCATTGCCACAAACATTATCGGCTCCATTTCTAATTCTAACTGCGTACCCAGTTGTTCACGCTTTGGTAAACAGCGCGAAAATAATCAAAACACAGACAAAATTGTTTACAATGCAAAGACAATTTCATTATGGGGTTGATTGTTTTCTTAAAGGTACCCAACGATGTAATGAATAGGCTGTCTTCCTACTAGCCATCATTGCCTTCCACGGACCTTTCTGTAATAAGAACGCTAGCAAAAAGGATAATTCAACTGTTGCGGATATTGCTGGTTATATCAGAATATTTCAGTAACAGCCGACACAGTACAATGCCAGCGAACGACGAAGGACAATGCAAATAAAAAATAACAAGATTAGCACAGTGACATGAAACTGTCTTGATGGGAACATATCCACCTGTATTTCAAAGGAGTTGTTGCAGGGATGAATTTCAGAAGGTGTGGCTCTTCCAGAGGTTAAGGTAGGTTTCACAGCAAATTAACATTGGTATCTATCTATGAAGATGAATTCATCCCAACCAAAAGAATATAGAATGCTTATATTTTGTGTCATAAATCTTTAGTAGTTCTGCATATCAGCCTCAGATTTTGCACACATGTGGACAAGGAGTGTATGATCCAGGAAAGTTTTACCTGTTGTACATTTGTAGTTCTCTGTTTTTCTTTTGTTTGCAATGAAATACTATGTTGTTTTTCATTTTTGCCGAGATTACTTTGCATTTGTGGCACTGTATTGTTACCTAAATTACGAAAATAAACGAATATAAGTTAATATTATAAATGGCAAAATGCCGCCAACAAAGCCAGGGATAAATACATTGATAATCGTGTAAATTCATTATTTAGTACCTTATTTAACACTCTTAAAGCAAAACTGGACTTTGGTAGAACTTTGGGTTGTGTAGTTACCTGGCCATGATATTGGTCCAAATTTCCACAGAAGTAAGCATTCCTAGTACTAGTATATATCTATGGTCCAACCTGCAGACATTTTGGTAGTCTTTTCTGGTAGCTTGCTAACAACATTGAAGAAAATAGTACTTTATAAATAATTTTAATAACACAAAAGAAAATATGTACGAGGACTGGTTATTTTTTGTATTGACAGAATCCGCTTAGTTCGCGATCGTATATGTGCTACAAGTGTCATTTTGAGACTGTTTTAGCTTCCCCATAGAAGTGAATGGAGAGCGACAAAAACCCGTATTCTTAATGATCACCCCAGGGGAGCACAGAGGAACTAACGATATATAATATTTCGCCAGCATTTGGACTCATATCATGGCCAGGTAACTACACAACCCAAAGTTCTACCAAAGTCCAGTTGTGCTTTCACAAATAAATCTACACTCACTAATTGTCATACAGTTCTAATGTGACACACTGCACATTTTAGAGCTACTAAACTTTAAACTTGATACAGCACATTTCAAATCTTGCCTGACGCATTCACACCAAAGTTTGTTCATAAACTCAAAATGATGGGACTCAGGCCTATCACTGGTCCCAACCATAATTAAGGGATAGGTATGGCACAAGAAGCTTGAATATGTACTGTATTCCCACCACTGAGAATCTATATCTTTTGTGTAGTGTAATCTCTAAGAAACCAAGCGGATTTACTTGGTCTCCGCCCTGCAAAGAGACCCCCCTCACTATCCGCACAGAAAAGCCTTTTTCCAAAGGCTTATTGGTCAAAGGGCGGTGCTTTTATACGTTTCAATCAATTAGCCTGAAGATAACCTGCTGGACCAGGTTAGCCACGCAGCATGTTACCATGGCAATATACCTTGATTAAAAGTGAGTCCGCTTCGTGATACAGAAAACCCAGGGTTAAAATTTTTATTAGTTTGCTAACCCCATGATCTCACTTTGTAGTATAAACCCCAGAACTACAGTTGAGGAACACTGTATTGTTGTGAATGTTTTTGATTTTTAAACATTTATTCTTTGATTGTGCTTGCTGAAGTCATGTTATGCAACTTCTATGGAAAAATAGCCATTTAGAAACACCTGCTTTAGAAGCTATTGTGAGCAGGAGTAAGGTTATTGCAACACTGCAGTGGAAATGTAGCTAATAAGTCTTTTTTATTAGGTTTTTATTGCAGGATGTGGAAAAATGTAAAAATAATCTTAAAAAGCGTCTGAACATTTCTTCAAGACAGTTGCCATTTCAATGGTGACAAAAAGGTTATTGGGGACACAAGGAAAATACAACCTGACTTCCATTCAGAAAAGCACTTCATTACTTAATAATGCCAAATGCTGCTATGGAAAAAGTGACTTTGAGATGAGAAGCACTAGGCCAAGGAAATGTACAGAGTTTATTGTAAGAGTGTGAGATGCTGACTGAATTGAGTGAACACTGAAATGCTAAAGGCTCTCATTACAGTAAGGGTAACCTTTTTTTACAGTACCAACCGCATTCCACCTCGGAGAGTTAAACTGTTTCCCCCAACAATCTTCTTAATCCAATTTAGTAACAGTATCAGTATCATTTTAAGAGAAATCACGCAGAGGTTGTCATTTTCATTTTGTCAGTGGAAATCTCCTTGAAGGATAGGAGCCCTGCTTCCTGTGACTGGCTAAGCAGAAGATGTAAGGTTATTTTGACCTAAAGTCCTTTATGGTGTTAGAGAAAAGCTGCACTGAAAATCCTTGGAGAGATATTTTCCCCACATACAACCAATGTCTTCCAAGAGTCACAACATGTCACTATTTGGCATTCCTCAAAATAAAGTCCTGCAATGCTTTATAGTGTCCATTTCCCAATCTTGTTAATTTTTGCAATTGCTGTATTTTACATGAAGTCATCAGAATCATTGCCATCCTATAAAAAGATAAAAACAAAGAGCATACTTAATATATATTAAAATAAATCAAATTATTAATTGTTGCAATGACACAGTTGCCTAATGCTGAACAAAGCTAACTTACCTCATTTGTTGTCATATTGTCTTTTGTCATGAGAGATGAATAACACCTAATAAGAAAATTATAAAGTTCACATTACGAACATACACAACATTAGTATAAGACTGGACAATCTGAAAACAAGTTTAATTCTCTTAAAGGGGAATTCCACCAAAAAACAACATTAACCTTATTTAACAGATCAAGGCACAACAAGGCGTTTGTGGCTGGTCAAAACAATCTGTGCACGCAAATATTGACAGCTAAAGTTACTAATTTGGTAGAGGTATGTGTCAAAATGACGTATATCTCTACCCTTCCTCATTTTTGAAAAACTACAGTGGGCGGGTAAATCATGCTGAAGGAGGCGTGACCGAACTCACAGAACGGGAGAGAGAGAGTTTGTGTCCGAATCAGGGCCCTAGTTGCATCCTGTGTAGGCTACTAGCATACTGTTTAGCTACTGCTCACCGTTTTGTTGTTGCGTACTTAACAGCTTTTTTAAAGAAAGAATACTCAATAGTAGGCAAGTGCGCTGATTCGGACACGGCCAGAGAGGTGGTGAACCTCTTGTTACAACTGTAAACAGTATTAGCTTGCGAGCTAGCTCAAAGAGTTCTTAGCTAGCTGAGTTACTAATCATTCCAGTAAAATGGCTTCCAAAGAATTTGTGGACCATGCACGGGATGACAACACCTTCCAAGCAATTTAGCTTAAGTTGGAGGTGGAAGGCTACTGTTTTGAGCCCAAATACACGGCTGAGGAGATCTGCCGAAAGGCGTGAGGCCGCAGCCGAAGCTGCTGCTTCTGACTGGTGGTGGACTGGGAGGAGTAATGAGTAACGTAAGTCAGACTTCTAGCTAGGCTAGATAATGCTTTCACTATAGCAAAAGTAGATAAATGAAGGGCTGTTTCCTAAATAAAACTTAATGAATGGCTGCATTTCCTCCGTTTTTCTCTGGAGACTTCAGCTAATGGCGGTGACATTTTTTTTAGTAGAACTCTAACGTTAGTGGCTAGCTTGCCAGTGAGTGATGTTAGCCCCTCTTGAAGAATGGCTTCCAGGCAGGATTAGTAGTAATGCCCAGCCCCTCAGTTTGTATTCTGTAGTAGTGGCAACCTGTGACTGGCATTGTCTGACACCCGCCCATAAGCTGTAAGGCCCTGGCCATTGTAGTTCACAGAAAAACACGCACCTGGAGCATGCGCAGTAGTTTCGGATTATATCTCTGCTCTCACTACAGGTAGAGAGGCTGAGATGTCATTTTAATCAGGAGGACAGCTACTCTTCTACAAATCAAACATAATTTTTCAGTGGAATTCCTCTTTAAGGTCTGAATTTAATCAATCATTAAATTAGTAATCCTTTAATGGTATCCAAAAGGTTTAATTGAATATTCCCAACCTGCATATATTATGAAGGGAATGATGAATGCAATATATCTGACACTTTAAATAGGCTCTCGCTTATATCTCTTAAGCCTGTGGTTTAAAATGGTTCTTCAAACTCTTACCTATTTTAGCATCTGAAACAGGTTCTTAATCTGGCATATTTAACTGTTTAGACAAAAACTAAGACCATACTTTAGAAAAAGTGCACTGTAACTGTTAAATACTGTAGGATAGAACCCATTTAAATCGTTTAAAAAAACAGCCTCTAACCTACAGTATTTAATGGTTTCAATGTGCTCTTACGCTCACCTATTAAACAGTGCATTTTTTAATTCTTACCTTTTTAATAGTTTTGACCCATTTAATCAATTTCTTTCTCTGATATATCCAATAGTTTAAACAAGTTATTCACTATTTGACAGTTCTTAATAGAGAAATTTATTCACAAATTTCCTCCAAACCTATAGGAACTGCATGCTTACCTTCAATGCATTATCAAAACTTACACCCCTGCCAGACCACTCCACTGCCTTGCCATACGTTCCCTAAAGAGTCCCTCCTCTTGGTGACATCTCTTTTCTACTCTGACCTCCCAGTGATGGAATGAGCTGGCATTATATATGGACTGCTACTACCAGATGTAACACTTAAGACTTTGCTGCATCATCTCTGCCTGTTGCGCAAACCTTTATATGTGCATTGTTGTAAATCGCTGTGGATAAGACCATATTCTAAATAAATGCAATGTTAATCTTACTTCAGTGCCTCCATTTCCTTCTTTCTCTTCATTTCGTCCTTTTCTTTCCTCTTTTGGTCCTGGATCTGTGTCTTCTTCTCGTTCCTTTCCTCTCGGTCGCGAGACTCTTTCTCCGCCGCTAGATCTGGAGATCGTTCATCTTTCGTTTTCTCTAGCCGATTCACAATCTCATTGATTTTTTTCTCAACCGCCACGATCTTGACCTGCAAAATAACATTGTCATTTTCTTTTGCCACTGCGTAAATAATAATGTGAAAATGAAGGGTGGAATTTAAACCATTATGGCACTTTGTCCTTACACAAGTGTTACTTTGTATAATGCACGGGTCCCACTAGACCTGGGATAAGAACAATTTTAAATACTCCTTGTAAAAGTTCTCACTGAAGAAATACTTGAATACATGAGAAATTAACATTTATTCAAAAGCCAAAAATGTAAGTTTTCTTTTTATTTTTTTACTAGAGTGAAGTTTAACTATTACTGTTAACTCCCAAAGATGGTTTAAACGCGTCTTTGATCACCTTTCAGCTCCTCATTTAAAATCATCATCAGTGTTTCCCCTACCGTAGATGGGCCGCCCACAAATCACCAACCAACATGCTACCCAAACTATAGCCAAGATGTGCTTTTAAATTAAAAGTTGCAAAAGCAGCCACAGAGTGGACTTCAAAAGCAAATACTGTGACTGAGCGTAAATCACAAAAAAAGCACATGGGTAGTACAGAGTGGACAACTTCAAATGCGTTGAGAGGATACGGTGTTGAGTTTAGCCTAGTGAATCTATTAAAAAAAGATATATATTTTACAGATTAAAGAAGACTAGGTCAACCTAGTGCATGCCGGGCGCTGGAGGTCTTGCCCCGGCGATGGCTCTCACCCTAGCGGAATAAGTAGGCTATTCTGTTAGTGGTGTGACGACTGTTCCTGCCTGGGAAGTGCTTGTGTGGAAATATCATGTAGGCTATACACAGGAGGGTGCACACGTGTCAACAATGCAGTGAGGTACAATGTTTGTGTTCCTTTGATAGCCAATCAGAATAAAGTGTCCTAACTTTAGGATAATAGACTAGAATAACTTTTATTTTCCTGTGAGGGAACTTCAGTTGTAGTTGCCAGCAACAAAAAAAAGACAAAGACAGTGGGGCAGACCCACAAAACACAAACAAACATGTTAAGACATTCAATTGAAACAGATGCCTCACATCAACTTTATATGCCTTCCAAAAAATGTGATTTCTTGCGGGTAATTCACTCAAAAAAATTCTGCCAACTGACTCCATCTCCTTTTGTCGTACATGGCAACAGTCGCTAAGGTGGGCGGGACTGGGGGGGGGGGGGCAATTTTGTATGATGTCACCATCAAAAAAATAAAGATAGCCAATTAGTCTACGGTAGGCCTATGCTATGGGCTGCGCTGTAGGCCTAAGTGCCAGGGAGCAGAAAGATTTCAAAACTGAAAACAATGTATCGCTTCAGCACAACACAGAACCCTTGAGGTTGCCTATACTGCAACAAAGTAATAGGATGAGACAGACAAGTTTCTTCAATAACTTGCATGCATGCATCAAAACCGTAAATACAAGCATAACTTGTATGGAAAGTGAAAACAAGTTTGATCAAGTTTATCCAGAACTAATGCAATTATAGCCTAGCTAAAATACAAAAAACGCAAAGCATGCCAACGGCATATTATAATAACAAGAATTATCAGATAAATGTTAAATAAATAACATTTATCTGAAGGAGTGCGGGAAATTACCAAACTGAGACTTCTTTCCTGGTCGAGCTAGCTGCAATGCAGCTGCGTTCTTTATTTATAAACCTCATTCAACCCAAAGAACACGTCATAGAAGTTACCGTCTATGACGTAGCCGCGTTGACAGTAGGAGGTGAATTATATATGTACAGTTGAGGACAAAATTATTGGCCCCCCCTGTAAAGATGAGCAAAAAGGGTTATAAAAAAGTCACCGTTTGGTGAATTAGCTTAATCTCACACTGAAAAAACAATAAGAATCCAACCTTTAATTGACGTTAATTTATTATGAGAAAAAAAAATCCCTCATCAAGAAATTATTATTTTTAACAAAACCACATTGGCCACAATTATTGCCCCCCCCTGCATTTATATATAGAATAAAGTAATAATTTTTAATATTTGGTCACATATCCTTTGCATGCCATGACTTCCTGATGTCTGTGACCCAACAACATCAAAAGACTCTTGATATCTTATTTTCTGGTACTCTTACAAGCAATACTATAACATCTCTGCATTTGAATGGATCTCTATGGGAATTGGGGGGTGGGACTAGATTTAGCTGTAAATTATGCTGGAACAGTATGGAACACATGGTTGGCTAAATGGCTGTAAGTCATCAAGGGTCTGACGTATCAAACAAGCTTTAAACCATCACTCTGTTGCCAGATATGCAGTAGATATGGATGAATAACTTGAAGGGTTTCTTCTCCTGACTTATTTTTCCATAGAGTTCAATAGGAAAATTTGTCAGCAGAAACAACCCTTAAAGTGATCCATCCATATCTACTGCATATCTGGCAGCAGAGTGATTGTTTAAGGCTTGTTTGATACCTCAGACCCTTGTTGACTTACAGCCATTTTACCAACCATGTATTCCATACTGTTCCAGCATAATTTACAGCTAAATCTAGTCCCACCCCCCAATTCCCATAGAGATCCATTCAAATGCAGACGTTATCGTATTGCTTGTAAGAGTACCAGAAAATAAGAAAGAGTCTTTTGATGTTGTTGGGTCACAGACATCAGGAAGTCATGGCATGCAAAGGATATGTGACCAAATATTAAAAATTATTACTTTATTCTATATACAAATGCAGGGGGGCCAATAATTGTGGCCAATGTGGTTTTGTTAAAAATAATTATTTCTTGATGAGGGATTTTTTTTTCTCATAATAAATTAACGTCAATTAAAGGTTGGATTCTTATTGTTTTTTCAGTGTGAGATTAAGCTAATTCACCAAACGGTGACTTTTTTATAACCCTTTTTGCTCATCTTTACAGGGGGGGCCAATAATTTTGTCCTCAACTGTATGTCCCAGAAGTAGCCGCCACAATGCAAACATTTAATACAAACATTTGGTATTGCTTTAGCTATCTTATGACATGCCGTAACATAGCTAAAGTGAATGATACCAAGTAATTAGCCTAAGCTTTTTAAAATGACGCTTAGCCTACTGACGGTACGTAGACTATGATTCATCGTAAAAATAAATAAATCGTTCAAACTTGAACTTAAAGAAACTTCAAAAAGTTAAAACATAGGTGTCAAATTCAGCAAGGTGCTTCGTTGTCATAAAGTGTATTTTTAAGATCATAACTTACGGTCCTGATGTGCTACTTGCTTTTCCCACGGCCTCAGAAATCAAGAAAATATCAGAGAGAGAAAGAAAATGTGATTGCAGTGATTAAATTAATTAATGTGCTAGACTAGATTTCCCGTATCATAACCTTATACGCCTGTATACCTTCAAAAATGTGGAGAAACCGTATTTTTATATGGGCAAATTTGACACCTATGACAAAAAATCTAACTAATGGAAAACTTTAGCTGGCTAGCATTAGCGATACACATACACTGAATTGGCTTTGTTTATGTTTATTTCCTGGTCACATCAGCCCACGTTAACGACGTTAACTTAACATTTATTATTTTTTCGCCACCTGTTGCTAGGCAGAACATTTCTGCCCCTCTGCCCAAAATAATTTGCGGCAGGTTTTCCCTGCTTACGCAGATCACGCTCACGTTGTTTCCCTAGCAGAGAGCTCCGCTGCCCCACAGCAGAGACATAGGACAGGGAGCGCAGTCTGCAGCGTAAGCACACACATAGACACAAAGGACACTACTCAAAAACAGCACTATAAGGAGTGTGAGTCAAGTGTATTTTATTTATAAATGCCAATTTCACGATTGAATCACTGTTTTGTATTAAATATAAAATACATTTTGCCACAACGTTCAGATGTTATGAATATCTTGCACAACAGCGCCATGTCTGTAAAAACGCCACTGTAAAAACGCCTAATGTAAAAATGCCACTGGTTATACTAAGAAAACGGTGAAAAGACTGTTGCTGTTTTTATGGCATTTTTTAAGTGTGGGGTATAGACCGGTTTCTCAGAAATGTCACAGGTGAGGTACGCACGCAGTGCTGGGGCAGAATATTCAATATTGCAAAAGAAATCAACATCAACTTGTAATTGCAGAAGCTGAAATGGATGATGAAGAACACTTGTTTGACATTGAATATCTTAGTTACATCAACACTGAGCTTGCTAAGCAATTTGGTGTAAATATGTGTAATATTTTTTTAATGTAGCAAGTGTCCAGGAAGTTACTTGCCATGTTGTGCTGGCTCCCATCCCAGCTCATCATATATGATTATAACTGACGTTATAATAATAATAATAATAATAATAATAATAAACTTTATTTGTATAGCACCTTTCATACATAAAATGCAGCCCAAAGTGCTTCACAACAATAAAAACAAAATACAGAACAAAAGCAATAGAAGAAAAATAGACATAAAAGACAATAGAACATTTACAAGAATAAGATTTTAAAAAACACTGGTGTGTCTGTACACTAATGTCTCTCTGTACACCGGTATCTCTCTGTACACTGGTGTCTCCCCAACAAACACTCCTACCACAAACAGCCTACTATCTGCCATCTACTACGCACCGTATAGCCTCTCTCTCTGGGTGATAATATACCTGCCAGCACCTGCATCTAAGAGTCGGCGGTTTTTTGTGAGGTGTGTCAGGCTTATTAGTTCTTATGACCATGCCTGTCCTAATCGAAATAACTTTATCTTTGAAAAAGCTTGCAAACTCTTCGCATTTTGGAGCAGAGGTTAGACTGATTGGGTCAAAGGGGGTTGGGTTCAGTACTCTGTCAATAGTAGAGAATAGAACTCTAGAGTTTGCGCTATTTTCAGTAATGACTTTAGAAAAATGGGCCTGTCTCTCAGTGCAAACAGCTTTGTTGTAGGTGATAATGCTATCTTTCAGAATGCTACGGTGGACCTCAAGTTTAGTTTTTCTCCATGTTCTTTCAGCTTTTCTGCAGGAACGCTTTAGGTCACAAGTAGCTCTGTTCATCCACGGTGTCGCCTTGACGCGTGACCTTTTTTTGTTTTTTAAGGGAGCTACTTTGTCAAGCATGACACTCAGTTTACTGTTGAAGGCATCTACCATTTCATTTAAAGGATAGTTAAAACTATCTTGATCTAAGGAACTTGTGAGCTCAGCAAACTGCAGTTCTGCTGTTGTGTCTAAATAGCGTTTTTTAATTGTGGTTTTAGAGTTATTCCTTATTGTATGCAGTAGGACATTGAAAAATACAGAGTAGTGATCAGACACATTGATATCAAATACCAGTAGATCGGTGACAGTAATCCCTTTTGAGATAACTAAATCAAGTGTTACCGAGGTAGTGGGTAGGCTCTGTAACATGCAGGTTTAATTCTAGGCTATCCAGGGTATTGAGGAATTTGATTGCTTTAGCATCAGACGTGTT
Source organism: Synaphobranchus kaupii (assembly GCA_029718625.1). Classification (NCBI taxonomy): domain Eukaryota; kingdom Metazoa; phylum Chordata; class Actinopteri; order Anguilliformes; family Synaphobranchidae; genus Synaphobranchus; species Synaphobranchus kaupii. The sequence goes on from CM056382.1 coordinate 408,413, forward strand.
ATTTACATGGATGTTGAAATCCCCATTTACAACTATTCGATCATAATTTGTGATGATGAGCGACATAAGTTCAGAAAACTCAGAGAGAAATCCTGTCCATAGTTTGGGAGGGCGGTATATTGTTATTATGAGTGCGGTCGGTTCAGCTTTAATAGTGAGGGCAATATACTCAAATGAGGAGAACTCACCGAAGCTAGTCCTAGTACAGGTAAATTTATCTGAGAAAATAGCGGCAATTCCACCGCCTCTTTTATTTTGCCTAACAGAATGCAAAAAATTGTAGTTGGGAGGACAGGCTTCAAGGACAGCAGCACCATCAGAGCTGAGCCACGTCTCTACAAGAAATAAAAAGTCTAATCGCCTTTCAGTGATAAAATCATTGATTATAAATGTTTTAGTGGTGAGTGATCCTACATTTAGCAGAGCCATGATTGTCATCTGAGGTGGAATATGATTAGGCATAGTAGAGATATTTATTTGGTTTCTAGGGTTTCTGGTATTACAGTTTTTGGCTCTGCCTTTCAATTTACGCTGGGTAGAGATCCAAGTCGGAATAGGACTTGGAGATATAGATTCTGAATTTAAACCACAGATATAAGCACTATTATTTAACATGGGTACAAGGGGTTCCAGCAAAGAACATTTCCGAGTAGTTACAGTACTTTCAACACTTTTAGGACATTCATGCACATTGACACTTTTAGAGCTATTTTGGCTGGGACCTGAAGGATATCAATGACGTGAGTCTTTTTTGCCCTTTCTTGTGAGTTTGGGACGGACTGTAGCTTCATTTCGAGGCCGCAGCGTTCTGATAGGGGCCTTTGTGATGGCGTGCGGTTTGTGATTGCAGCTTGGGCCAGTAGCTGAGGGGGGGGGGGGGGGGGCTTTTCAGAATGGGTGACTGGGGAGTGGGAGGGAAAAGTGAAAGAGACAGTTCAACGTGCCAAGGGTGAGGCAGAGAACAGGGTCTCCAATGTAGCCATACTTACATGTGGCATGTGGATCGAAATATCATTGGGTAACTCATGATAAGGAGAGGCGGAGGAGGGAGTGGAGGGGGCAGGGGGGGAGGTCGAGGGAGTAGGGGAAAGGACAGTATTTGGGGGGGGGGGGGGTGACCTGGGATGGGATAAGGAGGGGGTGGAGTGGTGCACGCTTGGACAGGGGGGAGCGGGAGGAAAATTGTCAATGGATGGGGGCCTCGATGGAATACTGTCTACAGCGCAGTTCACGGTGGAGTGCTGTCCATGCCACAGTTTTTGTTGGAGGCGATGACAGATGCAGTAGGTGATGACAGCGGCCGGCTCCCTTGAGGATGAGGAGGGTTTGGGCGCAGGGGTTTCGGGGGGCGAGCTGGGGTCAGAGGTTAAGGAGGGCTGGGGTGCAGGGGCTTGAGGAGGTGGAAGTTGTGAGAGTCCGTTGTGCAGTTCCATCCGGTAGGAGAGGGGGGGGCCGTTGCGCACTGGAGGTTGACAGACCTTGAGGGGGGGCGGGGGGAGGCGCTGCGATGTTCTGTTTTGCAGACTGATGATAGGTCTCGGTCTTCAGCCCTTCAGCGGATGAGATAAGGCGACTGGTATGGCAGACAGTCAGCTGATTTCCAGGAGCTTTGGCCCATGGTCGGGTATGCCTGGAAGAGGGGTGCCGTAATGCATGGTCAACGTGGTCTAGTAAGGTCCTGGCTCCATGTTGGTTCAGTAATCCGTCCTGGGCGAACAAATGGCCTTGCTGCCAGAAAAGATCAAAGTTGTCGATGTAGTTGAGTCCTTTCAGCGAACAGGATCTCTTAAGCCAGTCATTGAGATCCATACCTCTAGAGAACAGCTCAGAACTCCAGATTGCCGGTAGAGGCCTACTAATAAAAGCCTTGAGGCTGAGGAGATTTAGACTTTTGTTGAGGAGTAGGTCAAAGTCCTGTTCCGTCTTTGCTTTTGATCTGTTTCGAATGTTATTCCATCCCACGTGAATAAGTAGCTTTCTGAGTGAGTTAGCTTGAGAGAGAACAATCGGTAGTTTACTCTCAATCCATTCAGTGATGTTAACAACACAGGCATCAGGTACGCAGTGAATTGATGCAGTGTTCATATTTAGCCTGTTGACGGTAAAATCTCCTACAATCAACACCCTTTGCCATGGTAAAGCGTAGGGATATGTTCTACGTGAGGCAACAACTGCATCTGCATTAGCAGTAACAGGCAATGCTAGGTTGGTTGTAGTTGGCTTTTTTTGATCATGAGACTGCGAGTGATATTTGTTAATACACTCTGTTCTATCCGGGATATAAAGGGATTTATATCTGTTTTTTGTTGAAACTTGAAAACTTAAATTACGAGCACCGGAGGAATTTACTGAGCTAGCAAGCCTGTAGCATTCGCGTTTGCAAAGTTAGCTTGCCTCAATTTGCCATCCTTCCGTCTCTTCGGAAATTGCCAGTGTTGATCAGAATCCGTGCTTGAAATGGGTTTCGAGTCCTTGCTAAGTTTCGGAAATGCAAGCAAGCTGTCTAAATGCAGAGAGTCATTGGAGGAAAGCGAGTGTGAAGTAGCATTAGCTTTGTTTTTAGCCATAGCCATAGTATTTTCCTTACCACAGAGTATTGCAGATTCAAGATTCAGAATGTTCTGTTGATGACCGTAGCACTTTATGCAGACAGACGGATCAGTGGAAGTTGGTAGTGGCATCTCCGATGTAGGCATCCGATTTAAGCTGATATTCGAGGTTGATAGCAGATCCACGTCGGAGGCTGGTTTTAGCTAGGCAAATTTTAGCTAAGCTAGCTAGCTGGTTAAAGTTTCACCACACGCTAATTTCACCGTCTGTAGAATCGGATTTCATAGCAAACCTCTAACTGTGGCTATAACTATCACTAAAACTGTTTAGATTAACGGTGAGAAAACAACAAAAGAGGCAAAAGTGTGATAGTAAGCTTATAGAAGAGAGCAGGTATAAAGTCCGACTGCCTTCAGTAGTGCGCCCTCCTGTCGTTAGGCACTCAATTGAATGAAGACAGCTTTGACTGTATAGCTGCAGTTTTGAAGCAAGTAGAGTAGGTGGCTAGCTAGCTATCCATAACAGAAAACATACTGTGAGACTATTTTGACACAAAATCTAATGGAATTCAATACTAAGTTATGCAAGTGACAGCGAACCTAGCATAATACTGGCTTGCTCTTATGAATATGGGATTCCCAGCTGGCAAGCTAGCTAATTAGCAAGCAAGCTCACAATGTAGAAATGGAGGCTTACATTTTTGGCGAGTTGGCCATGAGATCTACATTACATTACATTACAATCATTTGGCAGACGCTTTTATCCAAAGCGACGTACAATAAGTGCATATTGAAGGTCATTGACGCGACTACAAAGCAAATCCGACAAAGCATAGCTTTCTCACAGCGTAGGAGCTATCACTAGTAATAAACATGAGAAGTACACAGTCAGTTATACATTCTGAACTATAGAATAACCAAAAAACACAAGTTAAATAGAAAACAGGAAGCGAATACTATAGAATGGCCCTATATAGGTATAATTTAGTCGAAGTGGAGTCTGAAAAAGTGCGTTTTCAGACCACGCCGAAAAACAGACAGTGTTTCAGCTGAGCGCAGCAGAGTGGGGAGTTCATTCCACCACTGGGGAGCTAGGATGGAAAAGCTCCGCAGTCGGGACGAGCGGGAGCCTTTAACACGGAGGGAGGGAAGTGCAAGTCGCCCTGCAGCAGCAGAGCGAAGTGGTCGAGCAGGAGCGTAGTGCTGGATTAAGTCCTGTAGGTAGGAGGGGCCTGACCTTTTGGCTAGATAGGGTCCTAGCAAAGAGCAGAACAAACAGGTCAGGTAAACTGATGCCGAGGCTGCTGTGTTACTGCTCTGTTTTAGCTTTATGCAGTTACTTAATTGCACTCAGCTGCTTGCGGGGCTAATACACACAGGTGAAACAGGTTCCAACTCCTAATTAGCAACACAAAAGACAGGTAGCTGGCCCAATCACAGCGAGCGAGCTACGGACTAACTGCAAACAATTCAAAATAAGCTAAGCTACCGAGTGACTCCAATCTGTTCAACTAACTAACAACAGCTGAAAGCAATGAAAAAAGATACGCTTATCTGAATCCCAGCGTAGTCTAGACGATCCTCGACGCAACAAGATGCACTCTGAGGTGATCAGCTGCAAACACACTTAATATACACACCGGTGAAACAGGTTCCAACTCCTAATTAGCAACACAAAAGACAGGTAGCTGGCCCAATCACAGCGAGCGAGCTACGGACTAACTGCAAGCAATTCAAAATAAGCTAAGCTATCTAAAAAGTAAAAGGTCTTGCTGCATTGTTATATGTTCATGTTGTAAAGACACAGGTTGATAGGGGCGGCAGTGTAGTATATTGGTTAAGTAACTGGTCTTGTGACCGAAAGGTTTCAGGTTCGATTCCCAGCTAGGACACTGCCGTTGTACCTTTGAGCAAGGTACCTAACCTGAATCGCTTCAGTGTATATCCAGCTGTATAAATGGATAATATGTTTAAAAAAAAATGCTAAAAAGTTGTGTAAGTTGCTCTGGATAAGAGCGTCTGCTAAATGCCTGTAATGTAATGTAATACTGATCACCGAGCTGCTGTTACTGTTAGTTACTTGTAGATATCTCAGGTTTGGCCAATACCAACAGGCACTGTGCATTCATAACTTGACCGTGCCAGCTAATTGTATTGTGTATAGATGGACTAACGTTAGTTTGCAAGTGTAGGTGAGCTGAGATGGGCCTAATAGTTACTTTTTTTGGCATATCCTGTGTTTTTAAACCGGGAGTTGTGGTCTGTCTGTGTTTTTTTTTTGAACAAGGGTTTCTTGGCTCATAGGTAGATAGATAAGTAGGTAGCTAGCTAGCTGATTAAGTTGCATTTTCCATTAAACATAGCTAGCAATAATTGTTCAATTAAAAAATAGCTAGCCTAACACTTCGTAATATATTTATATATATATCTACTGCATTCATTTATATTTCAGTTATATGCATAAGCGATGATGGCATTACTCACATGATCAAACAACGCATAGAAATATGGGATTTCACTTATGAAAAATTTACTGAAATTGTACATTTTTCCAAAACTTTTTGACATCAAAAATCATTGTTTCACAAAGTGTTATACTTAGGAAAAGTTACCATTGGAGATAAAGGATTTAAATATGAGGTTTTATTAGAGCTTATGGTTTTCACGTGATTCCGTGATCGTGGAATTTATCGTGGAAAATGACTCCTTCCGCAGAATCTGGCTATACCCGCGGAATATTAAACTTGTCGCAAAATTTTTTAACTGAATTCTGTAGTTTTCCTGCCCCACGCTAGATGCCACTAAGCCACCATAGATGCAATTTTTCGCTCACCATTTTTCGGTTAGCTGGATATCGGGTATCCTCCAAGGCAAGCCGAACACATGGAAAATGGATCGTTTCTTGAGATCACAACGCACCAACTCTGGCAAATTAGATAATAAATCTGCTGCAGAAAGGGCAGCTGTTGATAAAAGTCTACACAAAGATGGTGGTAAATTGTTTTGCACCGTTAATCGACCACAGAACAAAGTCCACAATAGATGATAGAATAAATTGTCGGCTGAATTGTCAGAATCTGTGCTGACACGCCAGAAGACTATTCCAACAACCATCAGCAGTGCGCCAGCAGAGGAGAAATTAAAGGTAAGATCGCTGTGTGAAATGGAAAGGGTCTTTTATTTGTTACTTCCTTGCATATAGACTAAAATAGAATGCGTCAAGCTATGCTACTCACTAGCATGTAACGTTAATATGCATGCTAGCAAGTTACACATTTCCACAGTGGCTACGGAGCTAGGTAGGAAAACGTAACTTGGTTCAGTCGAGTTATTTAAATTGCGTGATTTTATAAACTAATCCATTTATGTAATGGCCTACACCAAAAATATTCCCATTTTAAGAAACTTGATTTAAAATGTGATTTTTCTGCATTCTGAAACCATTGTCTTTTTAAATGCAGGTTTGTAGCGATTGGATCAGGGCATGCACCGCAACCAAAGCTCCACTGTGGCAATCATATAATCGCATCATGAGAAGTTTCCTACGCAATCACTCAACTGTGTCATGCAGCTGTCAGTGCTCCCAATAACTTTGTGTCAAAAGAGATTATTCACTTGATCAGACAATGATTAAAGCATACGACACTGCACTAAGAGCCCTGCTTCCCAACTCAGTCCACATCACGTGTCTGGCGCATATAATGAACCTTGTAGGCAAATCATTCAGAAAGCCGTTTGAAGAGGTAAACACGTTCATGAGGTATTTCTCTCAGGTTTTTTACATGGCCGGTGCAAGAAAGAGGAGATACCTCAACTATCTCACCACTGCATGCAAAAAAGTTACCATGGCCCCCAACCCCTGTAGCACAAGGTGGAACACATGGTACATAGCAGCAGCATATCATGCTGAACAATTTTTGAAGATCTGCAAACACTGAACCCCAAATTCACTGATTACACAAGATGAGGTACAGTGCCAAACACTGCAACTTCATCTCAACATTCTCACTGAGAAGTCAAAGGTGCTACTACAACTGTGCAACCTGTTTAAAGCAATAGGCCAGTCACAATGAAAGTGTATGACTACCTGGAAGACCTGCAAATTACATTTGCTGCCAACAAAGAACTGAAGCTAGAATCCTGTGCACAGTTCTTTGAAAGTTTTGCAGGGCTTGCATACATTAAGAAGATAGAAACTCTGGCTGCATTTGAAGCAGCTTACCAGTTTGCAGAGGACAAGTTGCATAAATACAGTCATGTGAAAAAGCAAGTACACACCCAGATATGTTTGCCTCTTTTTAGACATATTTGGACAAATGGATATTTGATCCTTATTCCAATGCTTTTTACTGTTAAAGGTAGTCTAATTTAACAAAGGACACAAACAAATAATGCTTTTAAATGATTTATTTATCAAAAATCAACAGAATGCAATTATCCTGTGAGGAAAAAGTAAGTAAACCCCTGGCTTCAATAACTGGTGTTGCCCTCTTTGACAGCAATAACCTCTACTAGGCGTTTCTTGTAATTGACTGTAAGTCTCTTACATCGACTGGGAGGAATTTTCAGCCATTCTTCTTTGCAGTACTGCTTTAACTGTGTGATGTTTGAGGGTTTCCTTGAATGCACAGCCCCCAAAAGCATTTCGATAGGATTGAGGTTTGGACTTGGACTTGGCCATTCCATGACCCTCCATTTTTTCTTTCTGGGCCATTCTGTAGTAGATTTGCTTGTATAGAATAGAATAACTTTTATTTTCCCGTGAGGGAACTTCAGTTGTAGCCATCAGCAACAACAAAAAAGACATAGACAGTGGGGCGGCCTCCCCAGTCGTTGCCTCACTCCTCCCCTGCATTCTCTTCTCCTTCCCTTCCCTGGTGGCCTTTTGAGGATTGCCTGTAGTCCTGGACCAGTCTTGATATCTTCAACTCCGGCGAAGAGCGATGGTAACTTTGTAGCTGCAGATCTAACGAACATTCCAGAGTATATGTTGTGAATGCATTTCTATGGTGACGACCATAAACAAAATTATCCCGACTGGATAATTCGGCAATATTATCAAAATGAGCAGCAGGAGTGCCCTGAAAAATATCTAGCCCGCTTCCCCGTCCCACAACAGACACACAGCGCATGAAAGAAAAACAAAAGACAAAAGCCCGACACAACAAAAAACATTCAAATGAACAAACACAAGAGACAGCTGGACTACATCGCCATTACAGCGCCATGTGATGTACGTTTAGGATCATTATCCTGTTGGAGGATCCAGGACCTTTTCAGCTTCAGAATCTGAACTGATGGCCTCACATTCTCCTCAAGAATTCACTCTGTAGTTACTTCATGATTGAATCTATTATATACCAGGCCCTGAGGCAGCAAAGCAGCCCCAAACCATAAAACCCCCTCCACCATGTTTCACCATTGGAATGAGGTGCGTCTGCTCAAAGGCAGTGTTGCATCTTCGTCAAACATGAAGTTTTGCATTGCACCCAAACAAATTTGACTTTGACTCATCAGTCCAGAGTACATTTTCCCAGTCGTTTTGAACTTTATCCAGATGTTGTTCTTTTCGGAGAGGCTTCTTCCTTCCTATCCTCGCATGTAGGCCAAGTTTGTGCAATCTATATGGCAAGTGAAGTCTGTAGGTCCTTAGATGTTACCCTTGGGTTCTTGGGAGACTTCTAGGAGTATCTTTCGGTAAGCTCTTGGGGTGAATTTGGTGGGACGGCCTGTCCTGCGTAGATTTCCGGTGATGTGGAATTTTCTCCATTTGGATATGATGCGTCGAACAGTTCACAAATATCAAGGCCCTGGTATTTTTGCATTTCAATCAGAAAGTGCAGTGTGTTTCCTCTGGTGACAGTCGTGGTGGAGGTGATGATGAGGAGGAGGAGTTCATGGCCTTAATATAATGGCTGCATGCCAAATTAAACAGGGAATAGATTTTTTAAAATTATTATTTAGTAAATTTTACTTTATTTTTAAAGGGTTGAACCAATTAATATGTTATGTAATTGCAATACCTGAAGTGATATTTTTTTCTGTTGAAGCAACTCTGAAGCAATGGCATGAAAAAAAAATTGTGAATACACATTGAATTTTTCTAATTAAATTTATATATACAGATCCTTTCCAAAAAATTTGAATATCATGGAAAAGTTTTTTTTTTCCATAATTCCATTCAAAAAGTGAAACTTTCATAGATTATAGATTCATTACACACAAAGTGAAATATTTCTAGCCTTTATTTGTTTCAGTTTTCATAATTTTGACTTACAGCTCCAGAAAACCCCCAAAACAGTATTTCAAGAAATTAGAATAGTGTGTTGAAAATCAGCATTTACTCCAGTTATTTCAGAGAATAAGTGGAGTGGCTTGACTCGAGGAATCCGACAGTTGTAGCCCATGTCCCGGATACGTCTGTACGTGGTGGTTTTTGAAGCACTGACTCCAGCCTCAGTCCACTCCCTCTGCATCTCCACCAAATTTTGGAATCGTCTTTGCTTGACAATCCGCTGAAGCCTACGGTCATCTCTTTTGCTTGTGCACCTTCTCCTGCCACATTTTTCCCTTCCACTAAACTTTCTATTGATATGCTTGGACACTGCACTCTGTGAACAGCCAGCCTCCTTAGCGATGACCTTTTGTGGCTTACCCATCTTCTGGAGGGTGTCAATGATGGTCTTCTGGCCAATTGTCAAGTCTGCAGTCTTCCCCATACTGAACCAAACTGAGATAAACTTTGCAGGTGTTTTGAGTAAATTAGATGATAGTGTGAAACTCAGTCTAAAACATTAATTCTCTGAAATAACTGAAGTAAATGCTGATTTTCAACACACTATTCTAATTTCTTGAAATACTGTTTTGGGGGCTTTCTGGAGCTGTAAGCCAAAATTATGAAAAATGAAACAAATAAAGGCTAGAAATATTTCACTTTGTGTGTAATGAATCTATAATCTATGAAAGTTTCACTTTTTGAATGGAATTATGGAAAAAAAAAAACTTTTCCATGATATTCAAATTTTTTGGAAAGGATCTGTATGTAAAAATATGATACTGGAGAGATTTTTTAAAGTGATTTTCATTTGTTTACCAAAGTGTCTTGTGTTTACTTTATGGGAAAGTTTTACTTGTATGTGGTACTTCATATAGCCATGTAATACATAACATAAGCTCATGGGCCAGACTTTCTTGAACTGTTGTAAAAACTTTGTTTTTGATTTTTACCCATTAATAGGACACGCAAATGTGACATTTTTTACACTGTCATAATTGATGTAGAGAAACATACCTATCCTAATGGCCTACATTTCTTTCAACCAAATATTTTTGAAGACGTTTGATATGCCTTTCTAAACCCCACTTTGCTTAGTGAAAGTTGTCGCTCATATTCATATGGGAGAGCAAAATTAATCAGGCTCATGTAGCTACGTAATTCATTGTGTCCTGAGAGTTACGTACACAAGATGCCGTCGGCAATCATGAAAAATAAATGTATATCGGATCGATCTTTGTTTGTTTCTGTCATGCACAAGCCAAGTAAAAAAATATATGTGCCCAAATTCATACACTCCACGATACTTTAAAACAAGGGGAATATAGTGCTGACTTTCTTTCCGTGTCCCAATCGTTACGTACATAAGCATGAACCCACGTGTTTCATGGCTGATGGAATGGTCAATCTAAAGAAAAAAAAGAGCATTACTGTCTGGTACGAAACTACTAAGAATTGCTTTGTTTCAATTGCTGCCGACGCTACAGGAGCCTGATAACCTTGCGTGTCCAAGCTTCCTCACGCGGTTACGTACCTAAGCCGTTCACGTTTTACCTCGCACCAGTTTATCAAAATCGTCCAAATCAAAGCATTTACACAGCCATCGTGTTATAATCGTGTCCGCATATTGAAAGGTAGGATTTTATTTTTTATTTTTTAATTTAGAAAATTAATCTTTTCTTGCATTGATTACGTACGTAACGGTGTCCTCTAATCAACCGGGTATTACACAGCCATAAATAGATTAGAGCTTCAAAGTCCAGTTTCATTGTGGACCGCCTCGGATGGGGTATGTATCTACACTTTAATGAATTAGAAAAAATAAGTTATACTTTTGCACTCACGTGTCATTGAGACACCATGTTAACACTACTGTGGTAAATTGTATATGACCTGAAAAGACTATTTCCGGTTATTGAACTATCTTCTTTCTTTTTGATAGAGTCAGAGAGTTGTCAAACTTGTAAATAAATGTGTTTGCATTGGTTTTTGCAACAATACATTTTTTGGTGTCTATGTCACGTTTATGTGTCCCAGTATCATATTTTGACTTATATACAATGCCGGATATTAATTGACTGAGTTGGACTCATTATTGAACTTGAATTTATTTCATTCTAAATTTCTCTCTACAAATAGTAAATTTAGAAAAAAAATTTCAGGCCTGCAGAATTTTGCAGAAAAACTGTTTTCCTACCGTGGATTTTTGGAAAGTTCACCGTGGATTTTTCATATTTTTACTGTGGAAAACCTATGGGTATATTTTATTAGGCTGTCAAAGCATCCTGATGGGGTTTCAATTGGCATGCTTCAGCATGCAGATTAGCAGCTGTTTTGTAATATTTTACTTGGGTTTCACTGTATAATCTGTCCCACCGATCCTGTTCCTAAATGTACACCGTTTTCCAAATACACACATTATAAACACAGTGACAGGTCTGTGGCAGTTGCATGGCAAAAATGCAAAATGTCAGAGAACTGGCATTCAGTCATCCCCTTGGCTGCCATCAAAACTATTTAAGGCCTCTGAAAACTACATTTAAGAAAAATTAAGACTTTAAAGGCCTTTCATTTAGAAAAGTGAAGCTAAGTGGACCTGTGGAAACCCTGTTATAAAACTGCCCTGAACAAACAACCCAATAACAATGTTAATGCAAGAATGCAGGCTATAGATGTAATATTTTTATGGAGACAAAGAATTTTTTAAAATATAATCCATCCACAGAGCTAGCTGAAAGATGCAGAATAAAAGTATTTCTTTTCCCTAAAAATAAATATTGATTATGAATTTATCATTACAGAATTTTTTTTTTTACGGGCCGTTAAAAGAGTGCGGTCTTTTTCTCTGTCTAAGACGTTCTGCCGCGGTGGTACAGCGGTAAAAGCGCCAACTTTCATTTGGGGCAGTTGTACTGAAGGAGGATTGGGGTTCGCGCCCCAGTGCTGCCAGATTTGAGTATGGCCGGTGCCCGAGGGAGTGGCAATTGGCGGCTGCTCCCGGGGTGGAGGGAGGGACTCGGTGAAATTCGTCGCGCACACGAAAGGCCCCGGGCGAATTGGATTGCGGGCAGGAGCATGAGGAGTCGCGCCCTGAAGAGGACGTGGCCCCCTCCTTCCTATGGTAGTAGGCTGACGGGGTTGTGCAGAGGCGATTTCAAGCGGTTGCTACATGGAATAGTACAGGGTTGAATTGGCTACCAAATTGGGAGGAAAAGGAAATAAAAATATATAAGACGTCAGAGTTTGGTTCCCGGCTCTAACAAAACTCCTGAGCCAGTAGTATTACGACATTGGTACCACACAATCTCAATCTCAATTGGTTGCCTGATTCAGCTAGTCCAACAGTGATGGTGGAATTTGATGACAAGCGCCTGGCTCCACCACCGGAAACCTCATCCAGCAGTAATGTTAAACCCAAGAAACCCTGTTACCAGTCCTTAATGACAAGAACCGGAGCAAGACGATGGTCAACTTTGGTTTGGAATTTGGTCGTTGGAGGGAGCTCAAAGAATCACAATGCTTGAGAAACTCACAATGCTTCAGAAGCGAGGCGGAGATGACCACTTTTCTACTCGAGGGGTAAGCTAACGTGTTAGCAAGCAAGCAAACTAACATTATCAGATAGGTGATCAGATCGATCATATAATGTTGCTACATATTGCAAAATTTGTTTACGAATTCATTACTACAACCACAAAAGATTTGTCACTTGACATGATTGAGCCTGATTCGGTCTCTGACTCCACTCTTCACACTCAGATGAAGTAAAGTTATGTACACAAAATGCAGATGAAGAGTCAATCTTGCAATCAGTTAACGGGCGTGTGCTTTGAACAGCAGCAGTTCTGGCTGTGTTATTATGAAATGCAATCTCCATATGAGACACTAGAGGGGGTAAAATGCTGTATCTATAGCCTTTAATAGACTTGTTCACTCTGTAGTTACTTTAATGTGTGCTTGCCTCTTTCTGTCGATGGAAGCCAATCTGTCCTACATCCATGTCTCCAGTTTTCTTCAAGTTGCTCCAAGGTGTGTAGACAACATTGATGTTGTTCATTTTGCACCCTGTCAAGAGAAAGCCTTTTGTGTAATCCAACAGGCATGATTAAGTCTCTTTTCTGGGTCATTCAGCTTTCAGCATTCATGAAACTTTCTTACAACAAAAATAAAATCAGTAAATTTATAAACAATTCAGTCTGCATAATTTAGCCTGCTTTTAGTCACTCTCAATTCACAACTGTGAATTCAAAACTCACCGTACCAACTGCAGTGATGTTCAACAGGATGCAGAAAAAAGGAAACTGAAAACACCAGTTCACTGAACCGATGCAACAATGAGGCCTTTCTCCAGAACACCCTGATTGATCATCAATAGGACCTGCACTTTTAATACCTACACAGGTTTAGAAGCCTGTAATTCTGCTGGAATCTGCTGTGTGTCTCAATTGCTGCTTAAATTGAACAAATAACCAGGGTCATCTCTAATGTGAACGAGCATGACAGTGCTTTAGGAGTAAGAAAGGAATAAGATTAGCATCCATGAAGCATTATTTTGTTGAAAAATTATTTGGTTTAAGGGAAATGACTAATGCTAATGACTAATGTTGATAGATAGAACCTTTACCAGCCATAGGAATCATATAATATTGATATAACATAGTTCTCAATATCCGATTTGCACCAAAATCTTCCCTGATGTTTCAGACATGAGGAATCCATCTAAAATATCAAAATACACCCAAGAACCCCCGAACCCTACTACAATGATTGTACTACAATCCCACCCACAGAATGCAAGTTCTATGTAAGACAACAAAAATGAATTGGATGCATAGCCAGTTCAATGAAAGTGGCCACTTTTCAATGAACTAGCAATGTATCCAATTCATTCTCAACCAATAGAATGCTGAGGTCAATGAACTTTTCAATTTGTGTTCTTGATGGTTCTGGTTGGAATTTCAATCAATACTGAATAACGGATAGTTGAAATGGCACCATCTTGTGGTCAAAATCTGGTAGTACTAGATGCAAGGATATGAGATGGCCAACCCTCAAACACTAATTAAACTTCATGGGGGGATTTAACCGTCACCATTTTCACTGTGCATATGTATAAATATGTGAATAAACAATAATCCAAGCCACAGCTTCTCATGTGTTGTCCCACATAGAGAACTTCCATTCTATGCTGTCTATAAGGGTGGTATTGTAGTAGGGTTTGGGGGGTCCTTGGGTGTATTTTAACAATTTAGATGGATTCCTCATGTCTGAAACATTATCAGGATGGATTCTTATGGCATGAAAAGGTTCTATCTGGATGTAACATTTCCCTGAAACCAAATAATTTTTCAACAAATTAAGGCTTCAGGGATGCTAATCGTATTCCTATCTTATCCCTAAATCACTTATCAGAACAATGTGTGATGGTGGGTGTTGAAATGTACCTTTCTGTGTCCGATTCATATGGAATTACTCACCAGGTAATTAGCCGTGATTGCTTAACTTTGCAAAATGTACAAACGCCTATCTTATTTAGGTGCTGAACAGAAATAAGTATGCCTATTAATTAGACGTTTGCTTTGGGAACTTGAACAGTGTGTAAGTGCTACTCCTCAATTATATGTAGTAAATCAGTGAGGAATTTGAGACAACAATCAAAATTAATTTGAAGCAATTCAACAAATGATTATGCTGGCAGAATGGATTAGACAAGAATACTGCATTCTAGAAATGAAGACACCCATAGCCTAGTTCAGATCAACAGGCCTACTACAAGATGTACAAGAGATGGCGAGTGGTTTTCATTTAAAAAAAATCTTGGAATGTTATGAAACACAAAGTTAACTATTGCATCAAAACAATAGTTAGAAATTTAGATGACTCTTTCTATAACATTGAGTTAGGAGTTCTTCAGCAGATTTGTCTCATCATTAACAGATGATTTCACATGTTGAATGAGAATAAAGCAGCGGTCAATTCAGTTCCACAATGCAGTTCAACAGTTTGGTAGATCAGAATAAGTAAAATGTCTTCTGAAAATGTTCTAAGACCCTCGTCGGCTAGTCTGCTGTTGCAGTTTAAAGTTGCATCTTAATCAATAACAAATCTGTTAACCCCTTCTCGAGCAGCACCTTTTTTGAACACAAGCCCTGAAATAAAATGGTTACTGTTCTTGAACCCCTTTGACTACAGGCATAATCGGTTTGTTCTGTAAGGTAATCATTACTGAAACAAAGTAACAGTAGCTCAAGCACAGTGTAACTAAGTTTTTTTTTTTCTCGCCTGAAAGATTTATTTATGTTTTTGCTGGGATAAGGATACCAGCTTTACCGTTATTTGTGTAGTCTGTTGATTTCTTTGGAACACATTGAACGTGCGGAGTCATCCTTTTGTGTCATGTTACAAAATAAGGAACCGTTGTCGCAACACTGAGGTCGTGAACTACTTAATAGAGATAGAATTGTGAGTTTTAACACTTTCAAACGGTATATTGTGTGACCAGATTACTAAAACATTTCACCGTAAATAAAATGCAATGAATGCAAATAAACTAAACTTCCGGCCCGAATACGGGTCGGTGCTAGTTAAGGGGATAATCTGCATGCAATCTTACACAATTAAAAACAATGAAATTAATCATTGAAAAGATTCTGTCAGCATAATCGGATTATGTTTGCTTAGGTTGCTTTAAAAGCACTTTCATGAGAAGGCTGTATCAGCATCTTTCTACTAGAGGTCTAAATTGCAAGCCACAAAAATCTGAAAACATTGGGCACAAATTAACTTTAAACTTAACCATGAAAGGGTAATGCAGCCTCTAACTAATTTAAATTTCAATGTTATGTTTCTAAAAAACCAGGAGGATTTTGAAATGAAACCGACAGAAAAGTTTAGCTGGACATCTAAGTTATCCAGAGGCTCTATGTTCTCATAGACGAGGAAGCCTGCAAATGGTTTCTAATAAATGCATGGTTTACTACACGATGGTTCACTCTCCACCCCAAGCAACTCCAAATCACTCCAAAATAGTCTTCTTTGTTTGTGCTACATTTGTGCTGGTTTGTGCCGTTGAAATAAACATGTTTGCTATTTTTATTCTTTAGATATAAACGATAGACGTCACGTAGCGCTGTAATGGCGACGTAGTCCAGCTGTCTCTCGTGTTCGTGTTTGTTAATTTGAATGTATTTTGTTGTGTCAGGCTTTTGTCTTTTGTTTTTTTCATGCGCTGTGTGTCTATTGTGGGACGGGGAAGCGGGCTAGAGATTTGTCGGGGCACTCCTGCTGCTCGTTTTTATAATACTGACGAATTGTACATTCGGGATAATTTTCGGGATAAATGTCACCATGGAGACACATTCACAACATATGCTAGGGAATGTCTGTGTGTTTGATATGTTTGTGTGTTGTGGGTCTGCCCCACTGTCTATGTCTTTTTTGTTGTTGCTGGGGCTACAACTGAAGTTCCCTATTATTCTATCCTATTCTATATAAGACATTACTTTTATAATGAGTCTGTTCAATTCTACTGAACAGACTCCAGGGCTGTGTTGGACTAAATGGTCAAATGGTTAAGCTCTTGCATGGTTCAGATCATACTTATACAATAGGAAGCAGTTTGTTAAAATAAATGAAGTATCATCCAGTTACTCAGTAATGAAATATGGTATTCCACAAGGATCAGTGCTAGGCCCAGTACTTTCATTATATATGCTACCCCTTGGTGATATTATTCGGGCACATGGGGTAGATTTTCACTGCTATGCGGACGATACGCAGATATACATTTCCATGAAACCCGGTGAGGCACTACCACTTTCTCGGTTAGAGGCTTGTATTGCAGATATTAAAGCCTGGATGCTTTCCAATTTCCTGCTCCTAAACTCAGAAAAGACCGAAATGCTGGTTTTAGGTCCAAAAAAACAAAGGGAGAAACTGGGTACATCTACTTTAAATTTCGATGGTTGTTTAATTGTTCCAAACTCAGCTGTGAAAGACCTAGGTGTTACTATAGACCCAGATCTAACCTTTAGCGCGCACATAAAAAACATATCTAGAGTAGCTTTCTTTCAGTTAAGAAACATAGCTAAAATAAGGCACTTCCTATCAATAGGGGACGCAGAGAAACTGATCCATGCTTTTGTTACGTCTAGGCTAGATTACTGTAATGCCCTGCTATCTGGCTGCCCTAAGTCCTTGCTAAATAATCTCCAGCTTGTACAGAATGCAGCCGCTCGCATTTTAACTAGAACTAAGAAATATGAGCATATTACCCCAGTACTAGCATCGCTTCATTGGCTACCAATTAAGTTTAGGATAGAATTTAAGATTTTGCTTCTGACCTTTAAAGCCTTAAATGGACTTGCGCCAGTGTATATATGTAATCTGCTCTTACCATAAAAGCCAAAAAGATCACTCCGTTCCCAAGACGCAGGCTACCTAGTAGTCCCAAGAATATCTAAAAACTTGACGGGTGGTAGAGCTTTCTCTTACAGAGCGCCACTACTGTGGAACACCCTACCAAAACTTATAAGGGAATCAGACACTGTCTCAATATTTAAGTCTAGATTAAAAACGCACCTCTATGATCAGGCTTATAATGAGCTATAGTCTGGAGACAGGACCAGAGAAGCATTTAGCCATAGAGTAATGTGGGGTGGCATCCTTTCCTTACTGTCACCTGTCAACAGCTGTGACCCCATCTTCCTGGGCTGGCTCTTAATAGGTGGGTAGGACTGTTTTCCCTCTCATGACTGCATGGTTCCTCAAACTCTGTCTTCATAGCTATGCAGCCATAGATTACTCCTGGCGGGGGCACTTGCCCAACCCTCCCACCCCTTCCCCACCCCCCACCCCTCCAGTTGGTGCTCCTGCTGCTCTATTACACTTCCCCTAACTGTTTTCTCTCTCTCTTTTTTTTCACATTCTGCCGGCGGGGCTTATGCCCCGCATCTCGAGAGTTGCTGTCCGGCTTCCTGTCCGTTGCCACTTGCCCCTCCCTCCTTACCACCGCTGCCAGCTGCTCCCGCCGCCATTGGCGCCCGGTTCCCCACCATCACTGCCGCCACATCTGGACTGTCATCTAGCTGCTGCAAATTGTATTATCATGGACATTGGCTGTTTTGACCATGTTGGTCCTTAAGCCCTAGACCCTGAGCTGACCAGAGGAGGATGGGTTCCCCCATTGAGTCTGGTTCCTTCCAAGGTTTCTTCCTAGTTACACCAGGGAGTTTTTCCTTGCCACTGTTGCCTTTGGCTTGCTCTTGTGGGGAGTTTAGGCTGGGTTTTGCTGTTTTGCTGTGAAGTGCATTGTGACAACTTGTTGTGAAATGCGCTATATAAATAAATATTGATTGATTGACGTCACTCTCCACCCCAAGCACCTGCGACTCACTCCAAAATAGTCTTGTTTGTTTGTGCTATGTTTGTGCTGATTTGTGCCATTGAAGGAAACATGTTTGCTATTTTTCATCTTTAGATATAAAACATTACTTTTATAATGAGTGACGTCACTCTCCACCCCAAGCAACTCCGAATCACTCCAAAATAGTCTCGTTCCTTTGTGCTATATTTGTGGTGCATTTGTCTAGCTAGCGGCTAGATGAGCATTATATTTTACACAGAAAGGAATGCATACTCCTTAACTCCCAAGAGCCAGTTAACAGCAGAGAGCGCAGGTAGGTGTCTGGTGAGTGTGGATTTGCACAATGTAGCTTTTTCTGTGCCGTTTCATACCAACATATTAAGCACAAAACGCAGCAAAAACCAACAAGAAATCTTGACAGATTCAGAGCTGGTTGGGGTGGAAGACATCATCGGCAATAACAAAACCCTTAATATGAAAAATAATTAAGGTAATTACAAAACCAAAAGCACCACAAAGCAGCACAAATGTAGCACAAACAAACGAGAGTGATTCGGAGTTAGCCTACTTGGGGTGGAGAGTGACGTCACCTGTTAAAAAAGTAATGTTTTATATCGAAAGGATAAAAATAGCAAAAGTGTTTCTTTCAACGGCACAAATCAGCGCAAACGTAGCAGAAATGAGAATATTATGGAGTGATTCCGAGTTGCTTGGGGTGGTGGAGAGTGACGTCACTCATTATAAAAGTAATGTCTTCTATCTAAAGAATAAAAATAGCTACCATGTTTCTGTTTCTTTCAACGGCACAAATCAGCACAAACGCAGCAAAAACAAAAGTGACTATTTTGGAGCGATTCGGAGTTACCTGGGGTGGAGAACGACGTCACAGCTTTTAAAATATAATCTTAAATATATCAAAAACCACACCGGCACAAATAATAATTATTGCGGCACAAATCAGCACGAACGCAGCACAAACAAAGGACAGTATTTTAATTCAGGTTCTGATCACATGGGGTGCCAACTTCACAGACGTGGAGAAAACTCATCTGATTTTAATAGTAATGCAATGAAAATGATAAACAAATAAAAAATTATGGTTATAAAAATAATGTTCTGAATGACACCAATTCAAAACTCTTTCAAAAATCAAGGAATTAATTGCTGTTGTCTAAGTAAAAAAAATAAAATAATAATTCAAGGATATTCTTGAACATTGGCCATAAAAAATGATCCATCTTTTTCAGGAATCTCCTCTTGTGGTATTCAAACGTGGGAAAAATATTGGGGATGCCTTAGTTAAATCGGACTTACCCCCGTCCCCTACCCAGACACTTTGCACACCTATACCCCATGGTAATTAAAAATGTGGTACGTGCGCACAGTGCAATAGCACAACATAATGCATGTATTTTAGACATCCACAGAAGGGAAAGAAAATTTCTATTGCGGGCATAATTTCTTGTAAAACTTCATGTGTTATATACTTAATTTCTTGCCCCTGCGGCAAAACGTATGTGGGAAAGACAAGGAGACAGTTGAAATTTACGGATTGCTGAGCACCGAAGTTCCTTTGCTCATGCCGAACAAATTTGCCTCGAGGACCCATAAAGTCCGCTAATTAGTATTTTTTGTAAAACACTTAAAATGCTACTCCTACAAAATTAGCAATTTGCAGGAAACTTCGTCTGTGCACTCAGCTCACGGGCCTTAATGCATTACTTTTCTAAGACTTTTGTCAAGAAATGGCCAAATGACGAGCCAGTGAATTTTTCAGTGGGCGTGGCTTATCACAAAAATGCTAATAATTCCAAAATGCTTTGGCCTAGAGGTTACAATCTTGGCTTTCCATGCGTGAGGTCAGTGGTTCAATTCTCGCTTGGCACAAATGGCTAAGTTAATGTTTGGCAAAACTATTGTGCAAATGCTATGCTTCTTTTAATGTTGTTTTCATATTAAGAAACACCTTTTTATTGCAAAGGTTAAAGAATTTAACAATATCTGTTAACTGTTTGAATTATGAAGTCAGTAAGCCAACACAATCTGATACCGCAACCCAAAAGTCTTATTTGGCCTCCATGTTTCCGTTAACCTGCTTTGGCCTAATGGATACAATCTTGGCTTTCCATGTGTTAGGTTAGCGGTTTGATTCCCGCTTGGTACCAATGGCTAAGTTAATGTTTGGCAAAATGATTGTACAAATGCTACGCTTCTTTTAATGTTCTTTTCACAGTAACGAATGCCTTTTTATTGCAAAGGTTAAGAAACTGAACAGTATTAACTGTTCACTGTTTCACTTGGTCCAGTACCGACATGGTCCAGTAGCTTACAATACTACCGACTAACGAAAGATTTACCGCAGGTCACGTTCACACAGTTGGCTATGGGAACAAGTATCCATTTCAGACACAGAAAATAAAGTTTTCACGCAAAATATGATCGGGTAAAGAGCACGTTGTTGCACTAATGTAAAAAATCTATTCATAACTGTGCCATACGCACTAACATTTCTTTTCAAACATCGTCACTAGTCTTAATCTCACATAAAAGCCGACAAAAACATCCATCTATGTGTAGGCCTACCTATGTTGTCCTGTTGCGGCTTAGCGGGCAAGATATCTCGATTAATTTGCGACAAAGAGGATGTGCACTTCAGCTCTGTTCGGGTTACGGTTTTCACACAACACAATGTCACCATAAAAATTAAGTAGACTCCTAGGAAAATTAAGAGTTTACGATAATACCCAATTCCTTACGGGATCGGGTTTAGATACCATCAACAATGGCAAAAGCCCCGATTAGAAACAAACATTTGCTTTTTGGTTCAATCCTGTCTAGAGCTGTCTACCATTTTGCAGTCTCTGTGTTTGACAAATGCTGCTCATGCTGCTCATGGCGCTCGGTCCCCAGGAATCGCTGCTTGCAGCTATATTTGTCTATTGTTGTGGTTTCCATGATGAAATTTGTTTGTGGTGATTTGTTGTAATTGAATGAGCTACAGCCTATATTGTATGACATGAAATGTGCACACCCACACACCTGTTGAGTGTTTTACTAATCTCACATGTCTATAAATTATCTGGTTTACCTCATTTTCGTAACCCTGACGAAGGCACTGTGTGCCGAAACGTTGTTCTTTTTCTTATACCACATTGGAAATAAATTACGGGAGCAGAAAGAGTGCATGACTTTGTTTAATTTAAAAGCAGATTAATTACCTTGAATGCTGTTGTTTTTGACAAGTTGCGCACAATCAATTAACACTTCTTTCGGAATATCGTTGCTTGTTAGCCCCTAAAATGTAAAAACAAACATGAATGTCAACGCAGTGCATTTACCTCAACTGCACAATAATTACAGGAAACACTAAATATGCACACAACACATATATACCCCAATTCCAAAAAAGTTGGGACAGTATGTAAAATGCACATAAAAGCAGAAAGCAGTGATTTGTAATTTCTCTTTTACATATATTTTATTGAAAACAATACAAAGCAAAGATAATTAAATCAACTTTATTGATTTTTGTAAATATAAGCTAATTCCAAATTTGATGCCTGCAACACGTTCCAAAAAAGTTGGGACAGGGGCAAAAAAAAAAAACTGGGAAGTTTTGAACGTTTGGAACATTCCACAGGTAAGCAGGTGATGTTTCTTGTCCAGACCATGGTCACCTCACATCTGGACTATTGCAATCCCCTTCTTGCAAGCCTACCAGCCTGCGCCATTCTGCCACCTTCCGAAGTTCTCACACATCACCCCCCTGCTGAGGTCACTCCACTAGCTGCCGGTCGTGGCCAGGATCAGGTTCAAAGTTCTGACCCTGGCCTACACTGCAGCCAAAAGATCAGGCCCCTCCTACCTACAGGACTTAATCCAGCACTACGCTCCTGCTCGACCACTTTTATGTGCATTTTACATACTTTTTGGAATCGGGCTTTGTACTTGAAATATACACTACATAAGTGGAGACATTTTAAAGAATACAACTCACCAACGAAAAGTACAGGCAGAGCAAACCTAAAGATAAGCATCATACTTAATATAT
This sequence comes from Synaphobranchus kaupii, assembly GCA_029718625.1. Classification (NCBI taxonomy): domain Eukaryota; kingdom Metazoa; phylum Chordata; class Actinopteri; order Anguilliformes; family Synaphobranchidae; genus Synaphobranchus; species Synaphobranchus kaupii. Next base: position 430,651 of record CM056382.1, read on the forward strand.
TTTATTATTATTACCACCTTTGGCATTCTCAAGTACACATGTGCCGATGACAGTTTATCCACATGAAACCTGTAGGCATAATCACAAGACAATTCCCAGTAAAAGATCAGGTGAAAAAAAACAAGGCAAATGCTTTTTTTTGATTGTGTATCAATTACAGCATCAAATCAATTGTGTATAATGTGAAACTCTAGCCTGTTAAGCTGTTGGCATATTTTGTATACAAACAGACAGTCTGAGATAACATCTATGCAACATATATAAAATGCCCTCCAGACTATAATGGTTAATGGCTTAAATGTATTAAGTAGTCAATTAATATTCCTCATTGTTACAGTAATGGCCAAGTTTTCCTTGTTTGGATAGCAGTGGATTAAAATGAAAATCAAGTCTCACCAGATATCTTCTGGCCACCCATATTTGATGAGATCTTCATCTGTGTTGAAAAGAAAAAGAGAGCTGTTCTATGGAACACCGAGAGTGCCACAATGATAAATAAATAAATAAAAGAATGAATAAATATGTGGAAATATAAAAAATTATAAATAAAATAATATGAAATAAATATGGGAATGAACATAGAAATGTAAATGCATGTGCAATTAATTTAAGTTATTTTTTCTAATATATTCATATTCAATATTATATATTTCCATATATATTTCCCAATTTATTTCCCAATTTACTTATTTATTTCCATATATATTCACTGATTTCCCAATGAGCACAATCTGTCAATCAACTTGCTTTTCTCCACCCACTAAGTTCGCCACGTTTCCACCCTTCCAACATAGAGACTAGACTGTAGAAAAGTGGTTCAGAGCAGACAGCGTTTCTCAATGTGAGCAAATACATTAAAGCTGCAGTAGGCAAGTTTGAAGATATACAAGGCAAAAAAACCTCCCCCTTTTGCTCTCCTCCTATCTCTCTCCTAAGCCCCTCCCACCAAATTATGCTCCAGTGCACGCGCAGAGACAGGCAGACAGGGAGGGGTTTATTCTATGGGGAGGATATTTTGCTTGTAGATAGTTGATGGTATACACTCAAAATAACCCCGATAGACTGTCGTCGTATTTTATTTACTTTGGGTGCACTGTGGAGTGTTTAAGTGCGTTTGGTAGTGGATGCTACTGGTTACCTTAGAGTTGCGCTAGCATTAGCAATGTGTGTATGTCCAAAAGAAGGGACAGCATGGAATTATCTGAAAATGGTTTCCATCAATCAACTACATCATGGGTAAGTCGTAATTGAGACATTATGTCCAAAATTCCGAACTATCCCTTTAAGTTTTGGAGCGAGGGCGGGCTACGCCCCAGCTATAAATTGGAATCTCAGGGGTTGATCATCTCACCATTTTCTATATAGTTCGGTGGTTGATCTGCATGGACAGAGAGGAGATAGGAGAGAGAGCGAGCGAGCAAAACAGCTTTTTTGAATATTCTAGCAAGTTATAGTAACCTATTTTTGTATTTTTTTAATAGTTAGCTTGATAGTCCCTTGTTTTTTTATAGTTCGTTTTTCAGTCTAGCTTAGCAAGTAGCTAGCTAGTTTATTTAAAAAAAAATATATATATAATTTTAAAATAAAATAAAAAAATATAAATAAAAAATAAATATATATAATAAATAAAAATAAATATATAAAGCATAGTTGAGCCAGGAGTTGTATTATATGCATGCTACACGTTTACTATGAGGGGCCGTTTAGGCCATAATTCATGTTGGACCTCTCACATACATATATTCTCACTCTCACATACATATATTCTCACTCTCACATACATATATTCTCTCTCACATACATATATTCTCACTCTCACATACATATATTCTCACTCACATACATATATTCTCACTCTCACATACATTTATTCTCTCTCTCACATACACATATTCTCTCTCACATACATATATTCTCACTCTCACATACATATATTCTCACTCACATACATATATTTTCACTCTCACATACATATATTCTCACTCTGACATACATATATTCTCTCTCACATACATACATTCTCACTCTCATATATTCTCACTCTCACATACATATATTTATGTATGTATGTGAGAGTGATAATATATGTATGTGAGAGAAGAATGTATGTATGTGAGAGAAAGTATATATAGTCAAGCCGGAAAGTCTGCACACCCCTTTCACCTTCTCCACGTTTCATTACGTTAGACATATTCTACAATAGATTGAGTTAATTTTTTGTCTACACAAAATAGCCCATAATGACAAAGTGAAAACAGGTTTTTAGACATTTGTGCTAATTTATTAAAAATCAAAATGTAAAATATCATATGTACACAAGTGTGCACACCCTTTGATATGACACCCAAAAGTGAGCTGAGGTGCATTTTGTTTCCACTGATACTACTTGAGATGTTTCTACAACTTAATTGGAGTCCACCTGTGATAAATTCAATTGATTGGACATGATTGGGGATTGCCAACACCTGCCTATATAAGGTCCCACAGTTGACAGTGCATGTCAGAGCAAACTCCAAGCAATGGGGTCAAAGGAATTACCTGCAGACCTCAGAAACAGGATTGTGTCAAGGCATAGATCTGGAGAAGGGTACAGAAAAATCTCTGCAGCTTTACAGGTCCCAAAGCGCACAGTGGCCACCATCATTCGTAAATGGAAGAAGTTTGGAACCACCAAGAATCTTCCTAGACCTGGCCGCCCGGCCAAACTGAGCAATCGGGGAAGACGGGCCTTAGCCAGGGAGGTGAGCAGGAACCCGAGGGTCACTCTGACAGAGCTCCAGCGTATCCTTGTGGAGATGGGAGAACCTTTCAGAAGATCAACCATCCAGGCAGCACTCCACCGATCAGGCCTTTATGGTACAGTGGCCAGACGGAAGCCCCTCCTTAGTAAAAGGCACATCACAGCCCGCTTGGAGTTTGCCAAAAGGCACTTAGAGGACTCTCAAACCATGAGAATCAAGATTCTCTGGTCTGATGAAACCAAAATTGAACTTTTTGGCCTGAATACCAAGCGTCACGTCTGGAGGAAACCAGGCACCGCTCATCACCTGGCTAATACCATCCCTACAGTGAAGCATGGCGGTGGCAGCATCATGATGTGGGGATGTTTTTCAGCAGCGGGAACGGGGCGACTAGTCCTGATAGAGGGAAAGATGAATGCAGCTAAGTACACTGAGATCCTAGAAGAAAACCTGCTCCAGAGCGCTCTGGACCTCAGACTGGGGCGAAGGTTTACCTTCCAACATGACAACGACCCGAAGCACACAGCCAAGAGAACAAAGGAGTGGCTTCGGAGAAAGTCTGTGCATGTCCTTGGGTGACCCAGCCAGAGCTCAGACCTGAATCCAATTGAACATCTGTGGAAAGAGCTAAAAATGGCTGTGTACCGACGCTCCCCATCCAACCTGACGGAGCTTGCAAGGATATGCCAAGAGGAATGGGCAAAAATGTCCAGAAACAAGTGTGCCAAGCTCGTAGCTTCTTTCCCAAGACGTCTTGAAGCTGTAATCGCTGCCAAAGGTGCAGCAACCAAGTATTAGGCTAAGGGTGTGTACAGATATGTAACCCCTAAATAACCTATTTTTGTCAGTAAAATAAAATAGCATATTTTCTAAAAACCTGTTTTCACTTCGTCATTATTGGCTATTGTGTGTAGATGTTTGAGGCAAAAAATGAACTCAATCTATTGTATTATAAGTCTTTAACGTAATAAAACGTGGAGAAGGTGAAAGGGGTGTGCAGACTTTCCGGCTTGACTGTATATATGGAAGGCACTTACATGAAACGGAAGCATGAAACGGAAGGCACTTACATGAAACGGAAGGAAGTTAGTTTATGGAATTGTGATTGGCTCAGAAGCTGACTGGTACCATAGATATACAAACATAGATACCTCAGTTGCCCTATTCAAATCTTCACGGCCGCCAAATTAGGGCGGTCAAGATCTGTGTAAAAACAAACTGTACTGTATACAGGCACGACTTCACACCAGCGTTGCGTTGTAGGTATTATCGGCCTTGTTGCAGACACGCAAACTATAAACATTAATGGTAACGTTAGCTGTTATGTTAAGGTGACACCTTATGTTATGTTATGTTATGTTAAGGTGTAACCACCTTGATTGTGTTATCCATTTTGTACATTTCATGCAAGTCATTTCTTTTTTGCTAAATAAAGACATTCAGAATTGTATTCATTGTAGGCTACATCGTTTATTGCATTTCACACATTACACTCTAGGTACACTTGCGGTTTTCCATTAGAATCCACTATGCTCATTGTCATGTTATGTAGGCTATATGCCGTGAGGACAACGGATGTGGAAATGTTTTAATATATTTTTACGTCTTACAGCCGATAGATACCCATGCCATAGGACGCCTCTTTGTTAGCTCGGCGATCTGACTTCCACCACTTTGCTTCCAAGCTGGAAAGCTGTAAAATCGCTCTCTATTTGCGATTAAAACTACATCCAAGATTTGCAGCTATGGCCTAATACGGTTATAATAATCAGAGCTACCAAGATAATAATTAAGAACCAACCTCTACTGCTTTCTAGCAGCTTTAAACAATAAAATCACCATTAGCTCTGACAACATTTTGACAACTTATAGCATAATAGTTAAAGGGCGTTTTACAAATACGTAGCTGTTCTGAGAAATTTGGAATTCAGATTAACATGTGTTATGCGGACATTTATCACGTTTATAAAAAGCCAAATTTCACAAAAATTAGTTGAGAATTAAGCGAGTTACAGTCGATTTTATCGGAGGAAATCTGCATCTGTCAATACACTACCGTTTATTTACGTGGATCCTGACCGCCCGACGGTGGCCAGGCTATTTGTAGACAATTAACTCATTCCAGAATGTGGATACTTTCACACAAAAAAGCCATGCATGATTGTTTCTTTTTACAGAACGTAGCCTACATAGCTACATTTTCAATATTAGTATCGCTGCAACGTTACACAGCGGCTGATGCGACATATATCTACGTTTTTATATCCATGGCTGGTAGGCTGTTGTCATAGTAGCTACTGTTGTCCGTGCACCATGGAGGGGGAAGACCAGTAACGTTATTAGCCTCCAAACGGCTATTGGAGTAATGCATAAATATTATCGTCACCTGAAACAGTCGGTGCTTCTTGAGAGGCCAGCATCAGCCCTAGCCTAGCCTACTCAGCGCCTTCTCACAACACAGCTGACAGCGAGATGAGAGCACTATTTACACCGTAATGTCCATAGACACACCGTGACTCTCGGCAGAGGAAAACGTAACAAATAACGTTAGCTTACTACTACGTTCATTCACTACGCAAACAGACCAGTGAACCGTTATAATTTGGTAATCATGTACTAGCTAATGCTAAAAAATAATCACATCACTTGCTAATGTTAGCTTGTTTAATGCAGGTCTAAGTAGCCAAGGCCGTTGCTATACGAAGCATTGCTTTTGTTGGTTAGTTAGCTAACGTTAGCAAGTGGTGTGATTATCTTTTAGGATTACTACATGGTTACGAAATGATAATGGTTCATTTGTCTGTTTGCACAGTGATTAAACTTAGTAGCAAGCTAACGTTAGTTGTTACCTTTTCCTCGACCGAGAGTCCCAGTTGCCAAAGTGTTGTGGAGTGTTATATCGTGCAGGATGGCAGACTGTCTCCGAGCAAGTCCAAGCTGACCTGCTGAGGATTCTTAAGGTAGCTACAGGCGCAGAATGACACAGCGCTGACCTGGCCTCAAGAGATGAGGACAATACCTGTTTTAGGCAGTGATAATATATTATGCATTACTCCGATTTCCTGTTGTAATACATGTATCTGGTCTTCCCCCTCCACGATGCGTGGGAACTGAGCCTGTATGGCATATTATAGTAACAGTGCAGACGTAACTTAACAGGGCGAATGGGAAAATAAGGAATCCAGTAGTTGTTTATATCGATGGTACCAGCCAGCTTCTGAGCCAATCACGATTCCATAAACTAACTTCCTTCCGTTTCGTGTAAGTGCCTTCCGTTTCGTGTAAGTGACTTCCGTTTCATGTAAGTGCCTTCCATATACAGATCCTTTCCAAAAAATTAGAATATCATGAAAAAGTTGTTTTTTTTTCCATAATTCCATTCAAAAAGTGAAACTTTCATAGATTTTAGATTCATTACACACAAAGTGAAATGTTTCTAGCCTTTATTTGTTTCATTTTTCATAATTTTGGCTTACAGCTCCCGAAAACCCCCAAAACAGTATTTCAAGAAATTAGAATAGTGTGTCGAAAATCAGCATTTACTTCAGTTATTTCAGAGAATGAATGTTTTGGACTGAGTGTCACACTCTAATCATCTAATTTACTCAAAACACCTACAAAGTTTTTCTACAGGTGTGTTGTTAAATTGGACAGGTATCTCAGTTTGGTTCAGTATGGGGAAGACTGCAGACTTGACAATTGGCCAGAAAACCATCATTGACACCCTCCAGAAGATGGGTAAGCCACAAAAGGTCATCGCTAAGGAGGCTGGCTGTTCACAGAGTGCAGTGTCCAAGCATATCAATAGAAAGTTTAGTGGGAGAGAAAAATGTGGCAGGAGAAGGTGCACAAGCAAAAGAGATGACCGTAGGCTTCAGCGGATTGTCAAGCAAAGACGATTCCAAAATTTGGCGGAGATGCAGAGGGAGTGGACTGAGGCTGGAGTCAGTGCTTCAAAAACCACCACGTACAGAGTGTGACACTCAGTCTAAAACATTAATTATCTGAAATAACAGAAGTAAATGCTGATTTTCGACACACTATTCTAATTTCTTGAAATACTGTTTTGGGGGTTTTCTGGAGCTGTAAGCCAAAATTATGAAAAATGAAACAAATAAAGGCTAGAAATATTTCACTTTGTGTGTAATGAATCTATAATCTATGAAAGTTTCACTTTTTGAATGGAATTATCACTCTCACATACATACATTCTCTTATGAGAATATATGTATGTGAAAGTGAGAATATATGTATGTGAGAGTGAGAATGTATGTATGTGAGTGAGAATATATGTATGTGAGAGTGAGAATATATGTATGTGAGAGAGAATATATGTATGTGAGAGTGAGAATATATGTATGTGAGAGTGAAAATATATGTATGTGAGAGTGAGAATATATGTATGTGAGAGAGAATATATGTATGTGAGAGTGAGAATATATGTATGTGAGAGTGAGAATATATGTATGTGAGTGAAAATATATGTATGTGAGAGTGAGAATATATGTGAGAGTGAGAATATATGTATGTGAGAGAATATATGTATGTGAGAGTGAGAATATATGTATGTGAGAGTGAGAATATATGTATGTGAGAGAGAATATATGTATGTGAGGGTGAGAATATATGTATGTGAGAGAGAATATATGTATGTGAGAGTGAGAATATATGTATGTGAGAGTGAGAATATATGTATGTGAGAGAGAATATATGTATGTGAGAGTGAGAATATATGTATCTGAGAGAGAATATATGTATGTGAGAGTGAGAATATATGTATGTGAGAGGTCCAACGTGAATTATGGCCTAAACGGCCCCTCATAGTTTAACCTTTGCAACGTCCATACAGCAGACATTCTCTCTTGGAGAGAGGTCAGTGCAGTGACCACATGTGCACCCGTTGAAATTGAAACCAATATTGTTGATATCTTGCAGGTAACGTTAGTGTGATTGCCTACAGCCTGTGTAAAATTAGTAGATTACATGGCACGGGTAACTATTTGTACAGCGTGTGATTTGTTTGCTGGCCGCATCATTATAAACAAGGCTATGCGTGCCGCCGCCTACCACTCCAAAACATTGCCCATCCTTATTCTCCACCATTGCTTCTGCCTCGGCCGCTACTTGCGGCTCGGCAGGAGCTGGAGCTAGCGTGTTTTCTTGTGTGTGTATGAGTGAGAGAGGTAGTAAGAGAGAGTGTAACAAAGCAGCCGCTGTGAGTGCTGTCCAGAGTAGAAATTAGCTTTTGGCTACTAGTGAAAAAATTTGCTGGGGCGTGGTTTCATACCTGCAGCTCCTATATTATTACCTCATCACTCCCAGATTTAGGCATTTTTCTAATTTCAAAAGGGGGCGTGGTCTAGCTAAACCAGCATGCTTTGTTACCCTTTAAAGCAAAGAGAAAACCTTAAGTGATCAGGAAATATTTGGCATTTTTTGGAAATGCTTCTTTATTTGAAGCATATGGCTATTAAGCTCCAAAGTTTACAAACAATGCAAATATTATTCTTACTATTAACTTTATTTACATAGCACTTTTTGAAACACTGGGTTATAGTGCTGTACAAAATAAAAGAACAAAAAACAACACGAGACAAAATACAAGAAACAGAATTAAATAAATATAATACAACATAGTAAAATACAATAAACTGTAATAAAAGGCTCAAGATATTAAAATAATAAGCAAGTCCATAAAAGTGAGTTTTCAACTTGGATTTAAAAGATGAGATTGGCTTTGCCATTGTGTCTGGAAGGCTGTTCCAGAGTCTAGGGGCCCTGACAGCAAAAGCCACGTCACCTTTGGATTTCAACCAAGTCTTTGGAACAGTGACTAGAGCTCTGCCCTCGGACCTAAAGCTGCATGATTGCTGGTAAGGGATAAAAAGCTCAGAGATGCACTGCCCGGCCAAAAAAAAAGTTGCCATTGCACCCGTCATGCATAGTGCCCACTGTACAAGCCTCTGGAGGCAGTGTTATGATCTGGGGTTGCTTCAGTTGGTCAGGTCTAGGCTCAGCAACATTATGCAGCAATAAAATGAAGTCAGTGAAGTACCTGAATGACCAGGTTATCCCATCAATGGGCATATGCCAGGATGTCAATGCCAAGATTCATCGGGCTCAAATTGTGAAAGAGTGGTTCAGGGAGCATGAGGAATCATTTTCACACATGAATTAGCCACCAGATTCCTGACCTTAACCCCATTGAAAGTCTTTGGGATGTGCTGGAGAACACTTTACGGAGTGGTTTGACTCTCCCGTCGTCAATACAAGATCTCAGCCAAAAACTTATGCTACTCTGGATGGAAATAAATGTTGTGACATTGCATAAGGTTGTCGAAACAATGCCACAACAAATGCGCGCCGTAATCAAAGCTAATTGGCGGTCCAACGAAATATTAGAGTGTGCGACTTTTTTTTTGGCCGGGCAGTGTATAAGAAGGGGCTAGACCATGAATGTTATCAATAAAATCTTAAAATCAATGCAAAATTTGACAGGGGCACAAGCAACACCAGCTTACTGAAGCTGCAGCCAGAATAAGACAGAGGGGACCTGATGCCTCACAATCACCTGTCCTCACAGGATGGAGGAAAATATGGTGGCGAAAATGGCCAATATAATGCACACTGCTTATTATGCCTCACCCGAATTACAAGCCTACATGGTTTAATCTACAGGACGGGACTTCCCAACTGCTACGCATCCAACAAGGCTTGTGTACGGTCCAAACGCATGCACATACTGTTTTGTAGTTGTTTTAATAAGCCAATAAACCACAATCATTGTCCAAATCTCCGTCAATTTTATTTCTTTTTTAATAGACCTTTATTTTAAGTTTCAGACTGAAAAGTAAGTTTATCCACCAGACAAGTAAAAAATCTGAGCCATTTGTCCGCGGTTTTAGCACCAATTACCAAGCCGCTTGGCAGATAAACTCATCTCAGTAATATCTTGCCATAAAACAAATATGGGAAAGAAAATATTAGCATTAAGACTTTTTTCCAACAACCTAGCTCAAATTCTACTACTCTAATCGCTAAAGTAGACATAGCGATATGTCGGGCATTACATGGACTAATGCTTTTGATGGGTTTATGATACTATTTCTGTTTATGATACAATTTTTAAATAAACCTTTATAATTCTACGATACTGGAAATTAATTGGCCATTGACTTAACATGGGGGCATACATTTGTTAGCTACCTGATTACAGAACTGTGCTAAGTCAATGTACGACTATTCAATGGTCAAAGTGTGTGTGAGGTTTGTAGCTCTCTCATACACTTACATTAAACCTCCACGCGCACCAGAAACAAGTTACTTGTTTTTCTAAAAGCCCAAAGCAAGCTTTAAATTCTACAGTATAGTTTAACCTGAATTTTCTGAATCACAAAAAGTGTGGGCAGTGGCACATCAACTCGAGTGAGCAAGGTGGATATTTTGCTTAAAAGTTATTTTGCCATATAAGTGATAACAGTTTTACGTTACACAACTCTGACCAGGAGAATGGCACAGACTGCTAAAGTTAACTTAGCTAGTGACAAAGCCAGCAAGAACACAGCTACTATCTAACATTAATTTGGCTATATAACTTTTATGTTATCCACTACTCCTTTTCAGACACGTCCACAATATTATCAATAAAGAAATTAAGTGCCTTATAGTGTCAGCTGTCAGCTACAGTGACATTTAATAATGACATTATCACTGCAGCTTCTCATAACTAGCTGGAGTGACTAACTTAGCTAGCCAACGTCAGCTAACTTATTGGCTAGTTACGCAGAATAGGCAACTAAATTCAGCCACATTAGCTAACGTTATTTAGATTTTGTCGAAAGGGATGCGTTACTCCAGTCTAGCCCTAAGCAGCCAGATTGGCAACGGTAACATTACATTGGCTAGCTATTATTTTCCAAGCTATCAAGCAGCTCTCAACAAAGCCAAAAGCAGAGCAGTGGACCACAAACAAAATCAGCTAGCCAGCTAAACAACACCACAATTTCTTCCAAGTTGGCTACCAGCAACATGCATTATTATAATAAAACAGCTAGCTAGCAAGAATGGTTTGTGCACTGCCAATTAGCTAGTCTGGTCTGAAGTCCACTCCAAAATACTAGTTTTGAAATAGCAGTAGGCTACAGAGTGGGTAGTATGCTCATTTGTGAACCATGACGTTTTTGAACTGCAGCGTTGTCATGCTCGCATACTAACGTCACTGCAAGACACGCCTGCGTTTAATTCTCTGGGATTTTGGTGTATACATCTAGTTTTCCGTACCTGCTGACATTCATTTATACTAATACTAATTAAATGAGACTAAACAACATAAAAGTAGTTGTACATTAACTCACATAATTAGCAGGGTTTTTCTAAATGGGGGTAAGAAAGGCTGCCGTCGAGCGTCCCATTGCTGAAATGTTCAATTTAACAAGGTCAATAATATTTTACCTTTCATTCAGTGATACAATCCATCACCACCCTCCATGTGTCTTGAAATCAACACATTGTTCTCAAAGTGATTGAGAAATCGCAGTGTATTAAAGCACAACGGAACTTTGGTAGAACTTTGGGTTGTGTAGTTACCTGGCCATGATATGAGTCCAATTGGTGGCGAAATATGTTTTTTAGTTGCTCTGTGCTCCCCTGGGGTGATAACCCAGAATAGGGTATTTGCCACTCTGCCGCTCTCCAGTAACCAACAATAACCAGTCCTTGTACGTTTTTGTTAATTTATTTTTTATTAAATGGCCCTTTCTTGGCTTTCGTATTTTATTTGGAACGTACAAACCCCAATTCCAAAAAAGCTGGGACAGTATGTAAAATGCACATAAAAGCAGAAATCAGTGATTTGTAAATTCTCTTTTACATATATTTAATTGAAAACAGTACAAAGAACTGTTTACCCACAGGTAAACAGGTGATGCTATCATAACTGGGTATAAAAGGATATCAAAAGACTCTTGATATCTTATTTTCAGGTACTCTTACAAGCGATACTATAACCTCTCTGCATTTGAGTGGATCTCTATAGGAATTGGGGGATGGGATTAGATTAAGCCGTAAATTACACAGGAATAGTATGGAACCCATGGTTGGGTAAATGGCCGTAAGTCATCAAGAGTCTGAGGTATCAAACGAGCCTCAAACACCATCACTCTGCTGCCAGATATGCAGTAGATATGGATGGATCACTTTAAAGGTTGTTTCTCCTGACTCATTTTCCTATTGAACTCTATGGAAAAATAAGTCAGGAGAAACAACCCTTCAAGTGATCCATCCATATCTACTGCATATCTGGCAGCAGAGTGATGGTTTGAGGCTCATTTGATACCGCAGACTCGTGATGACTTACAGCCATTCAGCCAACCATGTGTTCCATACTGTTCCAGCATAATGTACAGCTAAATCTAGTCCCACCCAACAAATCCCATAGAGATCCATTGAAATGCACAGAGGTTATAGTATCGCTTGTAAGAGTACCTGAAAATAAGATACCAAGAGTCTTTTGATGTGCTTTTATACCCAGTCATGATAGCATCACCTGTTTACCTGTGGAATATTCCAAACAGGTGGGTAATTCCATCTCTGAACGACCATGACACCCACTATCACTAATCGTCCTGAGAAGAGCTTTAGGAGTAAAAAAGGAACAATATAAGCATCCCTGACACATTATTTTGTTGAAAAATTATTTGGTTTAAGGGAAATGTTGGCAATTGATTACATCTAGATATAACCTTTTCATGCCATAGGAATCATATAATATTGATTTAATATAGTTCTCAATACCCGATTTGCACCTAAATCTTCCCTGATAACGTGTCAGACATCCATCTAAATTGTCAAAATACACCCAAGGACCCCCCAAACCCTACTGCAATCCCACCCTTATAGACAGCACAGAATGCAAGTTCTCTATGTGGGAGAAGCTGTGGCTCGGATTATTGTTTCTTCATATTTTTATAAATATGCACAGTAAAAATGGTGACGGTTAAATCCCCCCATGAAGTGTTTAAAGTTGGCAATCTCATATCCTTGCACATCACATAGTGCTACCACATTTCGATCACAAGATGGCGCCATTTCAACTATCCGTTATTCAGTATTGATTGAAATTCCAACCAGAACTATCAGGAGCACAAATTGAAAAGTTAATTGACCTCAGCGTTCTATTGGTTGATAATGAATTGGATTCGGAAGTCAAAACGGAACAGGGTCAAAACACACAAGATTAAATCCAAGGGCTAGGCAAGAATCAGAGTCAAATTTAGAAAAACAGGTCAAGCACACAAAATCCACCAAACAATCACAAACCATAATCACTAAGCAAGGCCGAAGAGCAAGTCTCGGCCATTGAATGGCAAACCACGCCTTTTAACAGAGCACCGGTGACAGAAATGGTCATTCCAATGATGTCAAGACAAAAGTGAGGATACCCCCACACGCACACAAGAAACGTAACAAAACTTACAACAAAGGACGTAACACCCCCACCCTTAAGAAAAAAAACCTAGGGCATAGGATTTTCTTCAGAATATCAACGTGACAGTGCGTCAGCAACAATATTTTGCAATGCGTTCTTATGCGCTACCACCAAATTAAAACCTTGTATAATCAAAGACTAACACATGAGCCAGTGATTTGAGTTGGACATGCATTGTAGAAAAACAAGGTGATTGTGGTCTGTATAGACCATGATGGGGGCTGAACTTGACCCAAGGTATACTTCAAATTGTTGGAGAGCTAATAAAAGTGGCTTCTTTCTCTATTGTGCTGTATTTTATCTGGTTATGACAAATTATTTTTGAAAAATAGCAAACAGGATGATCAACCCCACAATTATCTTCCTGCAGCAACACTGCATCCACCTCCAGTTTAAATGGTTTGCCGAAATCAGGAGCGGATAGAACTGGGTTACTACGTAAACTTTTCACAGCCTCAAATGCACATGGACAGGCAGGGGACCAAACAAAGCTTTGCACCTTGTGTAGAAGATGACACTACATCAGAAAAATTTCTACAGAAACTTCTATAACAGCCAGCCATTCCAAGAAAACCTCGAAGTTCCCTCCTTGTCTTGGGGGCTGGAAAAGCACTAATGGCCATGGCCTGGAACCATACCTTGACCAACTTGCTTACCTAAATAGGTAACAGTTCCATAGCCAAATTCAAATTTTGCCAAATTGAGTGTTAGAGATGCATTCTGAAAGCGTGAAAACACTTTCTGCAGAGTACGAAGGTGACTCTCCCACGTGGCTGAATATATAACGACATAATCAAGGTACACTTTGTAATTGTCAATATTAGCTAAAACCTGATTCATTAACCTTTGGAATGTAGCAGGGGCATTTTCAAACCAAAAGATATTACGGTATATTGCAGAAACGAACTCAGGGGTAGCAAATGCAGAAATTTCAGAAGCCCCGGCTCAAAGGGGCCGCAACACAAACAATTTCAAACACAAATAAGCAACTTACAAAATGTCTTTATTAAAATATCTCCTCTGTTGCAGCGAGTCTCTGTGTTTACACATAATTACCTCAGAGTAGCTATCAGACGAGCACAAACAAAAGTACTCCACAATAGAGGTAGACTGATTAATCGTCCGGCCGATTAATGACATTTTGAGATAATCGGCACCGGCCGATTATCTCCAAAAAAAACAAAAACAAAAATTGAAATAAATATATATATATACATATATATGCTGTTTCACGCTTTCAGAATGCATCTCTAACACTCAATTTGGCAAAATGTGAATTTGGCTATGGAACTGTTACCTATTTAGGTAAGCAAGTTGAAAAGATGTAGGCTAAAAAATAAAAAATAAATCTATATATTTTTTTATAATTTTTTTTAAATTTTTTTTACATCTTTTATTGACAATATAGGTCACATACAAACAAAGAAAACATTAATACTTTTGGCAAGTATTTATTTTCGTTCTCAGTTATCTGCTGATAAATGCTGTTAAGTGCACTAAAACTATTTATTTATGTTTTATTTATAAAAGTCTTTTTTACAGATTTCAGTTTTTTGATTACGTGTGGAAATTTTTTAAAATTAAAATAAGCACAGTGCTGAGTGCGGATCTACAGAGAGCAAACAGAGACAATGCACATTTTTTATTTTCAAATATTTTTTGTGTTCAAGTGAATACATAAGTGTTAAATAAATGTTAATTTACGTTCAGCAATTTTGTGTCTCATTTGTTATTATATTTAAATCGTATTTTATCAGATGCAAAAAAAAACAACAACAACAAAAAAAAAAACATCATATCGGCCATCGGCCGCCCTGCTCTCTAAATATCGGCATCGGCCACTGAAAAACCCATATCGGTCAACCACTACTCCACAAGACACAGAATAGCTTACACAATGGACACACTACAACTCAGCAAAGTAGCCATAAACGAACAAACCGCTTACTACTGAAATGTTCCTTCTGGAAACACGCTGGCATTCAAAAGATGAAAATATGCTCGCACAAAGCAAAGCCGGCTTGCAAATAGGAAATCACGCAGCAATGCATTTAACAAATGCCCATGGTGAGCCACAGCACGGCAATAACCACGACAAACAATAAAGTAACCGCTGCATAATACCTGAAACAAACACCACAATGCCACTTTAAAATGTGGTTCAGCACGTCAGCAAAAGCTGGCAACGTGCATGAAGCCATACCAAAGGAAATGCGAACGAACCCTGAGCTAGAGAATGCTGCAAATACATATGCTCTCAGGAAATCCACAACAGGTGTCGGTAATTTCCAATCAAGACTCAGGTGAGTCGAAGGAGGCTGTATAGGAACTTAACAATATTTATAAATATATGAAGAAACAATAATCCAAGCCACAGCTTCTCATGTGTTGTCCCACATAGAGAACTTGTATTCTATGATGTCTATAAGTGTGGGATTATAGTAGGGTTTGGGGGTCTTTGGGTGTTTTGACAATTGAGATGGATTCCTCATGTCTGAAACATTATCGGGGAAGATTTTGGTGCAAATCGGATATTGAGAACTACATTAAATCAATATTGCATGATTCCTATGTCATTAAAAGGTTCTATCTGGATCAGGGGTTGCGTTAACCGAAAATTCCCGGTCATTTACCGAATAAAAAATATTGCTGCAAACGTTAATAATTTTAAATTTTTTTATTAAATAAACATGTTCTGCACCAGAGGTTGTTTTTACCAGGGGGTGCCCTTAAACAACACATGCCACATGCAAAAAACATTGTAGTTAAGTGTGTAAGCATAATATTTCGGACGTTTTTGTTTCACATATCATTCAGTTTGTTTGTTAGGCTATTGCATAGGAAATACAACATTCAATGCTTAATGTTAACCCAGGTCCTTTCAAAACAATATAACATTTTGTATGTATGTAGCCTATACCTCACGTTTTATCCTATGCTCATACAGTTGAATGCCTCCGGCAAATAACTAAAAAATAGTTGACTCATCGTGCCACATTTTCAACTGCAACAGTTCTCATTAACATGCAAGCTGCCTTGCGTTCAAATGCTTTTCCCCCCTCATTCTCGTAAGCTATGACTGAGAATTAATAACGTCATTTCAATCTATTTACGTGCATTTGTTGTCTTTTACAGAAGCAATTCATATGTTCATATAGGCTATTCATTTTAGGATATTACTATTTTGCCATAATTTACCGTATATATTTCACGTCTGAAATACAGCGTCCAATAAAACAGTACATCCCATTTTCTGGGCAAAAACACGCTCTAAGACAACAGACAATCCTCTGTTGGATGGAGCTCAGGAGCGATGAAAGGAAGCAAGGAAAGGAAAGGGAAAAGTAAGCGATTGGAATAAACCCGAGACATCTAGAGGGGTGGAAATCTAGGTTAAGAGATGTTTTGACACGTTTTCGACAAATGTATCAATTTGGCTCAGGTTTAACCAAGATATAGCCTGGCTACATTCTAGCCTTTTTATTACAAACTTGTCCATCTCGAGCCAGCATACCTCAACAAATAGCGCCCTTTTTTTGGTGGCTTGTTTCATTTAAACCACCCGTGACCTGCATCAAACTGTAACTTCACCCTGCAATACGATTTGCCCGTGGGTGCCCAGGCCCCTGAGCACCCACAAAATCGGCGCCTATGTTCTGTACTTTGTTTTAAAGGCAATTGATCGCCCCAAATATTTTCAACACTAGCTGAGCAAGAACAGTGAATAAAAACTATATATATATTTTAATAAATGTGTTCTGCACTTTGTATTGCATAGGCTACACATAATTAAGTGTAAAGGAGTCGCTAGCAGGCTAACTCGTCATAATTCAACCTAATAATTAATCATTTTCGCTATGAATAGACTATTTGTTGTAACTAAAATGTTATAATACCGCAAAAAAAACAAAAAACATTAAAACAAACTTAATGACAGGTAAAAATAGATGGTGAGGAATTGTTTTCAACCCCTTCCGTCACGTTGACGGATTATGATTTATTCTAGCGCAACCACTGATCTGGATGTAATCAATTAGCAACATTTCCTTTAAACCAAATCATTTTTCAACAAAAAAAGGCTTCAGGGATGCTAAATTTTTTCTTTTCTTATCCCTAAAGCACTTTTCAGAACAATATATGGTGGTGGGTGTCGAAATCCACCTTTCTGTGTCTGATTCACATAGTTTTATGTGCATTTTACATATTGTCCCATTTTTTTTGGAATTGGATCCGGTATCCGGTAGGTAAACAGCGTTAATGCGATGACATGTCAGAAACCACTCATTGGTCCAAATTTTCACGGAAGCAAGCGTTCCTGGTAGTATATATCTATGGTAAACAAACCGACCTGCCGACATTTTGCTAGTCTTTTCTGGTAGCTTGCTAACAACACTGAAGAAAATACTACTTTTATAAATAATATTAATTACAAAAATAAAATGGGTACGAGGACTGGTTTGTTTGTATTGACAGAATCCGATTTGTTCATACGTTCGTATGCGTGCTAGAAGTGTCATTTTGTGACCGTTTTAGCTGCCCTATAGAAGTGAATGGAGAGCAACAAATACCCTACATTCTGCTGGATTATCAACCCAGGGGAGCACAGAGCAACTAACAAACATATTTCGGCACAATTTGGACTCATATATCATGGCCAGGTAACTAGTTACACAACCAAAGTTCTACCAAAGTTCAGTTGTGCTTTAAGTCAGAAATCAGAGCAATTTCTGATGCGGCTCGGGCATCTTCCGCCATAGCCTACAGTGTAACATTAGAATGTTTTCCTCACAAGAGAATAACCTTGTTTCTTATTAAGAAAACAGGAAAAAAATTAATCAGCTCATGTCGCAGACCGAAGCATCACACTCCTCCAGGCTCTGAGGTATCCCATCAGAGAGCGCACATGAGGAAACAGTGTCCTATCAAAGCCTCCTCAAACTACAGGAGACAAAGAAATCAGAGTTTCTGCAAAACATCAGGTGGCAGTAGCCAAGTTAATTCTACGTCATTACCGGTAATAAAGCTATGCAATTTGATAACATTTCAAGTTTCTCCAAATAATTTCACTGAGTAGAAAAACGATGACGCTTAGCTTACGTTAACTAGCTATCTGGCGTGTCCATTTGTAAAATAAATTCTTATGTGCCCAGGTTAATGATAAATTATCTACAAACCCCAATTCCAAAAAAGTTGGGACAGTTTGTAAAATGCACATAAAAGCAGAAAGTAGTGATTTGTAAATTCTCTTTTACATATATTTACCGTACAAAGAAAAGATATTTCATGTTTTACCTCATCAACTTTATTAATTTTTGTAAATATATGCTAATTCCGAATTTGATGCCCGCAACACGTTCCACAAAAGTTGGGACAGGGGCAAAAAAATTCAATTCAATTCAATTCAATTTTATTTGTATAGCGCTTTTTACAGAGAACTGTCACAAAGACGCTGCACAGGGAAACAGAAGGAAAATTGAGCAAAAAACCAGGCCTTAGCCCCCAACCAGCAAAATGAGGTAAAAAACTCCCCGGTAGGGGAGAAAAAAACACTGAACAAAAAAAGACTGGGAAGTTAAAAAAACACCTGTTTGGAATATTCCACAGGTAAACAGGTGATGCTATCATGACTGGGTATAAAAGGATATCAAAAGACTCTTGATATCTTATTTTCAGGTACTCTGACATGCGATATTATAACCCCTTTGCATTTGAATGGATCTCTATAGGAATTGGGGGGTGGGACTAGATTAAGCTGTAAATTACACGGGAATAGTATGGAACCCATGGTTGGCTAAATGGCTGTAAGTCATCAAGGGTCTGAGGTATGAAACGAGCCTCAAATCATCACTCTGCTGCCAGATATGCAGTAGATATGGATGTATTTCAGAAGTCACAGAAATGTAGGAAATGGACTTCCATAATGTTAAAATATTCTAGGCAAAGACCCCCAGATCACATGTCTGTCAAGGGATTTTCATGGGGTTCTGAGATAATTTAAGCAGCAACTTTGTAAGAATCATGCATGGACAGTATAGTTATCTAAAGCAGTGTTTACGCAGTCATACATAAAATAACGTTTGGTTACGTTGTAACCTTGGTTCTCTGAGTGAGAGACTCTCTCTCCACCCAGATACATATACCATATGTATGGGACTATGACACCACCGGTGGCATGTAACATGGTAGGCTACACTCTAGCTTGCGAGCACATGCGTCGGGGCACTCACCTTAGGCTATATAAGCCAATGACCCACACATAACTTCCTCTTGATGAACACGTCTCAGAGCGACCCTCTGGTGGAGAGATAGTCTCTCAGTCAGAGAACCAAGGGTACAACATAACCAAACGTTCTCTATCGTATCAAGACTATCACATGGTTTTGACTGAAAAAAAGTTCAAAACCTTGTCCGCCGTATTGTTTTTCAAATAGCCTAGGCTACAGTCCCTGGGATTCGCTTTTCGATAGCCTCCGTTAAAAAACGGAGATTAATTTAAATTCCACCATATTAACTGAATTGTAACCTATTCATATTTCCATACTCTTATCTTATTAAAACCCTGCTGAAACGATTTTAAAGAGAACTAAGAGTCTAATTAGAAACTAAAACAAATTTACAGAACATTAAACTATTAATTCAGTGCATATATGCTTTAACTTCATGCAGGAGCAGGTCTGTTTCCCCTGCTGTAAATCGCTCTTTTCACGGTCTTCCTGGGAAAGTGGACTTAATTATTTTAAAGCATTACGCTACCAGTAAAACAGGTTTGTCACATTTCCATAAACAGGACATTATAAAACAAGGGGAAATATGCGTGAACCTATGGGTTCCCAACCTGACAACTTTAGTGTCATCATTAAGGCAAAATATTTATGTTATTAATCAATATTATAATGCACATAATGAACTTCGGATGAAGCTTGAACTTCGAGAGCCTCATGGAATTGATGTTTGACAATGTTTCATTGTATAATCAAACTAAATTTGTTAAACAAGCAGGCTAATTTGGTGTTTTCTAAGGTGAGACGGAAGCCATTCTGGTAGCTTATTCGCAGCTGTTGCAGGTGCTTTTAACAAAATTTAAATCTAGTCCCACCCTACAATTCCCATAGAGATCCATTCAAATGCACAGAGGTTAGTGTCGCTTGTAAGAATACCTGGAAATAAGATACCAAGAGTCTTTTGATGTGCTTTTATACCCAGTCATGATAGCATCACCAGTTTACCTGTGGAAGGTTCCAAACAGGTGGGTAATTCCATCTCTAAGGTGAACAACCATGACACCCACTATCACTAATCGTCCTGAGAAGAGCTTTAGGAGTAAAAAAGGAATAATGCTAGCATCCCAGACAAATTATTTTGTTGAAAAATTATTTGGTTTAAGGGAAATGTTAACAATTGGTTACATCCAGATATAACCTTTTCATGCCATAGGAATCATACATTGATTTAATATAGTTCTCAATAGGTTGTTTGCATGTGACGTCATGTCACTGCGTTGCAGTGGCGCGAACTGCAGATGGGGGGCAGGAAGTGATTTGCAGATTAGGAAAGCACTATTAAAATGCCAAAGTTTTGCGCGGTTTACGGCTGTACCAACCGATCGAATCGGGAAAAAAACAAGGGCTACTTTCGAGTCCCGAAAGTGGTTACACATAAAGGTATTATTTTAACTTGCGTCGCAAAATTGTGCACATTTTAATCAACATTATAATTGTGGATACATGTGCTCTTCGTTCTCCGCACTCTTAATTCCGAAAATATTAATGTAAATTAAACGATCTTAAAGCTCATCTTTTGTTAGATTATTTTTTTTATTTAGCACAACCTGCAATAAAAAAATAATCTAACAAAAGCTGAGCTTTAAGATAGTTTAATTTCCATTAATATTTTCGGAATTAAGAGTGCGGAAAACGAAGAGCACATGTATCCACAATTATAATGTTGATTAAAATGTGCACAATTTTGCGACGCAAGTTAAAATAATTTTATTACTTGCCTAATAGCCTAATTGAGGAGAAGTGGCTACATTTAATGGCATTGAGTAATTGGTGAATTAAACGCTGATGTAGCCTATTGTTAATCAAGGAAACGGATTGAAAAATTATTAAGACCAATAATAATCAGTTTAAAGGGAAGTTTTCCGCTACCCAAATTTTCAGCTCAGGAGCCGCCACTGCATAAAGGGGAGAAGTTTAAAAAACTCAGAGAAACGGCGGCAAACGTGGATCAAAAATCTCCGTCTTAAGTCTGGAGGAGCTGAGTTAGACAACGCTCGTATATGCAGTGACCACGTTGTGAAAGGTAAGGCTACAGTAATTTAGCTACTTACATAGCTGGCTAAAACTGACAAAAATACAGACCAGGAGGCAATATTGCTGGAAACATAGCTAACGTTACATCTGTGATATCACCCTGTGTGTTTGTGTTTCGCAGCTAGATAGCTAACGCTATCTCCCGGTGTCTTTGTTTTTAGCAATGCTAACGTTAGCTAGCTATCACGGCCAGTGGTTCTCAACGTGAGGATGTGAGGTCCTTGACAGGGGTCCAGGGAGTCCACAGCAAGGTCGTTGACCCAACCACACACAAAATAGTTATAAGCCTCCAGACTCTTGTACGCCTTCATCTGACTAGCCGTGTAGTAGGAGGTCTGGAGGACGAGGTAATTTGTGATGTCGATCGCCTCCACGCCAGGCAAATCGGCCAAGACGTGAGAAAAATCGCTTTTCCTCAGCGTGTACGGATCATATTCAATATGTTTATATATTTTGTGATGATACCTCCTGCGTGTAGGCCCGTCCAACGCTTTTGTGTATTGACTTTCCATCATTTCAAATCAGTGTTCTTCACTTCCTGCCCCCCATCTGAATTTCGCGCGTCATCAGAATCACGTGACTGCAAACAAGCTATACCCGATTTGCACCAAAATCTTTTTTTTTTGCCCGTTATTTAAACGCCACAAAGTAACGTTACCGACCATTAAAATTGGTACACCTTCTTGCTGGTTTCAGCAGTTATGGACTTTGGCTGAAAGCAAAAAACATGTGTTCCATACTATTCC
This sequence comes from Synaphobranchus kaupii, assembly GCA_029718625.1. NCBI lineage: Eukaryota > Metazoa > Chordata > Actinopteri > Anguilliformes > Synaphobranchidae > Synaphobranchus > Synaphobranchus kaupii. Next base: position 452,939 of record CM056382.1, read on the forward strand.
CGTGTAAAAAACGCATGTGTCGCTGCACATGTCGCTCCAGAGTAACTTATACTAGCTGTTGGTCGCAGCTAAAAATCATTCGGGCCGAATCGCTGGTTTTAGAATGCAGAATTTGACGGTAAAAACACAGTGTATGGTGCTGGATTTCTCTGACAGTTCTTTCTATGATTGCTAAGCATATTTTCCTTTAAAAAAGATGCGTACTCCAGCGTTAACCTGATTGTCATGGTTTAATTTCAAATCCAATGTGCCACAGAGCCAAAACAACAAAATTTTTGTCACTCCAAATATTTATGTACTGCACGGTATATACTTTTTAAGTTCCATGGAAAATATCATAACGAATTACAGTTAGACGAGGCTTAGCTACTAACTTACTGGTTGACCTGCAAGAAAGATACTTACTTTCATATTTGTCCTTACCCATGTAGATTGTATAAGGCGGCGACACAACTGCAAAACAACATACAATACTGTTATCGGCTTAACTAATTTTCAAAATGAAATCAAATGGCAAGTGCCCTGTTTTTGAAACATTGGCTAAGAAGCTATCATTGAATGATTATATGTTTGTCTGCGAGTATTATTGCAGGCTACTCAATTGTAAACATAAGAAAGCCGGCAATATACTTGTCCCTACATTCCCACGCTGAAGTTGTCATAAAATTTCTTCTTACCGTGAATAATCCATGACTTGTTTACATTCTTGGACAGATGTTATCGCAAGCGTAAAAATCTGTTACCACTGCGGCACTTTCACCACAAGCAATTATATTGAGAAATACCATTTTTGTGATCGAAAAGAAAAAAGGCTATGCTGTTACTACATTTTTACCAAACATGCATTTAGATCAAACCTACCATGCATCAAAAAAACAAACACTCACCCGCTCAGTTTGTTTAATGCATAGCGCGGAGCTTACAAAACAATAACAGCACTGCATCCCCTTTCGAAAAAAAAAACAAAAAAAAAAAACTAGGCTACACGGCAAGTTTAATATAGGCCCACTAGTCTGACTTTGATAACTTTGGGACTAAATGGCCCATTTTAGCTAATAAAAACTCAAAAGTAATAGACATCCAGTGAGCACAAATGGCTTACATTTTAGTATAATTTTCTGTACATACGTAATTGAGATATAGCCTACTATTCCTAAAGTGTGTCGTAACGTGTAGAGTGCTATTCGCACACGAGCCTTGAAGTCGGCAGTTCGAATCCAGTTGTGTTAGGCTATCCATTAACTTTATTTTAAGAAAGTAGTCTATATGTATTTACAGTGCAGTCCAAAAGTATTTAGACAGTGACAATTTTTGTTGTTTTGGCTCTGTACTCCAGCACATTGGATTTGAAATGGAACAGTGACTATGAGGTTAAAGCTTTCAGCTTTAATTTGTGGGTTTTTGCATCCATATCGGGGAACCGTATAGCAATTGTAGCTTTTTACACATTGTCCCCCCCATTTTAGGGGACCAAAAGTAATTGGACAAATTAACATAAACTTAACTAAAGTCATCATATTTAATATTTGGTTGCATATCCTTTGCATGTCATGACTTCCAGATTTCTGTGACCCAACAACATCACTCTTGATATCTTATTCTCAAGTACTCTCAAGCGATACTATAACCTCTGCATTTGAATAGATCTCTATGGGAATTGGGGGGTGGGACTAGATTAAGCTGTGAATTACACGGGAATAGTATGGAAAACATGGTTGGCTAAATGGCGTAAGTCATCAAAGGTCTGAGGTATCAAACGAGCCTCGAACCATCGCTCTGCTGCCAGATATGCAGTAGATATGGATTGATCACTTTAAGGGTTGTTTCTCCTGACTTAGTTTTCCATAGAGTTCAATAGGAAAATGAGTCAGGAGAAACAACCCTTAAAGTGATCCATCCATATCTACTGCATATCTGGCAGCAGAGCGATGGTTTGAGGCTGGTTTGATATCTGTGCCATGGAGGGCCGAGAGTATGCAGGTTTTCATTCTAATCAATCACTACACCTGCTGATTTCACTAATTAGTTCCCTCCCCTCTGGTTGAAGGCATGTTAATTTGTGAAATCAGCAGGTGTAGTGATTGGTTGGAATGAAAACCTTCATACTCTCGGCCATCTACGGCACATGATTGGGCCACCACTGCCTTAGACCCTTGATGACTTAACAGCAATTAAGCTAAACATGTGTTCCATACTATTCCCATGTAATTTACATCTTAATCTAGTTCCAAGCATCCAATTACCAAAGAGATCCATTCAAATGCAGAGAGATTATAGTATTGCTTGTAAGAGTATCTGGAAATAGGATATCAAGAGTCTTTTGATGTTGTTGGGTCACAGACATCAGAAAGTCATGGCAACCAAATATTAAATATGATGACTTTATTTAAGTTTATGTTAACTTGTCCAATTACTTTTGGTCCCCTAAAATGGGGGGATTATGTATAAAAATGGCTACCATTGCTATACGGTTCACCCGATATGGATGTAAAATCCCTTAAATAAAAGCCATCTCCAGCTCCTTCACCATCAGCAAATGTGATTCATTCCTATCGCATTTTAAAACAAAAATCGATATAATACTAGGGCTGGGAAATATACAACATTGATAATTATCAAATGCAATAACGGGCGTTGCCACCGCGTGGGGGGCCTTTCTTTTCGTCTTTTTTTCTTTAAGCATACCCAATATACGGCAGTAAACATCCAAACTTCAGAGGCCACGTGAAATGCTTCCGGAAAAAAACATCACCGCTGATATCTATTGAGTGTTGATAAGACAGCCAACCAGCAGCAAGGTCATACAGCTTTCACGTGATCATGTGATGTGTTTTTTCAATCGCATGAAACGCCTTTCTGTGATTGTCCGTCTTATCGACGCGCAGTAGACAGTGATGACGTTTTTTGTTCCCGGAAGAATTTCACACGGGTTTTGAAGTTTAGATTACTACCGCATCAGGTATAATTAAAGAAAAAAAGACGAAAAAAAGGCAATACCCCACATGCTGGCAACGGCCGTTATTGCAATCGATAATTATCGTTGCGATATATCGCCCAGCCCTATCCACAGCCAATTGGCCACCTCCTCCTCCACTACCATCTCTGGTCCAGAATAGGGATGTCAACAGTTAGCCGTAAAAATAAAAATGTCATTATTTAAAACATACTGGGGAGGGGTGGTTGTCAACCAGTTGTCCTATTTCCTCAGTAGGTTGCTAGCAGATCAGAACGGGTGGCAGGCGATTGAGCGAGAGCTGCTCTACTGTTGCTAACGTTATAGCCAGTATCCAGATCAAAATGAAACGCACAAACCGTAGCTCAGTTTGGAATATTTTTTACAAAGAAGGGGGATGACAAAGTTCAGTGTAAATTGTGCAAAAGGGTGCTCAAATACAGTAGCAGCACGAGCAACATGCTGAATCCTTTAAAATACAGGCACACGTGCGTCCAAACAGACAAGCCAACAGATTCTGATTCCCCAGACTGGCTACCTTAAAGCTGGGGACACATTACACTATTTTTTAGTCCGATTTAGCAACGATTAGAGGTCGGGCAGAGTCTGTGGTAGTCCAGGGCAGTCCAGGCTAATACAGGCTAGTTGCGCTGTTATGTCGCAACTGTAACCGTGTGTGGGAGTGAAATACTGTAGTTTGGTCTCCTACGATCCAAGTCGGGAATGCCACAATTTTATCAGACACGCTTGATTTTATCGGGGTTAGTCTTTGCATAATCCTGTGGTTTGCGCTCTGCGCTGGCCAAAGACTGAAATCGTTACGGGAATTTTCAATAGCCAATTAAAAGTGAGTTTGCGACAGAGGCAGAGGTAGAAAAATACGGAAGTAGGCTAAACATCAAATCCAACGTGCGGATGGCTGAGCCGAATAAATATGTTTTTTGGAATACTACAAATTGGGAGCGATTTGTGGCAGACACATGAGCGTGTATGTCTGTATAATGTCAACTCTGCAAGTTACCACAACAATACTGACAAAGTTGCAAGCTGTATGGGCGTTTGTTTTGGTTTCAAAATATCGGGAAAAAAATACATTCTCGCGAGTGCAGGTCTACCACGAGAAGTCACGTTCATGCGAGAGAACTGCATCCGTCTGCGTAAATTCTGTGTTTTAGATTTGTGCTCCTGAAAAACAGCCGTCGTTATGTGTGTGCGACACAAGAGACTGAAAATCTGCATATGACATTTGTTAAATGTGTGGTACTCATTATTGTCATTGTCGCTTACGATTGGAAAAGTCATGTAATGTGTCCCCAGCTTTAGCCAGACGCTATCTGCGTGTGCCGGGGACATCCATGCCCCAGGAGCAGGTGTTCTCGGCGGCGACTAGCATACGCACAGATTAACACCAGAACATGTCAACATGTTAATCCTCCTGAACAAAAATGTGTAGGCTAGCTAATAAGTAGACTAAATTTGATTTAGTTTAGCCTAGTTTACGTCATAGCCTAATTAGATTCCCCCCCCCCCCCCCTCAAGAGATCCGGCTATAGCATAGGCTAGCATGTGCCGATGTCCATTTAAAAATAATTAGGGCTACAACGTAGGCTGCTATTTGTATGCTATACAATGTATATTACAACTTATCATTTGTTATGTTGAATGTTACATTTTGAAAGCAATAAATACCATTCTGAGAAACGTCCATTCTGTGTATGCATGCATTTTTAATCCGGGGGTTTTGGGTTGGGTAGCCTATTATGTGGGTCATAACTGTAGAACGTTTCGGCATTCCTAACCGTTAATTAACCGAATAATGATGTCTGCTAACCGGTTGCAAAACTATCCGTTATCAACATCCCTAGTCCAGAACCCATCTCCCCTCTACTTTCCAATAACCCACTCACATCCTTCTCTGAAAGTACTACACCTGACCTATCTTCCATAATCATTAGCATGAAGATCTCAACCTGTGTCCTGGACCCTATCCCCTCCACCCTAGTTAAGGTCTATCTCCCCTCACTTTCTCCTCTTATTACCAAAGTCATAAACGCCTCTTTATCCACTGGCTACATCCCCTCCGCCCTAAAGCTTGCTGCTGTCACCCCTATACTGAAAAAAACTGGACTCAACCCCAACACCCTTGACAACACCCTTGGAACTTTTCCAATCCGGCTTCCACTCCAGACACAGCACAGAAACTGCTCTGTTAAAAGTCACCAACAACATTCTCCTCTCTGTTGACTCTGGTTTCCTCTCCATCCTCATCCTCCTTGACCTCAGCGCCTCTTTTGACATCATTAACCACTCCATCCTCATCACACGCCTCCAGTTCTCCCTTGGCATAACTGGCACCGCCCTCTCCTGGTTAAAATCATATCTCTCTGATAGACACCAATTCATCTCCATCAACAACTGCAAATCCTCCACTGCCTCAGTCACCCACGGTGTCCCCCAGGGCTCAGTGCTTGGTCCCCTTCTTTTCACTTGGACAGATCCTCCGCCGCCATAGCCTCCGGTTTCATTGCTACGCAGATGATACACAATTACACCTCACCACCAAGTCCAGCACTGCAGCCACCCATTCCACCCTCACCACCTGCCTCACTGAAATAAAAACATGGATGCAAAAGAACGTTCTCAAACTCAACTACAATAAATCAGAAATCCTCATCATTGGCCCAAAATCTCTCACCCGCTCCACCTAGTATTTCTAAATTACCATCGACGGCTCCATTGTCACCCCCTCCACCCATTTCTGCAACCTTGGAATCATCCTCGGACCCCTCCTCCCTCATGTAAACCAGATCACAAAAACTGCCTTTTTTAACCTAAGGAACATTGCCCGCCTCTGACCCTCTCTATCCTTCTCTGCTGCTGAAACACTGACACATGCTTTTATAACATCCAGGCTCAACTATTGTAACAGCATCTTATATGGTTCATCAAACAAAATCCTCAATAAACTCCAATATGTATAAAACTCCGCTGCCCGCCTGCTCACCTCCACCCGCCGCACTGATCACATCATGACCATGACCTCCACTGGCTCCCAATCAAATACAGGATAGATTTCAAGTTACTACTCATCACCTTCAAAGCCATCAACAACCTGGCCCCCCCCACCTCTCTGACCTCCTCCAACACCACACCCCTACCCGTCACCTCAGGTCCGCTGAAGCTAACTTACTCCAAACCATCAGGTCAAAGCACCGGACCTGGGGTGACAGGGCATTCGCTGCAGCTGCCCCCTCCCTCTGGAACGCTCTCCCCCAGCCACATCCAAAAGGCAGACACTCTGCCATCCTTTAAAAAAGCTCTCAAAACCCATCTTTTCACCATTGCTTTTAATAACTAACTTTTTCTACCCCTCCCTTATATTTCCCTTTTTTTCTTTACTTCTCTATTTTTAAATCTTTTATACTGTTCCAATAAACTTTGTTTTATCCTGTGTGTAAAGCGACTTTAGAGTACCTTGAAAAGCGCTATATAAATATAATGTATTATTATTATTATTAAAAGCTGAAAGTCTGCACTTTAACCTCATAGTCACTGTTCCATTTCAAAGCCAATGTGCTGGAGTAGAGGCAAAACAATAAAAATTATGTCAGTGTCCAAATACTGCACTGTATAAACCTTTTTAGAGTCTGCCTTGTCAAAGTTCCCTTCAGCCTAAAACTTTTTATTGAAGTAATATCATTTCACACTGGTGAGTTAAAAAATAGGCACTGCTGTAGCAGAGTAATGTAGCCTAGTACAGTCAATCATCCATATATAAAAATCAAATACAGTCCCCCTCCACCAGAAGCCTCCCCACAGTCTAAATGGAACCAACGTCCACACTCCAGCTTGGTGTATGCAATCCGAAAAAGAAAATATATTAATGAAAAATTACATATACATTTTCATACTATAGACTATCAATCAGTATCAATAAGTATGTGAACCATTTGAAAAAAGTGACTATGAATTCAACAGGAGACGATTGTGATACCTACCCATTTTCTCATGTCAATGTGCTCATCCCAGGCCAGTAAAACCTTCTGCTAATGCCATTGAATATTTTATTGAATCCCATGTTGCACTGGCATGGATATTTGAAGATTTTGCAACCTTCACCATTGGAGGTTTTTTGTTCATTTTTTTGAGGAAGTACAGCTCTCATCTATAGTTCGACATATCTTTTGGCTTACGACCTACCATATTTATCACACTTTAAGATATTACAGTCAACAAATTTTATGTATTAACCTCACCTTTGATTGTGTAAGTAAAGCTCTTTTGCTTCATATATTTCTGCTGCCTTGATAGAGAAGCAGGGTAAATACCAATTTTGGCATGTACTATGTCACTGTATGATTTTGTATCCATTGCTACTTTTAATTTTCAGTCTCGATACTGCAATTACTGTAGGCTATAAACTCTGCATATTTTTCCAACTATGGCTTTTCTTTCTCTTTTTATCATCTCTTGCGCTCTCTCTCTCTCTTTGCTCTATGTGCCATAACAAAGGCTGTGCCATCACTCAGTTTATATACCATATGCCCAATCATTACTATTTCTGTGCCACTTGCTATAAAAGTGTTTGACAATCAGGCCCCAACCCCCACTTTAGGACAGAAACATGGAATAACAAGAATTAGGCCCGCCTCAACACACATGTACGAACCAGAATGTTCAATTTTTTCCATTTTTAAGCCACAGACACCATATAAGGAAAAATACTTTATTTCACATGGTTTCCCTACATAGCCTACATTTCAACATATTGGGCAGAGGTGTGATATGCAAATGATTGAAGTAGCCCTACATCTATTTCTGGCAACTTTGAGCAAAGCTATCTTTTCCAATGGTGCATACCCTGGGATACATAACAATGTGCAAATTATCTTTACAAAATACATAGGAATCAAAATCACACAATGACAAGACAAAGACAATAAATAAAAGCGTGAGAAACAAGAGCGTTTATCCTGTAAGACTTCATTTAAAATAATTTTCAAACCCTCTCGACTAATTAAGTGATCCAATTTTGAGGTTTCCTGTAGCCAGATGGTTCATTTTATTAGGTGCATAAGGGATAAAAGCTGCTTTTCACAGGTCTGTATTTATAATGCCCGTCTGAAGTAATGTATCCCCGAGAGCGAGTAGCCTATGCTAACTGATCTAAAACATAACACTGAAGAAATATAAAATGGTAACGTTAGCTTGTTCAATAGTGCCCTGTAAATAAACAGCGTGGACCGATGTCACTTTTGTTATATACAATGTCGGAGACAATAGCTTACGTGTACTATTACTGTCGCGTGAAAGTGAAGTCGATTGAGTTAAATAAATGTCACAATTCACGAGTTTGCAAAAAAAGTTTTTTAAATGTTCAGAATTCGCGAGTTTCGAAGTCAAGTGTTTGGAGTTTCGATTTGCGCTTCCGCCATACATTGCTTGTGACGTGTTGCGAGGGTAACACAGTTTGACACTCTTCTCTTGCAGTAACATCTGTCCAATAATGTAAACAAGTCAGGGATTCTTCACTCTAAGAAGAAATTTTACGACAATGTCAGTTACCTGTTAGTGGGTAACAGTCTAACGTTATAAGCGAATCATTTCAGCAGCAGGTGGAAGCCAAGTAATTCAAAAGAGTAAGATAAAAGGCACAAAACAGAGTTCACGCAGACTTGCTAACGTTAGTTGATAGCCTACTCAACGTTCACGTTACTGTACAACCGTACAAGGGCCTCTAATGCTCTGCTAACATTAACGTTAACTTGCCATCTTCCTTAATGTTACTAGCTTACCTAGTTAGATAGCTAAAGTGGGATAACATTAGCAACCACCATCAAATACATGTCGAGCACGTTCAGGTAAAGTACTCACCAGCACTTGTGAAATAAAATACCATCTTCAAAATAGTATTAGTAAAGAAAAATGTGTAAAAGATTGCTTGTTAGATAAACATACAATGAATTATTCGAAACGAGGTATTAACTGTGTGGTATTCTACGGAAAACCAAAGGAAGAGAAATACCGGAAGTATTCAATTTGAAAAAATGCTAACGCCTGACCTCCTCTGATGCAAGCTGAAGTTGACGGCACATGTCGCCATGTTTTGAGGCTCTTGCCTTTTTTCCAGCGTTTTCTCACTGTTTGAAAGCATAATTAAGCAGTGGAAGATATGCAGAGACGTTTCCACAATAGCTCCAGATGTACATTTTAAAATTTCAAACATGCAAAACCAAGATTTAGACTGCAACCCATATAAATGTCATGGCTCTTAAAGGAGTGTTTCATTCAAAACACTTTTTGGTAAATAAATATGCAGATGAATGCGCTAGATCAGGGGTTCCCAAACCGGTCCTGGGGACCCCCTGTGTATGCTGGTTTTCGTTGCAACCACAGTTGCAATCCCAGAATTTTAACAAGCTGTTAATTTTTCTTAATTAGGTGCTTTTCATGTTTGGAGGAATTATTCACCCTCTTAAGACTCATTATGTCAGAAATAGCTATGCATGCCATGTAGAATAAACTCCCCATGTTCACGTTGTGCTTATTGTGCTATATTGCAACAATTACATAAAAAGAGGTTACAAAATGATGTATTTTCACTCAAATGAAAGAGTGAAGTGAATCAATAGGCTCCTAATTAGGTTGTTGAACACATGTGTTTAACTCATATTTTTTTCTTTAAGCTTATTAACACAATGCAGGTTTGACTCCTTATCATTTGCTTTGTGTTTGAATTCTTCATTATCTACCAAATGGTTAGTTTTAGTGGCCATGTGTCCACACTTTAACCAATTTAGGAGCCTATTGATTCAAATCAGTCTTTAAATGGATCTGTTAAATAATTTTCTTTAAAAAAAAAATAATATAGCACAATAAGCACAATGTGAACATGGGGTGTTTATTCTACATGGCACCCATAGCTATTTCTGATATAATGTGGCTTAAGAGGGTGAATAATTCCTCTTAACATGACGAGCACCTAATTAAGAAAAAGTCACAGCTTGTTAAAATTCTGGGATTGCAACTGTGGTTGCAACGAAAACCAGCATACACAGGGGGTCCCCAGGACCGGTTTGGGAACCCCTGCACAAAATGGACAAAATCTTTTAAAGGTGCACTATGCAGGATTTTTGTATGGAAGATTTTTAGTGACTTCATTAAATGCAATCGCTTTAGCGACACATCGTGAAATATAGGCTAATACATATCTGCGTTTGCTTTTACATAACGATGCGCATTTATCATGCCATAATTAAAAACAAACCCCATATTGCGTTCGTTGTATTTATTGCGTGTTCACTCATACTGAAAGGGGTGTATGACGCTGAAGTTGGCTCCCGATTCGGAATTGCCGGTCCACCTTAAATCGGTCGCGAAAAGCGATTGTATGCTTTCACGGTCATCCTTCCGCTTTTTTCTCCGCTAAATCTAATTGGCTCAACATTCTGATAGCCTAGTTGTGTGTGTGTGTGTGTGTGTGTGTGTGTGTGTGTGTGTATATAGCCTTTTTTTTTTTATTTTTTTTTTTTTTGCATACTGCACCGTTTTGAAACAATCGCACTCCAAACTTCCTATGTCCACCAATGTAAATTACTGAAAAAGGTGATATTTTGAATAGGATTTTCTTGCCAATTTTAGAACGTCTCAAACTTTTGACACTTGGGTATGAGAGAAGAGGTCCTCAACTATATCTGACCCGAGTTGGGTGAAATATTACAGTAGCATTTTCAAATAATCCCACTTCAAACTTTCTATGTAATCCAATGTAAATCGACTGAAAAAGGTGACATTTTGAATAGGATTTTCTTGCCAATTTTAGAACGTGTCAAACTTTTGACACTTGGGTATGAGTGAAGAGGTCCTCCACTATATCTGACCCGAGTTGCGTGAAATATTACAGTAGCATTTTGAAATAATCCCACTTCAAACTTTCTATGTAATCCAATGTAAATTGACTGAAAAAGGTGACATTTTGAATAGGATTTTCTTGCCAATTATAGAACGTGTCAAACTTTTGACACTTGGGTATGAGAGAAGAGGTCCTTCCCTATATCTGATCTAAGTTGGGTGAAATATTACTGAAATATTTTGAAATAATCCCCCTTCAAACTTTCTATGTAATCGAATGTAAATCTACTGAAAAAGGTGATATTTTGAATAGGACTTTCTTGCCAATTTTAGAACGTCTCAAACTTTTGACACTTGGGTATGAGAGAAGAGGTCCTCCACCACCTGTGACTCGAGTTGGGTGAAATATTACAGTAGCATTTTCAAATAATCCCACTTCAAACTTTCTATGTAATCCAATGTAAATCGACTGAAAAAGGTGACATTTTGAATAGAATTTTCTTGCCAATTTTAGAACGTCTCAAACTTTTGACACTTGGTTGTGAGAGAAGAGCTGTTCCATCACCTTTGACTCGATTTGGGTGAAATATTACTGAAGCATTTTGAAATAATCCCACTTCAAACTTTCTATGTAATCCAATGTAAATCTACTGAAAAAGGTGACAATTTTAATAGGATTTTCTTGCCAATTGTAGAACGTCTCAAACTTTTGACACTTGGGTACGAGAGAAGAGGTCCTCCAGTACTTCTGACTCGAGTTGGGTGAAATATTACTGTAGCATTTTCAAATAATCCCTCTTCAAACTTTCTATGTAATCCAATGTAAATCGACTGAAAAAAGGTGACATTTTGAATAGGATTTTCTTGCCAATTTTAGAACGTCCCAAACTTTTGACACTTGAGTATGAGAGAAGAGGTCCTCCACCACCTCTGACTCGAGTTGGGTGAAATATTACTGTAGCATTTTAAAATAATCCCTCTTCAAACATTCTATGTAATCCAATGTAAATCGACTGAAAAAGGTGACATTTTGAATAGGATTTTCTTGCCAAGTATAGAACTAGCCACACGTTTGACACTTGGGTATGAGAGAAGAGGTCCTTCCCTATATCTGACCCGAGTTGGGTGAAATATTACTGAAGCATTTTGAAATAATCCCACTTCAAACTTTCTATGTAATCCAATGTAAATCTACTGAAAAAGGTGATATTTTGAATAGGGTTTTCTTGCCAATTTTAGATGGTCTCAAACGTTTGACACTTGGGTATGAGAGAAGAGGTCTTCCACCACCTCTGACTCAAGTTGGGTGAAATATTACTGAAGCATTTTGAAATAATCCCACTTCAAACTTTCTATGTAATCCAATGTAAATCTACTGAAAAAGGTGATATTTTGAATAGGATTTTCTTGCCTATTTTAGAACGTCTCAAACGTTTGACACTTGGGTATGAGAGAAGAGGTATTCCACCACCTCTGACTCGAGTTGGGTGAAATATTACTGTAGCATTTTGAAATAATCCCTCTTCAAACTTTCTATGTAATCCAATGTAAATCGACTGAAAAAGGTGACATTTTTAATAGGATTTTCTTGCCAATTTTAGAACGTCTCAAACTTTTGACACGTGGGTATGAGAGTAGAGGGCCTCCAGGACCCCTGACTCGAGTTGGGTGAAATATTACTGTAGCATTTTCAAATAATCCCTCTTCAAACTTTCTATGTAATCCAATGTAAATCGACTGAAAAAAGGTGACATTTTGAATAGGATTTTCTTACCAATTTTAGAATGTCTCAAACTTTAGACACTAGAGTGTGAGAGAAGAGGTCCTCCACCACCTCTGCCTCGAGTTGGGTGAAATACGATTCTAGCATTTTGAAATAATCCCTCTTCAAACTTTCTATGTAATCCAATGTAAATTGACTGAAAAAGGTGACATTTTGAATAGGATTTTCTTGCCAATTTTAGAATGTCTCAAACTTTTGACACATGGGTATGAGAGAAGAGGTCCTCCACCACCTCTGACTCGAGTTGGGTGAAATATTACTGTAGCATTTTAAAATAATCCCTCTTCAAACTTTCTATGTAATCCAATGTAAATTGACTGAAAAAGGTGACATTTTGAATAGGATTTTCTTGCTAATTCTAGAACCTCTCAAAGTTTTGACACTTGAGTATGAGAGAAGAGGTCCTCCACTATATCTGACCCGAGTTGGGTGAAATATTACTGTAGCATTTTGAAATAATCCCACTTCAAACTTTCTATGTAATCCAATGTAAATTGATTGAAAAAGGTGACATTTTGAATAGGATTTTCTTGCCAATTATAGAACGTGTCAAACTTTTGACACTTGGGTATGAGAGAAGAGGTCCTTTCCTATATCTGACCCAAGTTGGGTGAAATATTACTGAAACACTTTGAAATAATCCTACTTCAAACTTTCTATGTAATCCAATGTAAATCTACTGAAAAAGGTGATATTTTGAATAGGATTTTCTTGCCAATTTTAGAACGTCTCAAACTTTTGACACTTGGGTACGAGAGAAGAGGTCCTCCAGTACTTCTGACTCGAGTTGGGTGAAATATTACTGTAGCATTTTCAAATAATCCCTCTTCAAACTTTCTATGTAATCCAATGTAAATCGACTGAAAAAAGGTGACATTTTGAATAGGATTTTCTTGCCAATTTTAGAACGTCCCAAACTTTTGACACTTGAGTATGAGAGAAGAGGTCCTCCACCACCTCTGACTCGAGTTGGGTGAAATATTACTGTAGCATTTTAAAATAATCCCTCTTCAAACATTCTATGTAATCCAATGTAAATCGACTGAAAAAGGTGACATTTTGAATAGGATTTTCTTGCCAAGTATAGAACTATCCATACGTTTGACACTTGGGTATGAGAGAAGAGGTCCTTCCCTATATCTGACCCGAGTTGGGTGAAATATTACTGAAGCATTTTGAAATAATCCCACTTCAAACTTTCTATGTAATCCAATGTAAATCTACTGAAAAAGGTGATATTTTGAATAGGGTTTTCTTGCCAATTTTAGATGGTCTCAAACGTTTGACACTTGGGTATGAGAGAAGAGGTCTTCCACCACCTCTGACTCAAGTTGGGTGAAATATTACTGAAGCATTTTGAAATAATCCCACTTCAAACCTTCTATGTAATCCAATGTAAATCTACTGAAAAAGGTGATATTTTGAATAGGATTTTCTTGCCAATTTTAGAACGTCTCAAACTTTTGACACTTGGGTATGAGAGAAGAGGTATTCCACCACCTCTGACTCGAGTTGGGTGAAATATTACTGTAGCATTTTGAAATAATCCCTCTTCAAACTTTCTATGTAATCCAATGTAAATCGACTGAAAAAGGTGACATTTTTAATAGGATTTTCTTGCCAATTTTAGAACGTCTCAAACTTTTGACACGTGGGTATGAGAGTAGAGGGCCTCCAGGACCCCTGACTCGAGTTGGGTGAAATATTACTGTAGCATTTTCAAATAATCCCTCTTCAAACTTTCTATGTAATCCAATGTAAATCGACTGAAAAAAGGTGACATTTTGAATAGAATTTTCTTGCCAATTTTAGAACGTCTCAAACTTTTGACACTTCGTTATGAGAGAAGAGCTGTTCCATCACCTTTGACTCGATTTGGGTGAAATATTACTGAAGCATTTTGAAATAATCCCACTTCAAACTTTCTATGTAATCCAATGTAAATCTACTGAAAAAGGTGACAATTTTAATAGGATTTTCTTGCCAATTGTAGAACGTCTCAAACTTTTGACACTTGGGTACGAGAGAAGAGGTCCTCCAGTACTTCTGACTCGAGTTGGGTGAAATATTACTGTAGCATTTTCAAATAATCCCTCTTCAAACTTTCTATGTAATCCAATGTAAATCGACTGAAAAAAGGTGACATTTTGAATAGGATTTTCTTGCCAATTTTAGAACGTCCCAAACTTTTGACACTTGAGTTTGAGAGAAGAGGTCCTCCACCACCTCTGACTCGAGTTGGGTGAAATATTACTGTAGCATTTTAAAATAATCCCTCTTCAAACATTCTATGTAATCCAATGTAAATCGACTGAAAAAGGTGACATTTTGAATAGGATTTTCTTGCCAAGTATAGAACTAGCCATACGTTTGACACTTGGGTATGAGAGAAGAGGTCCTTCCCTATATCTGACCCGAGTTGGGTGAAATATTACTGAAGCATTTTGAAATAATCCCACTTCAAACTTTCTATGTAATCCAATGTAAATCTACTGAAAAAGGTGATATTTTGAATAGGGTTTTCTTGCCAATTTTAGATGGTCTCAAACGTTTGACACTTGGGTATGAGAGAAGAGGTCTTCCACCACCTCTGACTCAAGTTGGGTGAAATATTACTGAAGCATTTTGAAATAATCCCACTTCAAACTTTCTATGTAATCCAATGTAAATCTACTGAAAAAGGTGATATTTTGAATAGGATTTTCTTGCCAATTTTAGAACGTCTCAAACTTTTGACACTTGGGTATGAGAGAAGAGGTATTCCACCACCTCTGACTCGAGTTGGGTGAAATATTACTGTAGCATTTTGAAATAATCCCTCTTCAAACTTTCTATGTAATCCAATGTAAATCGACTGAAAAAGGTGACATTTTTAATAGGATTTTCTTGCCAATTTTAGAACGTCTCAAACTTTTGACACGTGGGTATGAGAGGAGAGGGCCTCCAGGACCCCTGACTCGAGTTGGGTGAAATATTACTGTAGCATTTTCAAATAATCCCTCTTCAAACTTTCTATGTAATCCAATGTAAATCGACTGAAAAAAGGTGACATTTTGAATAGGATTTTCTTACCAATTTTAGAATGTCTCAAACTTTAGACACTAGAGTGTGAGAGAAGAGGTCCTCCACCACCTCTGCCTCGAGTTGGGTGAAATATGATTCTAGCATTTTGAAATAATCCCTCTTCAAACTTTCTATGTAATCCAATGTAAATTGACTGAAAAAGGTGACATTTTGAATAGGATTTTCTTGCCAATTTTAGAATGTCTCAAACTTTTGACACATGGGTATAAGAGAAGACGTCCTCCACCACCTCTGACTCGAGTTGGGTGAAATATTACTGTAGCATTTTAAAATAATCCCTCTTCAAACTTTCTATGTAATCCAATGTAAATTGACTGAAAAAGGTGACATTTTGAATAGGATTTTCTTGCTAATTCTAGAACCTCTCAAAGTTTTGACACTTGAGTATGAGAGAAGAGGTCCTCCACTATATCTGACCCGAGTTGGGTGAAATATTACTGTAGCATTTTGAAATAATCCCACTTCAAACTTTCTATGTAATCCAATGTAAATTGATTGAAAAAGGTGACATTTTGAATAGGATTTTCTTGCCAATTATAGAACGTGTCAAACTTTTGACACTTGGGTATGAGAGAAGAGGTCCTTTCCTATATCTGACCCAAGTTGGGTGAAATATTACTGAAACACTTTGAAATAATCCTACTTCAAACTTTCTATGTAATCCAATGTAAATCTACTGAAAAAGGTGATATTTTGAATAGGATTTTCTTGCCAATTTTAGAACGTCTCAAACTTTTGACACTTGGGTATGAGAGAAGAGGTATTCCACCACCTCTGACTCGAGTTGGGTGAAATATTACTGTAGCATTTTCAAATAATCCCTCTTCAAACTTTCTATGTAATCCAATGTAAATCGACTGAAAAAGGTGACATTTTTAATAGGATTTTCTTACCAATTTTAGAATGTCTCAAACTTTAGACACTAGAGTGTGAGAGAAGAGGTCCTCCACCACCTCTGACTCGAGTTGGGTGAAATATTACTGTAGCATTTTGAAATAATCCCTCTTCAAACTTTCTATGTAATCCAATGTAAATCGACTGAAAAAGGTGACATTTTTAATAGGATTTTCTTGCCAATTTTAGAACGTCTCAAACTTTTGACACTTGGGTATGAGAGTAGAGGGCCTCCAGGACCTCTGACTCGAGTTGGGTGAAATATTACTGTAGCATTTTCAAATAATCCCTCTTCAAACCTTCTATGTAATCCAATGTAAATTGACTGAAAAAGGTGACATTTTGAATAGGATTTTCTTGCCAATTTTAGAATGTCTCAAACTTTTGACACATGGGTATAAGAGAAGACGTCCTCCACCACCTCTGACTCGAGTTGGGTGAAATATTACTGTAGCATTTTAAAATAATCCCTCTTCAAACTTTCTATGTAATCCAATGTAAATTGACTGAAAAAGGTGACATTTTGAATAGGATTTTCTTGCTAATTCTAGAACCTCTCAAAGTTTTGACACTTGAGTATGAGAGAAGAGGTCCTCCACTATATCTGACCCGAGTTGGGTGAAATATTACTGTAGCATTTTGAAATAATCCCACTTCAAACTTTCTATGTAATCCAATGTAAATTGATTGAAAAAGGTGACATTTTGAATAGGATTTTCTTGCCAATTATAGAACGTGTCAAACTTTTGACACTTGGGTATGAGAGAAGAGGTCCTTTCCTATATCTGACCCAAGTTGGGTGAAATATTACTGAAACACTTTGAAATAATCCTACTTCAAACTTTCTATGTAATCCAATGTAAATCTACTGAAAAAGGTGATATTTTGAATAGGATTTTCTTGCCAATTTTAGAACGTCTCAAACTTTTGACACTTGGGTATGAGAGAAGAGGTATTCCACCACCTCTGACTCGAGTTGGGTGAAATATTACTGTAGCATTTTCAAATAATCCCTCTTCAAACTTTCTATGTAATCCAATGTAAATCGACTGAAAAAGGTGACATTTTTAATAGGATTTTCTTACCAATTTTAGAATGTCTCAAACTTTAGACACTAGAGTGTGAGAGAAGAGGTCCTCCACCACCTCTGACTCGAGTTGGGTGAAATATTACTGTAGCATTTTGAAATAATCCCTCTTCAAACTTTCTATGTAATCCAATGTAAATCGACTGAAAAAGGTGACATTTTTAATAGGATTTTCTTGCCAATTTTAGAACGTCTCAAACTTTTGACACTTGGGTATGAGAGTAGAGGGCCTCCAGGACCTCTGACTCGAGTTGGGTGAAATATTACTGTAGCATTTTCAAATAATCCCTCTTCAAACCTTCTATGTAATCCAATGTAAATTGACTGAAAAAGGTGACATTTTGAATAGGATTTTCTTGCCAATTTTAGAATGTCTCAAACTTTTGACACATGGGTATAAGAGAAGACGTCCTCCACCACCTCTGACTCGAGTTGGGTGAAATATTACTGTAGCATTTTAAAATAATCCCTCTTCAAACTTTCTATGTAATCCAATGTAAATTGACTGAAAAAGGTGACATTTTGAATAGGATTTTCTTGCTAATTCTAGAACCTCTCAAAGTTTTGACACTTGAGTATGAGAGAAGAGGTCCTCCACTATATCTGACCCGAGTTGGGTGAAATATTACTGTAGCATTTTGAAATAATCCCACTTCAAACTTTCTATGTAATCCAATGTAAATTGATTGAAAAAGGTGACATTTTGAATAGGATTTTCTTGCCAATTATAGAACTTGTCAAACTTTTGACACTTGAGTTTGAGAGAAGAGGTCCTCCACCACCTCTGACTCGAGTTGGGTGAAATATTACTGTAGCATTTTAAAATAATCCCTCTTCAAACATTCTATGTAATCCAATGTAAATCGACTGAAAAAGGTGACATTTTGAATAGGATTTTCTTGCCAAGTATAGAACTAGCCATACGTTTGACACTTGGGTATGAGAGAAGAGGTCCTTCCCTATATCTGACCCGAGTTGGGTGAAATATTACTGAAGCATTTTGAAATAATCCCACTTCAAACTTTCTATGTAATCCAATGTAAATCTACTGAAAAAGGTGATATTTTGAATAGGGTTTTCTTGCCAATTTTAGATGGTCTCAAACGTTTGACACTTGGGTATGAGAGAAGAGGTCTTCCACCACCTCTGACTCAAGTTGGGTGAAATATTACTGAAGCATTTTGAAATAATCCCACTTCAAACTTTCTATGTAATCCAATGTAAATCTACTGAAAAAGGTGATATTTTGAATAGGATTTTCTTGCCAATTTTAGAACGTCTCAAACTTTTGACACTTGGGTATGAGAGAAGAGGTATTCCACCACCTCTGACTCGAGTTGGGTGAAATATTACTGTAGCATTTTGAAATAATCCCTCTTCAAACTTTCTATGTAATCCAATGTAAATCGACTGAAAAAGGTGACATTTTTAATAGGATTTTCTTGCCAATTTTAGAACGTCTCAAACTTTTGACACGTGGGTATGAGAGGAGAGGGCCTCCAGGACCCCTGACTCGAGTTGGGTGAAATATTACTGTAGCATTTTCAAATAATCCCTCTTCAAACTTTCTATGTAATCCAATGTAAATCGACTGAAAAAAGGTGACATTTTGAATAGGATTTTCTTACCAATTTTAGAATGTCTCAAACTTTAGACACTAGAGTGTGAGAGAAGAGGTCCTCCACCACCTCTGCCTCGAGTTGGGTGAAATATGATTCTAGCATTTTGAAATAATCCCTCTTCAAACTTTCTATGTAATCCAATGTAAATTGACTGAAAAAGGTGACATTTTGAATAGGATTTTCTTGCCAATTTTAGAATGTCTCAAACTTTTGACACATGGGTATAAGAGAAGACGTCCTCCACCACCTCTGACTCGAGTTGGGTGAAATATTACTGTAGCATTTTAAAATAATCCCTCTTCAAACTTTCTATGTAATCCAATGTAAATTGACTGAAAAAGGTGACATTTTGAATAGGATTTTCTTGCTAATTCTAGAACCTCTCAAAGTTTTGACACTTGAGTATGAGAGAAGAGGTCCTCCACTATATCTGACCCGAGTTGGGTGAAATATTACTGTAGCATTTTGAAATAATCCCACTTCAAACTTTCTATGTAATCCAATGTAAATTGATTGAAAAAGGTGACATTTTGAATAGGATTTTCTTGCCAATTATAGAACGTGTCAAACTTTTGACACTTGGGTATGAGAGAAGAGGTCCTTTCCTATATCTGACCCAAGTTGGGTGAAATATTACTGAAACACTTTGAAATAATCCTACTTCAAACTTTCTATGTAATCCAATGTAAATCTACTGAAAAAGGTGATATTTTGAATAGGATTTTCTTGCCAATTTTAGAACGTCTCAAACTTTTGACACTTGGGTATGAGAGAAGAGGTATTCCACCACCTCTGACTCGAGTTGGGTGAAATATTACTGTAGCATTTTCAAATAATCCCTCTTCAAACTTTCTATGTAATCCAATGTAAATCGACTGAAAAAGGTGACATTTTTAATAGGATTTTCTTACCAATTTTAGAATGTCTCAAACTTTAGACACTAGAGTGTGAGAGAAGAGGTCCTCCACCACCTCTGACTCGAGTTGGGTGAAATATTACTGTAGCATTTTGAAATAATCCCTCTTCAAACTTTCTATGTAATCCAATGTAAATCGACTGAAAAAGGTGACATTTTTAATAGGATTTTCTTGCCAATTTTAGAACGTCTCAAACTTTTGACACTTGGGTATGAGAGTAGAGGGCCTCCAGGACCTCTGACTCGAGTTGGGTGAAATATTACTGTAGCATTTTCAAATAATCCCTCTTCAAACCTTCTATGTAATCCAATGTAAATTGACTGAAAAAGGTGACATTTTGAATAGGATTTTCTTGCCAATTTTAGAATGTCTCAAACTTTTGACACATGGGTATAAGAGAAGACGTCCTCCACCACCTCTGACTCGAGTTGGGTGAAATATTACTGTAGCATTTTAAAATAATCCCTCTTCAAACTTTCTATGTAATCCAATGTAAATTGACTGAAAAAGGTGACATTTTGAATAGGATTTTCTTGCTAATTCTAGAACCTCTCAAAGTTTTGACACTTGAGTATGAGAGAAGAGGTCCTCCACTATATCTGACCCGAGTTGGGTGAAATATTACTGTAGCATTTTGAAATAATCCCACTTCAAACTTTCTATGTAATCCAATGTAAATTGATTGAAAAAGGTGACATTTTGAATAGGATTTTCTTGCCAATTATAGAACGTGTCAAACTTTTGACACTTGGGTATGAGAGAAGAGGTCCTTTCCTATATCTGACCCAAGTTGGGTGAAATATTACTGAAACACTTTGAAATAATCCTACTTCAAACTTTCTATGTAATCCAATGTAAATCTACTGAAAAAGGTGATATTTTGAATAGGATTTTCTTGCCAATTTTAGAACGTCTCAAACTTTTGACACTTGGGTATGAGAGAAGAGGTATTCCACCACCTCTGACTCGAGTTGGGTGAAATATTACTGTAGCATTTTCAAATAATCCCTCTTCAAACTTTCTATGTAATCCAATGTAAATCGACTGAAAAAGGTGACATTTTTAATAGGATTTTCTTACCAATTTTAGAATGTCTCAAACTTTAGACACTAGAGTGTGAGAGAAGAGGTCCTCCACCACCTCTGACTCGAGTTGGGTGAAATATTACTGTAGCATTTTGAAATAATCCCTCTTCAAACTTTCTATGTAATCCAATGTAAATCGACTGAAAAAGGTGACATTTTTAATAGGATTTTCTTGCCAATTTTAGAACGTCTCAAACTTTTGACACTTGGGTATGAGATTAGAGGGCCTCCAGGACCTCTGACTCGAGTTGGGTGAAATATTACTGTAGCATTTTCAAATAATCCCTCTTCAAACCTTCTATGTAATCCAATGTAAATTGACTGAAAAAGGTGACATTTTGAATAGGATTTTCTTGCCAATTTTAGAATGTCTCAAACTTTTGACACATGGGTATAAGAGAAGACGTCCTCCACCACCTCTGACTCGAGTTGGGTGAAATATTACTGTAGCATTTTAAAATAATCCCTCTTCAAACTTTCTATGTAATCCAATGTAAATTGACTGAAAAAGGTGACATTTTGAATAGGATTTTCTTGCTAATTCTAGAACCTCTCAAAGTTTTGACACTTGAGTATGAGAGAAGAGGTCCTCCACTATATCTGACCCGAGTTGGGTGAAATATTACTGTAGCATTTTGAAATAATCCCACTTCAAACTTTCTATGTAATCCAATGTAAATTGATTGAAAAAGGTGACATTTTGAATAGGATTTTCTTGCCAATTATAGAACGTGTCAAACTTTTGACACTTGGGTATGAGAGAAGAGGTCCTTTCCTATATCTGACCCAAGTTGGGTGAAATATTACTGAAACACTTTGAAATAATCCTACTTCAAACTTTCTATGTAATCCAATGTAAATCTACTGAAAAAGGTGATATTTTGAATAGGATTTTCTTGCCAATTTTAGAACGTCTCAAACTTTTGACACTTGGGTATGAGAGAAGAGGTATTCCACCACCTCTGACTCGAGTTGGGTGAAATATTACTGTAGCATTTTCAAATAATCCCTCTTCAAACTTTCTATGTAATCCAATGTAAATCGACTGAAAAAGGTGACATTTTTAATAGGATTTTCTTACCAATTTTAGAATGTCTCAAACTTTAGACACTAGAGTGTGAGAGAAGAGGTCCTCCACCACCTCTGACTCGAGTTGGGTGAAATATTACTGTAGCATTTTGAAATAATCCCTCTTCAAACTTTCTATGTAATCCAATGTAAATCGACTGAAAAAGGTGACATTTTTAATAGGATTTTCTTGCCAATTTTAGAACGTCTCAAACTTTTGACACTTGGGTATGAGAGTAGAGGGCCTCCAGGACCTCTGACTCGAGTTGGGTGAAATATTACTGTAGCATTTTCAAATAATCCCTCTTCAAACCTTCTATGTAATCCAATGTAAATCGACTGAAAAAAGGTGACATTTTGAATAGGATTTTCTTACCAATTTTAGAATGTCTCAAACTTTAGACACTAGAGTGTGAGAGAAGAGGTCCTCCACCACCTCTGCCTCGAGTTGGGTGAAATATGATTCTAGCATTTTGAAATAATCCCACTTCAAACTTTCTATGTAATCCAATGTAAATTGACTGAAAAAGGTGACATTTTGAATAGGATTTTCTTGCCAATTTTAGAATGTCTCAAACTTTTGACACTTGGGTATGAGAGAAGAGGTCCTTTCCTATATCTGACCCAAGTTGGGTGAAATATTACTGAAATAGGATTTTCTTACCAATTTTAGAATGTCTCAAACTTTAGACACTACAGTGTGAGAGAAGAGGTCCTCCACCACCTCTGCCTCGAGTTGGGTGAAATATGATTCTAGAATTTTGAAATAATCCCTCTTCAAACTTTCTATGTAATCCAATGTAAATTGACTGAAAAAGGTGACATTTTGAATAGGATTTTCTTGCCAATTTTAGAATGTCTCAAACTTTTGACACGTGCGTATGAGAGAAGAGGTCCTCCACCACCTCTGACTCGAGTTGGGTGAAATATTACTGTAGCATTTTCAAATAATCCCTCTTCAAACTTTCTATGTAATCCAATGTAAATCGACTGAAAAAAGGTGACATTTTGAATAGGATTTTCTTGCCAATTTTAGAACGTCCCAAACTTTTGACACTTGAGTATGAGAGAAGAGGTCCTCCACCACCTCTGACTCGAGTTGGGTGAAATATTACTGTAGCATTTTAAAATAATCCCTCTTCAAACATTCTATGTAATCCAATGTAAATCGACTGAAAAAGGTGACATTTTGAATAGGATTTTCTTGCCAAGTATAGAACTAGCCATACGTTTGACACTTGGGTATGAGAGAAGAGGTCCTTCCCTATATCTGACCCGAGTTGGGTGAAATATTACTGAAGCATTTTGAAATAATCCCACTTCAAACTTTCTATGTAATCCAATGTAAATCTACTGAAAAAGGTGATATTTTGAATAGGATTTTCTTGCCAATTTTAGATGGTCTCAAACTTTTGACACTTGGGTATGAGAGAAGAGGTATTCCACCACCTCTGCCTCGAGTTGGGTGAAATATTACTGTAGCATTCTGAAATAATCCCTCTTCAAACTTTCTATGTAATCCAATGTAAATCGACTGAAAAAGGTGACATTTTTAATAGGATTTTCTTGCCAATTTTAGAACGTCTCAAACTTTTGACACTTGGGTATGAGAGTAGAGGGCCTCCAGGACCTCTGACTCGAGTTGGGTGAAATATTACTGTAGCATTTTCAAATAATCCCTCTTCAAACCTTCTATGTAATCCAATGTAAATCGACTGAAAAAAGGTGACATTTTGAATTGGATTTTCTTACCAATTTTAGAATGTCTCAAACTTTAGACACTAGAGTGTGAGAGAAGAGGTCCTCCACCACCTCTGCCTCGAGTTGGGTGAAATATGATTCTAGCATTTTGAAATAATCCCTCTTCAAACTTTCTATGTAATCCAATGTAAATTGACTGAAAAAGGTGACATTTTGAATAGGATTTTCTTGCTAATTCTAGAACCTCTCAAAGTTTTGACGCTTGAGTATGAGAGAAGAGGTCCTCCACTATATCTGACCCGAGTTGGGTGAAATATTACTGTAGCATTTTGAAATAATCCCACTTCAAACTTTCTATGTAATCCAATGTAAATTGATTGAAAAAGGTGACATTTTGAATAGGATTTTCTTGCCAATTATAGAACGTGTCAAACTTTTGACACTTGGGTATGAGAGAAGAGGTCCTTTCCTATATCTGACCCAAGTTGGGTGAAATATTACTGAAACACTTTGAAATAATCCTACTTCAAACTTTCTATGTAATCCAATGTAAATCTACTGAAAAAGGTGATATTTTGAATAGGATTTTCTTGCCAATTTTAGAACGTCTCAAACTTTTGACACTTGGGTATGAGAGAAGAGGTATTCCACCACCTCTGACTCGAGTTGGGTGAAATATTACTGTAGCATTTTCAAATAATCCCTCTTCAAACTTTCTATGTAATCCAATGTAAATCGACTGAAAAAGGTGACATTTTTAATAGGATTTTCTTACCAATTTTAGAATGTCTCAAACTTTAGACACTAGAGTGTGAGAGAAGAGGTCCTCCACCACCTCTGACTCGAGTTGGGTGAAATATTACTGTAGCATTTTGAAATAATCCCTCTTCAAACTTTCTATGTAAATCCAATGTAAATCGACTGAAAAAGGTGACATTTTTAATAGGATTTTCTTGCCAATTTTAGAACGTCTCAAACTTTTGACACTTGGGTATGAGAGTAGAGGGCCTCCAGGACCTCTGACTCGAGTTGGGTGAAATATTACTGTAGCATTTTCAAATAATCCCTCTTCAAACCTTCTATGTAATCCAATGTAAATCGACTGAAAAAAGGTGACATTTTGAATAGGATTTTCTTACCAATTTTAGAATGTCTCAAACTTTAGACACTAGAGTGTGAGAGAAGAGGTCCTCCACCACCTCTGCCTCGAGTTGGGTGAAATATGATTCTAGCATTTTGAAATAATCCCACTTCAAACTTTCTATGTTATCCAATGTAAATTGACTGAAAAAGGTGACATTTTGAATAGGATTTTCTTGCCAATTTTAGAATGTCTCAAACTTTTGACACTTGGGTATGAGAGAAGAGGTCCTTTCCTATATCTGACCCAAGTTGGGTGAAATATTACTGAAATAGGATTTTCTTACCAATTTTAGAATGTCTCAAACTTTAGACACTACAGTGTGAGAGAAGAGGTCCTCCACCACCTCTGCCTCGAGTTGGGTGAAATATGATTCTAGCATTTTGAAATAATCCCTCTTCAAACTTTCTATGTAATCCAATGTAAATCGACTGAAAAAGGTGACATTTTTAATAGGATTTTCTTGCCAATTTTAGAACGTCTCAAACTTTTGACACTTGGGTATGAGAGTAGAGGGCCTCCAGGACCTCTGACTCGAGTTGGGTGAAATATTACTGTAGCATTTTCAAATAATCCCTCTTCAAACCTTCTATGTAATCCAATGTAAATCGACTGAAAAAAGGTGACATTTTGAATTGGATTTTCTTACCAATTTTAGAATGTCTCAAACTTTAGACACTAGAGTGTGAGAGAAGAGGTCCTCCACCACCTCTGCCTCGAGTTGGGTGAAATATGATTCTAGCATTTTGAAATAATCCCTCTTCAAACTTTCTATGTAATCCAATGTAAATTGACTGAAAAAGGTGACATTTTGAATAGGATTTTCTTGCCAATTTTAGAATGTCTCAAACTTTTGACACATGCGTATGAGAGAAGAGGTCCTCCACCACCTCTGACTCGAGTTGGGTGAAATATTACTGTAGCATTTTCAAATAATCCCTCTTCAAACTTTCTATGTAATCCAATGTAAATCGACTGAAAAAGGTGACATTTTTAATAGGATTTTCTTGCCAATTTTAGAACGTCTCAAACTTTTGACACTTGGGTATGAGAGTAGAGGGCCTCCAGGACCTCTGACTCGAGTTGGGTGAAATATTACTGTAGCATTTTCAAATAATCCCTCTTCAAACCTTCTATGTAATCCAATGTAAATCGACTGAAAAAAGGTGACATTTTGAATAGGATTTTCTTACCAATTTTAGAATGTCTCAAACTTTAGACACTACAGTGTGAGAGAAGAGGTCCTCCACCACCTCTGCCTCGAGTTTGGTGAAATATGATTCTAGCATTTTGAAATAATCCCTCTTCAAACTTTCTATGTGATCCAATGTAAATTGACTGAAAAAGGTGACATTTTGAATAGGATTTTCTTGCCAATTTTAGAATGGCTCAAACTTTTGACACATGCGTATGAGAGAAGAGGTCCTCCACCACCTCTGACTCGAGTTGGGTGAAATATTACTGTAGCATTTTCAAATAATCCCTCTTCAAACTTTCTATGTAATCCAATGTAAATCGACTGAAAAAGGTGACATTTTTAATAGGATTTTCTTGCCAATTTTAGAACGTCTCAAACTTTTGACACTTGGGTATGAGAGTAGAAGGCCTCCAGGACCTCTGACTCGAGTTGGGTGAAATATTACTGTAGCATTTTCAAATAATCCCTCTTCAAACCTTCTATGTAATCCAATGTAAATCGACTGAAAAAAGGTGACATTTTGAATAGGATTTTCTTACCAATTTTAGAATGTCTCAAACTTTAGACACTACAGTGTGAGAGAAGAGGTCCTCCACCACCTCTGCCTCGAGTTTGGTGAAATATGATTCTAGCATTTTGAAATAATCCCTCTTCAAACTTTCTATGTGATCCAATGTAAATTGACTGAAAAAGGTGACATTTTGAATAGGATTTTCTTGCCAATTTTAGAATGGCTCAAACTTTTGACACATGGGTATGAGAGAAGAGGTCCTCCACCACCTCTGACTCGAGTTGGGTGAAATATTACTGTAGCATTTTAAAATAATCCCTCTTCAAACTTTCTATGTAATCCAATGTAAATTGACTGAAAAAGGTGACATTTTGAATAGGATTTTCTTGCTAATTCTAGAACCTCTCAAAGTTTTGACACTTGAGTATGAGAGACGAGGTCCTCCACTATATCTGACCCGAGTTGGGTGAAATATTACTGTAGCATTTTGAAATAATCCCACTTCAAACTTTCTATGTAATCCAATGTAAATTGATTGAAAAAGGTGACATTTTGAATAGGATTTTCTTGCCAATTATAGAACGTGTCAAACTTTTGACACTTGGGTATGAGAGAAGAGGTCCTTTCCTATATCTGACCCAAGTTGGGTGAAATATTACTGAAACACTTTGAAATAATCCTACTTCAAACTTTCTATGTAATCCAATGTAAATCTACTGAAAAAGGTGACATTTTTAATAGGATTTTCTTACCAATTTTAGAATGTCTCAAAGTTTAGACACTAGAGTGTGAGAGAAGAGGTCCTCCACCACCTCTGCCTCGAGTTGGGTGAAATATTACTGTAGCATTTTGAAATAATCCCTCTTCAAACTTTTTATGTAATCCAATGTAAATCGACTGAAAAAGGTGACATTTTTAATAGGATTTTCTTGCCAATTTTAGAACGTCTCAAACTTTTGACACTTGGGTATGAGAGTAGAGGGCCTCCAGGACCTCTGACTCGAGTTGGGTGAAATATTACTGTAGCATTTTCAAATAATCCCTCTTCAAACCTTCTATGTAATCCAATGTAAATCGACTGAAAAAAGGTGACATTTTGAATAGGATTTTCTTACCAATTTTAGAATGTCTCAAACTTTAGACACTAGAGTGTGAGAGAAGAGGTCCTCCACCACCTCTGCCTCGAGTTGGGTGAAATATGATTCTAGCATTTTGAAATAATCCCTCTTCAAACTTTCTATGTAATCCAATGTAAATTGACTGAAAAAGGTGACATTTTGAATAGGATTTTCCTGCCAATTTTAGAATGTCTCAAACTTTTGACACGTGCGTATGAGAGAAGAGGTCCTCCACCACCTCTGACTCGAGTTGGGTGAAATATTACTGTAGCATTTTCAAATAATCCCTCTTCAAACTTTCTATGTAATCCAATGTAAATCGACTGAAAAAGGTGACATTTTTAATAGGATTTTCTTGCCAATTTTAGAACGTCTCAAACTTTTGACACTTGGGTATGAGAGTAGACGGCCTCCAGGACCTCTGACTCGAGTTGGGTGAAATATTACTGTAGCATTTTCAAATAATCCCTCTTCAAACCTTCTATGTAATCCAATGTAAATCGACTGAAAAAAGGTGACATTTTGAATAGGATTTTCTTACCAATTTTAGAATGTCTCAAACTTTAGACACTACAGTGTGAGAGAAGAGGTCCTCCACCACCTCTGCCTCGAGTTGGGTGAAATATGATTCTAGAATTTTGAAATAATCCCTCTTCAAACTTTCTATGTAATCCAATGTAAATTGACTGAAAAAGGTGACATTTTGAATAGGATTTTCTTGCCAATTTTAGAATGTCTCAAACTTTTGACACGTGCGTATGAGAGAAGAGGTCCTCCACCACCTCTGACTCGAGTTGGGTGAAATATTACTGTAGCATTTTCAAATAATCCCTCTTCAAACTTTCTATGTAATCCAATGTAAATCGACTGAAAAAAGGTGACATTTTGAATAGGATTTTCTTGCCAATTTTAGAACGTCCCAAACTTTTGACACTTGAGTATGAGAGAAGAGGTCCTCCACCACCTCTGACTGGAGTTGGGTGAAATATTACTGTAGCATTTTAAAATAATCCCTCTTCAAACATTCTATGTAATCCAATGTAAATCGACTGAAAAAGGTGACATTTTGAATAGGATTTTCTTGCCAAGTATAGAACTAGCCATACATTTGACACTTGGGTATGAGAGAAGAGGTCCTTCCCTATATCTGACCCGAGTTGGGTGAAATATTACTGAAGCATTTTGAAATAATCCCACTTCAAACTTTCTATGTAATCCAATGTAAATCTACTGAAAAAGGTGATATTTTGAATAGGGTTTTCTTGCCAATTTTAGATGGTCTCAAACGTTTGACACTTGGGTATGAGAGAAGAGGTATTCCACCACCTCTGACTCGAGTTGGGTGAAATATTACTGTAGCATTTTGAAATAATCCCTCTTCAAACTTTCTATGTAATCCAATGTAAATCGACTGAAAAAGGTGATATTTTGAATAGGATTTTCTTGCCAATTTTAGAACGTCTCAAACTTTTGACACTTGGGTATGAGAGAAGAGGTATTCCACCACCTCTGACTCGAGTTGGGTGAAATATTACTGTAGCATTTTGAAATAATCCCTCTTCAAACTTTCTATGTAATCCAATGTAAATCGACTGAAAAAGGTGACATTTTTAATAGGATTTTCTTGCCAATTTTAGAACGTCTCAAACTTTTGACACGTGGGTATGAGAGTAGAGGGCCTCCAGGACCTCTGACTCGAGTCGGGTGAAATATTACAGTAGCATTTTCAAATAATCCCTCTTCAAACTTTCTATGTAATCCAATGTAAATCGACTGAAAAAAGGTGACATTTTGAATAGGATTTCCTTACCAATTTTAGAATGTCTCAAACTTTAGACACTAGAGTGTGAGAGAAGAGGTCCTCCACCACCTCTGCTTCGAGTTGGGTGAAATATGATTCTAGCATTTTGAAATAATCCCTCTTCAAACTTTCTATGTGATCCAATGTAAATTGACTGAAAAAGGTGACATTTTGAATAGGATTTTCTTGCCAATTTTAGAATGTCTCAAACTTTTGACACATGGGTATGAGAGAAGAGGTCCTCCACCACCTCTGACTCGAGTTGGGTGAAATATTACTGTAGCATTTTAAAATAATCCCTCTTCAAACTTTCTATGTAATCCAATGTAAATTGACTGAAAAAGGTGACATTTTGAATAGATTTTCTTGCTAATTCTAGAACCTCTCAAAGTTTTGACACTTGACTATGAGAGAAGAGGTCCTCCACTATATCTGACCCGAGTTGGGTGAAATATTACTGTAGCATTTTGAAATAATCCCACTTCAAACTTTCTATGTAATCCAATGTAAATTGATTGAAAAAGGTGACATTTTGAATAGGATTTTCTTGCCAATTATAGAACGTGTCAAACTTTTGACACTTGGGTATGAGAGAAGAGGTCCTTTCCTATATCTGACCCAAGTTGGGTGAAATATTACTGAAACACTTTGAAATAATCCTACTTCAAACTTTCTATGTAATCCAATGTAAATCTACTGAAAAAGGTGATATTTTGAATAGGATTTTCTTGCCTATTTTAGAACGTCTCAAACTTTTGACACATGCGTATGAGAGAAGAGGTCCTCCACCACCTCTGACTCGAGTTGGGTGAAATATTACTGTAGCATTTTCAAATAATCCCTCTTCAAACTTTCTATGTAATCCAATGTAAATCGACTGAAAAAGGTGACATTTTTAATAGGATTTTCTTGCCAATTTTAGAACGTCTCAAACTTTTGACACTTGGGTATGAGAGTAGAAGGCCTCCAGGACCTCTGACTCGAGTTGGGTGAAATATTACTGTAGCATTTTCAAATAATCCCTCTTCAAACCTTCTATGTAATCCAATGTAAATCGACTCCAATGTAAATCGACTGAAAAAAGGTGGACATTTTGAATAGGATTTTCTTACCAATTTTAGAATGTCTCAAACTTTAGACACTACAGTGTGAGAGAAGAGGTCCTCCACCACCTCTGCCTCGAGTTTGGTGAAATATGATTCTAGCATTTTGAAATAATCCCTCTTCAAACTTTCTATGTGATCCAATGTAAATTTGACTGAAAAAGGTGACATTTTTGAATAGGATTTTCTTGCCAATTTTAGAATGGGCTCAAACTTTTGACACATGGGTATGAGAGAAGAGGTCCTCCACCACCTCTGACTCGAGTTGGGTGAAAATATTACTGTAGCATTTTAAAATAATCCCTCTTCAAACTTTCTATGTAATCCAATGTAAATTGGACTGAAAAAAGGTGACATTTTGAATAGGATTTGCTTGCTAATTCTAGAACCTCTCAAAGTTTTTGACACTTGAGTATGAGAGACGAGGTCCTCCACTATATCTGACCCCGAGTTGGGTGAAATATTACTGTAGCATTTTGAAATAATCCCACTTCAAACTTTCTATGTAATCCAATGTAAATTGATTGAAAAAGGTGACATTTTGAATAGGATTTTCTTGCCAATTATAGAACGTGTCAAACTTTTGACACTTGGGTATGAGAGAAGAGGTCCTTTCCTATATCTGACCCAAGTTGGGTGAAATATTACTGAAACACTTTGAAATAATCCTACTTCAAACTTTCTATGTAATCCAATGTAAATCTACTGAAAAAAGGTGACATTTTTAAATAGGATTTTTCTTACCAATTTTAGAATGTCTCAAAGTTTAGACACTAGAGTGTGAGAGAAGAGGTCCTCCACCACCTCTGCCTCGAGTTGGGTGAAATATTACTGTAGCATTTTGAAATAATCCCCTCTTCAAAACTTTTTATGTAATCCAATGTAAATCGACTGAAAAAGGTGACATTTTTAATAGGATTTTCTTGCCAATTTTAGAACCGTCTCAAACTTTTGACACTTGGGTATGAGAGTAGAGGGCCTCCAGGACCTCTGACTCGAGTTGGGTGAAATATTACTGTAGCATTTTCAAATAATCCCTCTTCAAACCTTCTATGTAATCCAATGTAAATCGACTGAAAAAAGGTGACATTTTGAATAGGATTTTCTTACCAATTTTAGAATGTCTCAAACTTTAGACACTAGAGTGTGAGAGAAGAGGTCCCTCCACCACCTCTGCCTCGAGTTGGGTGAAATATGATTCTAGCATTTTGAAATAATCCCTCTTCAAACTTTCTATGTTAATCCAATGTAAATTGACTGAAAAAGGTGACATTTTGAATAGGATTTTCCTGCCAATTTTAGAATGTCTCAAAACTTTTGACACGTGCGTATGAGAGAAGAGGTCCTCCACCCACCTCTGACTCGAGTTGGGTGAAATATTACTGTAGCATTTTTCAAATAATCCCTCTTCAAACTTTCTATGTAATCCAATGTAAATCGACTGAAAAAGGTGACATTTTTAATAGGATTTTTCTTGCCAATTTTAGAACGTCTCAAACTTTTGACACTTGGGTATGAGAGTAGACGGCCTCCAGGACCCTCTGACTCGAGTTGGGTGAAATATTACTGTAGCATTTTCAAATAATCCCTCTTCAAACCTTCTATGTAATCCAATGTAAATCGACTGAAAAAAGGTGACATTTTGAATAGGATTTTCTTACCAATTTTAGAATGTCTCAAACTTTAGACACTACAGTGTGAGAGAAGAGGTCCTCCACCACCTCTGCCTCGAGGTTGGGTTGAAATATGAT
The DNA here is from genome assembly GCA_029718625.1 of Synaphobranchus kaupii. Taxonomy (NCBI): domain Eukaryota; kingdom Metazoa; phylum Chordata; class Actinopteri; order Anguilliformes; family Synaphobranchidae; genus Synaphobranchus; species Synaphobranchus kaupii. The sequence goes on from CM056382.1 coordinate 485,607, forward strand.
TCTAGAATTTTGAAATAATCCCTCTTCAAACTTTCTATGTAATCCAATGTAAATTGACTGAAAAAGGTGACATTTTGAATAGGATTTTCTTGCCAATTTTAGAATGTCTCAAACTTTTGGACACGTGCGTATGAGAGAAGAGGTCCTCCACCACCTCTGACTCGAGTTGGGTGAAATATTACTGTAGCATTTTCAAATAATCCCTCTTCAAACTTTCTATGTAATCCAATGTAAATCGACTGAAAAAAGGTGACATTTTGAATAGGATTTTCTTGCCAATTTTAGAACGTCCCAAACTTTTGACACTTGAGTATGAGAGAAGAGGTCCTCCACCCACCTCTGACTGGAGTTGGGTGAAATATTACTGTAGCATTTTAAAATAATCCCTC